>JARQAD010000002.1:34430471-34777971 GCA_029955455.1 Quercus agrifolia
AAATGAAGCTATAATTGTATTTTTTAATTTTTAGAATTTTTTTTGCTATTTTTTTGGAATTTTCTATTTCGCGTCGGTTAGGAACGAAACGGAATGATAATTTCATATTCTCTCTTTCCCGGAATTTTCCAACCTGTTTTGGCTTGAAATGAAGCCATAATGTTAGTTTTCATTTTTTGAATTTTTTTGCTATTTTTTTGGAATTTTCTATTTCGCGTCGGGTTGGAACGGAACGGAACGATAATTTTTATTTTCTCTCTTTCTCGGCCTTTTCCAACCTATTTTGGCTTGAAATGAAGCCATAATGGTATTTTTTGATTTTTAGAATTTTTTTTGCTATTTTTTTGAAATTTTCTATTTCGCGTCGGGTTGGAACGGAACGGAACGATAATTTTTTATTTTGTCTCTTTCTCGGTCTTTTCCGACCTATTTTGGCTTGAAATGAAGCCATAATGGTATTTTTTAATTTTTAGAATTTGTTTGTTGTTTTTTTGGAATTTTCTATTACGCGTCGGGTTGGAACCAAACAGAAGGATAATTTTATATTCTATCTTTCTCAGAATTTTCCAACCTATTTTGGTTTGAAATGAAGCTGTAATGGTATTTTTTATTTTTTGAATTTTTTTGCTATTTTTTTGGAATTTTCTATTACGCATCGAATAGGAACAGAACGAAACGATAATTTTCATTTTCTCTCTTTCTCGGCCTTTTCCAACCTATTTTGGCTTGAAATGAAGCCATAATGGTATTTTTTATTTTTTAGAATTTCTTTTGCTATTTTTTTGGAATTTTCTGTTACGCTTCGGGTAGGAACGAAATGGAATGATAATTTTATATTCTCTCTTTCTCGGCATTTTCCAACCTGTTTTGGCTTGAAATGAAGCCATAATGGTATATTTTTATTTTTTGAATTTTTTTGCTTTTGTTTTGAAATTTTCAATTACGAGTCGGGTAGGAACGAAACGTAACGATATTTTTTATTTTCTCTCTTTCACCTCCATTTCCATACTATTTTGGCTTGAAATGAAGCGATAATGGTATTTTTTAATTTTTTGAATTTTTTTGCAATTTTTTTGGAATTTTCTATTTCGCGTCGGGTTGGAACGGAACGGAACGGTAATTTTTTATTTTCTCTCTTTCTCGGCCTTTTCCGACCTATTTTGGCTTGAAATGAAGCCATAATGGTATTTTTTAATTTTTAGAATTTGTTTGCTGTTTTTTTGGAATTTTCTATTACACGTCGGGTTGGAACCAAACAGAAGGATAATTTTATATTCTATCTTTCTCAGCATTTTCCAACCTATTTTGGTTTGAAATGAAGCCATAATGGTATTTTTTATTTTTTGAATTTTTTTGCTATTTTTTTGGAATTTTCTATTACGCATCGAATAGGAACGGAACGAAACGATAATTTTCATTTTCTCTCTTTCTCGGCCTTTTCCTACCTATTTTGGCTTGAAATGAAGCCATAATGGTATTTTTTATTTTTTAGAATTTTTTTTGCTATTTTTTTGGAATTTTCTATTACACTTCAGGTAGAAACGAAACGGAATGATAATTTCATATTCTCTCTTTCCCAGAATTTTTCAACCTGTTTTGGCTTGAAATGAAGCCATAATGTTAGTTTTCATTTTTTGAATTTTTTTGCTATTTTTTGGGAATTTTCTATTTCGCGTCGGGTTGGAACGGAACGGAATGATAATTTTTCTTTTCTCCCTTTCTCGGCCTTTTTCAACCTATTTTGGCTTGAAATGAAGCAATAATGGTATGTCTTAATTTTTAGAATTTTTTTTCTATTGTTTTGAAATTTTCAATTACGAGTCGGGTAGGAACGAAACGTAACGATATTTTTTATTTTCTCTCTTACACCTCCTTTTCCATACTATTTTGGCTTGAAATGAAGCTATAATTGTATTTTTTAATTTTTAGAATTTTTTTTGCTATTTTTTTGGAATTTTCTATTTCGCGTCGGTTAGGAACGAAACGGAATGATAATTTCATATTCTCTCTTTCCCGGAATTTTCCAACCTGTTTTGGCTTGAAATGAAGCCATAATGTTAGTTTTCATTTTTTGAATTTTTTTGCTATTTTTTTGGAATTTTCTATTTCTCGTTGGGTTGGAACGGAACGGAACGATAATTTTTATTTTCTCTCTTTCTCGGCCTTTTCCAACCTATTTTGACTTGAAATGAAGCCATAATGGTATTTTTTGATTTTTAGAATTTTTTTTGCTATTTTTTTGAAATTTTCTGTTACGCGTCGGGTAGGAACGAAATGGAATGATAATTTTATATTCTCTCTTTCTCGGCATTTTCCAACCTGTTTTGGCTTGAAATGAAGCCATAACGGTATATTTTAATTTTTTGAATTTTTTTGCTTTTGTTTTGAAATTTTCAATTACGAGTCGGGTAGGAACGAAACGTAACGATATTTTTTATTTTCTCTCTTACACCTCCTTTTCCATACTATTTTGGCTTGAAATGAAGCTATAATTGTATTTTTTAATTTTTAGAATTTTTTTGCTATTTTTTTGGAATTTTCTATTTCGCGTCGGTTAGGAACGAAACGGAATGATAATTTCATATTCTCTCTTTCCCGGAATTTTCCAACCTGTTTTGGCTTGAAATGAAGCCATAATGTTAGTTTTCATTTTTTGAATTTTTTTGCTATTTTTTTGGAATTTTCTATTTCGCGTCGGGTTGGAACGGAACGGAACGATAATTTTTATTTTCTCTCTTTCTCGGCCTTTTCCAACCTATTTTGGCTTGAAATGAAGCCATAATGGTATTTTTTGATTTTTAGAATTTTTTTTGCTATTTTTTTGAAATTTTCTATTTCGCGTCGGGTTGGAACGGAACGGAACGTTAATTTTTTATTTTGTCTCTTTCTCGGTCTTTTCCGACCTATTTTGGCTTGAAATGAAGCCATAATGGTATTTTTTAATTTTTAGAATTTGTTTGTTGTTTTTTTGGAATTTTCTATTACGCGTCGGGTTGGAACCAAACAGAAGGATAATTTTATATTCTATCTTTCTCAGAATTTTCCAATCTATTTTGGTTTGAAATGAAGCTGTAATGGTATTTTTTATTTTTTGAATTTTTTTGCTATTTTTTTGGAATTTTCTATTACGCATCGAATAGGAACAGAACGAAACGATAATTTTCATTTTCTCTCTTTCTCGGCCTTTTCCAACCTATTTTGGCTTGAAATGAAGCCATAATGGTATTTTTTATTTTTTAGAATTTCTTTTGCTATTTTTTTGGAATTTTCTGTTACGCTTCGGGTAGGAACGAAATGGAATGATAATTTTATATTCTCTCTTTCTCGGCATTTTCCAACCTGTTTTGGCTTGAAATGAAGCCATAATGGTATATTTTTATTTTTTGAATTTTTTTGCTTTTGTTTTGAAATTTTCAATTACGAGTCGGGTAGGAACGAAACGTAACGATATTTTTTATTTTCTCTCTTTCACCTCCATTTCCATACTATTTTGGCTTGAAATGAAGCGATAATGGTATTTTTTAATTTTTTGAATTTTTTTGCAATTTTTTTGGAATTTTCTATTTCGCGTCGGGTTGGAACGGAACGGAACGGTAATTTTTTATTTTCTCTCTTTCTCGGCCTTTTCCGACCTATTTTGGCTTGAAATGAAGCCATAATGGTATTTTTTAATTTTTAGAATTTGTTTGCTGTTTTTTTGGAATTTTCTATTACACGTCGGGTTGGAACCAAACAGAAGGATAATTTTATATTCTATCTTTCTCAGCATTTTCCAACCTATTTTGGTTTGAAATGAAGCCATAATGGTATTTTTTATTTTTTGAATTTTTTTGCTATTTTTTTGGAATTTTCTATTACGCATCGAATAGGAACGGAACGAAACGATAATTTTCATTTTCTCTCTTTCTCGGTCTTTTCCTACCTATTTTGGCTTGAAATGAAGCCATAATGGTATTTTTTATTTTTTAGAATTTTTTTTGCTATTTTTTTGGAATTTTCTATTACACTTCAGGTAGAAACGAAACGGAATGATAATTTCATATTCTCTCTTTCCCAGAATTTTTCAACCTGTTTTGGCTTGAAATGAAGCCATAATGTTAGTATTCATTTTTTGAATTTTTTTGCTATTTTTTTGGAATTTTCTATTTCGCGTCGGGTTGGAACGGAACGGAACGATAATTTTTCTTTTCTCCCTTTCTCGGCCTTTTTCAACCTATTTTGGCTTGAAATGAAGCAATAATGGTATGTCTTAATTTTTAGAATTTTTTTTCTATTGTTTTGAAATTTTCAATTACGAGTCGGGTAGGAACGAAACGTAACGATATTTTTTATTTTCTCTCTTACACCTCCTTTTCCATACTATTTTGGCTTGAAATGAAGCTATAATTGTATTTTTTAATTTTTAGAATTTTTTTTGCTATTTTTTTGGAATTTTCTATTTCGCGTCGGTTAGGAACGAAACGGAATGATAATTTCATATTCTCTCTTTCCCGGAATTTTCCAACCTGTTTTGGCTTGAAATGAATCCATAATGTTAGTTTTCATTTTTTGAATTTTTTTTCTATTTTTTTGGAATTTTCTATTTCGCGTCGGGTTGGAACGGAACGGAACGATAATTTTTATTTTCTCCCTTTCTCGGCCTTTTTCAACCTATTTTGGCTTGAAATGAAGCAATAATGGTTTGTCTTAATTTTTAGAATTTTTTTTCTATTGTTTTCAAATTTTCAATTACGAGTCGGGTAGGAACGAAACGTAACGATATTTTTTATTTTCTCTCTTACACCTCCTTTTCCATACTATTTTTGCTTGAAATGAAGCTATAATTGTATTTTTTAATTTTTAGAATTTTTTTTGCTATTTTTTTGGAATTTTCTATTTCGCGTCGGGTTGGAACGGAACGGAACGATAATTTTTTATTTTCTCTCTTTCTCGGCCTTTTCCAACCTATTTTGGCTTGAAATGAAGCCATAATGGTATTTTTTAATTTTTAGAATTTTTTTTGCTATTTTTTTGGAATTTTCTGTTACGCGTCGGGTAGGAACGAAATGGAATGGTAATTTTATATTCTCTCTTTCTCGGCATTTTCCAACCTGTTTTGGCTTGAAATGAAGCCATAACGGTATATTTTAATTTTTTGAATTTTTTTGCTTTTGTTTTGAAATTTTCAATTACGAGTCGGGTAGGAACGAAACGTAACGATATTTTTTATTTTCTCTCTTACACCTCCTTTTCCATACTATTTTGGGTTGAAATGAAGCTATAATTGTATTTTTTAATTTTTAGAATTTTTTTGCTATTTTTTTGGAATTTTCTATTTCGCGTCGGTTAGGAACGAAACGGAATGATAATTTCATATTCTCTCTTTCCCGGAATTTTCCAACCTGTTTTGGCTTGAAATGAAGCCATAATGTTAGTTTTCATTTTTTGAATTTTTTTGCTATTTTTTTGGAATTTTCTATTTCGCGTCGGGTTGGAACGGAACGGAACGATAATTTTTATTTTCTCTCTTTCTCGGCCTTTTCCAACCTATTTTGGCTTGAAATGAAGCCATAATGGTATTTTTTGATTTTTAGAATTTTTTTTGCTATTTTTTTGAAATTTTCTATTTCGCGTCGGGTTGGAACGGAACGGAACGATAATTTTTTATTTTGTCTCTTTCTCGGTCTTTTCCGACCTATTTTGGCTTGAAATGAAGCCATAATGGTATTTTTTAATTTTTAGAATTTGTTTGCTGTTTTTTTGGAATTTTCTATTACGCGTCGGGTTGGAACCAAACAGAAGGATAATTTTATATTCTATCTTTCTCAGAATTTTCCAACCTATTTTGGTTTGAAATGAAGCTGTAATGGTATTTTTTATTTTTTGAATTTTTTTGCTATTTTTTTGGAATTTTCTATTACGCATCGAATAGGAACAGAACGAAACGATAATTTTCATTTTCTCTCTTTCTCGGCCTTTTCCAACCTATTTTGGCTTGAAATGAAGCCATAATGGTATTTTTTATTTTTTAGAATTTCTTTTGCTATTTTTTTGGAATTTTCTGTTACGCTTCGGGTAGGAACGAAATGGAATGATAATTTTATATTCTCTCTTTCTCGGCATTTTCCAACCTGTTTTGGCTTGAAATGAAGCCATAATGGTATATTTTAATTTTTTGAATTTTTTTGCTTTTGTTTTGAAATTTTCAATTACGAGTCGGGTAGGAACGAAACGTAACGATATTTTTTATTTTCTCTCTTTCACCTCCTTTTCCATACTATTTTGGCTTGAAATGAAGCGATAATGGTATTTTTTAATTTTTTGAATTTTTTTGCTATTTTTTTGGAATTTTCTATTTCGCGTCGGGTTGGAACGGAACGGAACGATAATTTTTTATTTTCTCCATTTCTCGGCCTTTTTCAACCTATTTTGGCTTGAAATGAAGCAATAATGGTATGTCTTAATTTTTAGAATTTTTTTTCTATTGTTTTGAAATTTTCAATTACGAGTCGGGTAGGAACGAAACGTAACGATATTTTTTATTTTCTCTCTTACACCTCCTTTTCCATACTATTTTGGCTTGAAATGAAGCTATAATTGTATTTTTTAATTTTTAGAATTTTTTTGCTATTTTTTTGGAATTTTCTATTTCGCGTCGGTTCGGAACGAAACGGAATGATAATTTCATATTCTCTCTTTCCCGGAATTTTCCAACCTGTTTTGGCTTGAAATGAAGCCATAATGTTAGTTTTCATTTTTTGAATTTTTTTGCTATTTTTTTGGAAATTTCTATTTCGCGTCGGGTTGGAACGGAACGGAACGATAATTTTTATTTTCTCTCTTTCTCGGCCTTTTCCAACCTATTTTGGCTTGAAATGAAGCCATAATGGTATTTTTTGATTTTTAGAATTTTTTTTGCTATTTTTTTGAAATTTTCTGTTACGCGTCGGGTAGGAACGAAATGGAATGATAATTTTATATTCTCTCTTTCTCGGCATTTTCCAACCTGTTTTGGCTTGAAATGAAGCCATAACGGTATATTTTAATTTTTTGAAATTTTTTGTTTTTGTTTTGAAATTTTCAATTACGAGTCGGGTAGGAACGAAACGTAACGATATTTTTTATTTTCTCTCTTACACCTCCTTTTCCATACTATTTTGGCTTGAAATGAAGCTATAACTATATTTTTTAATTTTTAGAATTTTTTTTGCTATTTTTTTGGAATTTTCTGTTACGCGTCGGGTAGGAACGAAATGGAATGATAATTTTATATTCTCTCTTTCTCGGCATTTTCCAACCTGTTTTGGCTTGAAATGAAGCCATAACGGTATATTTTAATTTTTTGAATTTTTTTGCTTTTGTTTTGAAATTTTCAATTACGAGTCGGGTAGGAACGAAACGTAACGATATTTTTTATTTTCTCTCTTTCACCTCCTTTTCCATACTATTTTGGCTTGAAATGAAGCGATAATGGTATTTTTTAATTTTTTGAATTTTTTTGCAATTTTTTTGGAATTTTCTATTTCGCGTCGGGTTGGAACGGAACGGAACGGTAATTTTTTATTTTCTCTCTTTCTCGGCCTTTTCCGACCTATTTTGGCTTGAAATGAAGCCATAATGGTATTTTTTAATTTTGAGAATTTGTTTGCTGTTTTTTTGGAATTTTCTATTACACGTCGGGTTGGAACCAAACAGAAGGATAATTTTATATTCTATCTTTCTCAGCATTTTCCAACCTATTTTGGTTTGAAATGAAGCCATAATGGTATTTTTTATTTTTTGAATTTTTTTGCTATTTTTTTGCAATTTTCTATTACGCATCGAATAGGAACGGAACGAAACGATAATTTTCATTTTCTCTCTTTCTCGGCCTTTTCCTACCTATTTTGGCTTGAAATGAAGCCATAATGGTATTTTTTATTTTTTAGAATTTTTTTTGCTATTTTTTTGGAATTTTCTATTACACTTCAGGTAGAAACGAAACGGAATGATAATTTCATATTCTCTCTTTCCCAGAATTTCTCAACCTGTTTTGGCTTGAAATGAAGCCATAATGTTAGTTTTCATTTTTTGAATTTTTTTGCTATTTTTTTGGAATTTGCTATTTCGCGTCGGGTTGGAACGGAACGGAACGATAATTTTTCTTTTCTCCCTTTCTCGGCCTTTTTCAACCTATTTTGGCTTGAAATGAAGCAATAATGGTATGTCTTAATTTTTAGAATTTTTTTTCTATTGTTTTGAAATTTTCAATTACGAGTCGGGTAGGAACGAAACGTAACGATATTTTTTATTTTCTCTCTTACACCTCCTTTTCCATACTATTTTGGCTTGAAATGAAGCTATAATTGTATTTTTTAATTTTTAGAATTTTTTTTGCTATTTTTTTGGAATTTTCTATTTCGCGTCGGTTAGGAACGAAACGGAATGATAATTTCATATTCTCTCTTTCCCGGAATTTTCCAACCTGTTTTGGCTTGAAATGAAGCCATAATGTTAGTTTTCATTTTTTGAATTTTTTTTCTATTTTTTTGGAATTTTCTATTTCGCGTCGGGTTGGAACGGAACGGAACGATAATTTTTATTTTCTCCCTTTCTCGGCCTTTTTCAACCTATTTTGGCTTGAAATGAAGCAATAATGGTTTGTCTTAATTTTTAGAATTTTTTTTCTATTGTTTTGAAATTTTCAATTACGAGTCGGGTAGGAACGAAACGTAACGATATTTTTTATTTTCTCTCTTACACCTCCTTTTCCATACTATTTTGGCTTGAAATGAAGCTATAATTGTATTTTTTAATTTTTAGAATTTTTTTTGCTATTTTTTTGGAATTTTCTATTCCGCGTCGGGTTGGAACGGAACAGAACGATAATTTTTTATTTTCTCTCTTTCTCGGCCTTTTCCAACCTATTTTGGCTTGAAATGAAGCCATAATGGTATTTTTTGATTTTTAGAATTTTTTTTGCTATTTTTTTGAAATTTTCTGTTACGCGTCGGGTAGGAACGAAATGGAATGATAATTTTATATTCTCTCTTTCTCGGCATTTTCCAACCTGTTTTGGCTTGAAATGAAGCCATAATGGTATATTTTTATTTTTTGAATTTTTTTGCTTTTGTTTTGAAATTTTCAATTACGAGTCGGGTAGGAACGAAACGTAACGATATTTTTTATTTTCTCTCTTTCACCTCCATTTCCATACTATTTTGGCTTGAAATGAAGCGATAATGGTATTTTTTAATTTTTTGAATTTTTTTGCAAGTTTTTTGGAATTTTCTATTTCGCGTCGGGTTGGAACGGAACGGAACGGTAATTTTTTATTTTCTCTCTTTCTCGGCCTTTTCCGACCTATTTTGGCTTGAAATGAAGCCATAATGGTATTTTTTAATTTTTAGAATTTGTTTGCTGTTTTTTTGGAATTTTCTATTACACGTCGGGTTGGAACCAAACAGAAGGATAATTTTATATTCTATCTTTCTCAGCATTTTCCAACCTATTTTGGTTTGAAATGAAGCCATAATGGTATTTTTTATTTTTTGAATTTTTTTGCTATTTTTTTGGAATTTTCTATTACGCATCGAATAGGAACGGAACGAAACGATAATTTTCATTTTCTCTCTTTCTCGGCCTTTTCCTACCTATTTTGGCTTGAAATGAAGCCATAATGGTATTTTTTATTTTTTAGAATTTTTTTTGCTATTTTTTTGGAATTTTCTATTACACTTCAGGTAGAAACGAAACGGAATGATAATTTCATATTCTCTCTTTCCCAGAATTTTTCAACCTGTTTTGGCTTGAAATGAAGCCATAATGTTAGTTTTCATTTTTTGAATTTTTTTGCTATTTTTTGGGAATTTTCTATTTCGCGTCGGGTTGGAACGGAACGGAATGATAATTTTTCTTTTCTCCCTTTCTCGGCCTTTTTCAACCTATTTTGGCTTGAAATGAAGCAATAATGGTATGTCTTAATTTTTAGAATTTTTTTTCTATTGTTTTGAAATTTTCAATTACGAGTCGGGTAGGAACGAAACGTAACGATATTTTTTATTTTCTCTCTTACACCTCCTTTTCCATACTATTTTGGCTTGAAATGAAGCTATAATTGTATTTTTTAATTTTTAGAATTTTTTTTGCTATTTTTTTGGAATTTTCTATTTCGCGTCGGTTAGGAACGAAACGGAATGATAATTTCATATTCTCTCTTTCCCGGAATTTTCCAACCTGTTTTGGCTTGAAATGAAGCCATAATGTTAGTTTTCATTTTTTGAATTTTTTTGCTATTTTTTTGGAATTTTCTATTTCTCGTTGGGTTGGAACGGAACGGAACGATAATTTTTATTTTCTCTCTTTCTCGGCCTTTTCCAACCTATTTTGACTTGAAATGAAGCCATAGTGGTATTTTTTGATTTTTAGAATTTTTTTTGCTATTTTTTTGAAATTTTCTGTTACGCGTCGGGTAGGAACGAAATGGAATGATAATTTTATATTCTCTCTTTCTCGGCATTTTCCAACCTGTTTTGGCTTGAAATGAAGCCATAACGGTATATTTTAATTTTTTGAATTTTTTTGCTTTTGTTTTGAAATTTTCAATTACGAGTCGGGTAGGAACGAAACGTAACGATATTTTTTATTTTCTCTCTTACACCTCCTTTTCCATACTATTTTGGCTTGAAATGAAGCTATAATTGTATTTTTTAATTTTTAGAATTTTTTTGCTATTTTTTTGGAATTTTCTATTTCGCGTCGGTTAGGAACGAAACGGAATGATAATTTCATATTCTCTCTTTCCCGGAATTTTCCAACCTGTTTTGGCTTGAAATGAAGCCATAATGTTAGTTTTCATTTTTTGAATTTTTTTGCTATTTTTTTGGAATTTTCTATTTCGCGTCGGGTTGGAACGGAACGGAACGATAATTTTTATTTTCTCTCTTTCTCGGCCTTTTCCAACCTATTTTGGCTTGAAATGAAGCCATAATGGTATTTTTTGATTTTTAGAATTTTTTTTGCTATTTTTTTGAAATTTTCTATTTCGCGTCGGGTTGGAACGGAACGGAACGATAATTTTTTATTTTGTCTCTTTCTCGGTCTTTTCCGACCTATTTTGGCTTGAAATGAAGCCATAATGGTATTTTTTAATTTTTAGAATTTGTTTGTTGTTTTTTTGGAATTTTCTATTACGCGTCGGGTTGGAACCAAACAGAAGGATAATTTTATATTCTATCTTTCTCAGAATTTTCCAACCTATTTTGGTTTGAAATGAAGCTGTAATGGTATTTTTTATTTTTTGAATTTTTTTGCTATTTTTTTGGAATTTTCTATTACGCATCGAATAGGAACAGAACGAAACGATAATTTTCATTTTCTCTCTTTCTCGGCCTTTTCCAACCTATTTTGGCTTGAAATGAAGCCATAATGGTATTTTTTATTTTTTAGAATTTCTTTTGCTATTTTTTTGGAATTTTCTGTTACGCTTCGGGTAGGAACGAAATGGAATGATAATTTTATATTCTCTCTTTCTCGGCATTTTCCAACCTGTTTTGGCTTGAAATGAAGCCATAATGGTATATTTTTATTTTTTGAATTTTTTTGCTTTTGTTTTGAAATTTTCAATTACGAGTCGGGTAGGAACGAAACGTAACGATATTTTTTATTTTCTCTCTTTCACCTCCATTTCCATACTATTTTGGCTTGAAATGAAGCGATAATGGTATTTTTTAATTTTTTGAATTTTTTTGCAATTTTTTTGGAATTTTCTATTTCGCGTCGGGTTGGAACGGAACGGAACGGTAATTTTTTATTTTCTCTCTTTCTCGGCCTTTTCCGACCTATTTTGGCTTGAAATGAAGCCATAATGGTATTTTTTAATTTTTAGAATTTGTTTGCTGTTTTTTTGGAATTTTCTATTACACGTCGGGTTGGAACCAAACAGAAGGATAATTTTATATTCTATTTTTCTCAGCATTTTCCAACCTATTTTGGTTTGAAATGAAGCCATAATGGTATTTTTTATTTTTTGAATTTTTTTGCTATTTTTTTGGAATTTTCTATTACGCATCGAATAGGAACGGAACGAAACGATAATTTTCATTTTCTCTCTTTCTCGGCCTTTTCCTACCTATTTTGGCTTGAAATGAAGCCATAATGGTATTTTTTATTTTTTAGAATTTTTTTTGCTATTTTTTTGGAATTTTCTATTACACTTCAGGTAGAAACGAAACGGAATGATAATTTCATATTCTCTCTTTCCCAGAATTTTTCAACCTGTTTTGGCTTGAAATGAAGCCATAATGTTAGTTTTCATTTTTTGAATTTTTTTGCTATTTTTTGGGAATTTTCTATTTCGCGTCGGGTTGGAACGGAACGGAATGATAATTTTTCTTTTCTCCCTTTCTCGGCCTTTTTCAACCTATTTTGGCTTGAAATGAAGCAATAATGGTATGTCTTAATTTTTAGAATTTTTTTTCTATTGTTTTGAAATTTTCAATTACGAGTCGGGTAGGAACGAAACGTAACGATATTTTTTATTTTCTCTCTTACACCTCCTTTTCCATACTATTTTGGCTTGAAATGAAGCTATAATTGTATTTTTTAATTTTTAGAATTTTTTTTGCTATTTTTTTGGAATTTTCTATTTCGCGTCGGTTAGGAACGAAACGGAATGATAATTTCATATTCTCTCTTTCCCGGAATTTTCCAACCTGTTTTGGCTTGAAATGAAGCCATAATGTTAGTTTTCATTTTTTGAATTTTTTTGCTATTTTTTTGGAATTTTCTATTTCTCGTTGGGTTGGAACGGAACGGAACGATAATTTTTATTTTCTCTCTTTCTCGGCCTTTTCCAACCTATTTTGACTTGAAATGAAGCCATAATGGTATTTTTTGATTTTTAGAATTTTTTTTGCTATTTTTTTGAAATTTTCTGTTACGCGTCGGGTAGGAACGAAATGGAATGATAATTTTATATTCTCTCTTTCTCGGCATTTTCCAACCTGTTTTGGCTTGAAATGAAGCCATAACGGTATATTTTAATTTTTTGAATTTTTTTGCTTTTGTTTTGAAATTTTCAATTACGAGTCGGGTAGGAACGAAACGTAACGATATTTTTTATTTTCTCTCTTACACCTCCTTTTCCATACTATTTTGGCTTGAAATGAAGCTATAATTGTATTTTTTAATTTTTAGAATTTTTTTGCTATTTTTTTCGAATTTTCTATTTCGCGTCGGTTAGGAACGAAACGGAATGATAATTTCATATTCTCTCTTTCCCGGAATTTTCCAACCTGTTTTGGCTTGAAATGAAGCCATAATGTTAGTTTTCATTTTTTGAATTTTTTTGCTATTTTTTTGGAATTTTCTATTTCGCGTCGGGTTGGAACGGAACGGAACGATAATTTTTATTTTCTCTCTTTCTCGGCCTTTTCCAACCTATTTTGGCTTGAAATGAAGCCATAATGGTATTTTTTGATTTTTAGAATTTTTTTTGCTATTTTTTTGAAATTTTCTATTTCGCGTCGGGTTGGAACGGAACGGAACGATAATTTTTTATTTTGTCTCTTTCTCGGTCTTTTCCGACCTATTTTGGCTTGAAATGAAGCCATAATGGTATTTTTTAATTTTTAGAATTTGTTTGTTGTTTTTTTGGAATTTTCTATTACGCGTCGGGTTGGAACCAAACAGAAGGATAATTTTATATTCTATCTTTCTCAGAATTTTCCAACCTATTTTGGTTTGAAATGAAGCTGTAATGGTATTTTTTATTTTTTGAATTTTTTTGCTATTTTTTTGGAATTTTCTATTACGCATCGAATAGGAACAGAACGAAACGATAATTTTCATTTTCTCTCTTTCTCGGCCTTTTCCAACCTATTTTGGCTTGAAATGAAGCCATAATGGTATTTTTTATTTTTTAGAATTTCTTTTGCTATTTTTTTGGAATTTTCTGTTACGCTTCGGGTAGGAACGAAATGGAATGATAATTTTATATTCTCTCTTTCTCGGCATTTTCCAACCTGTTTTGGCTTGAAATGAAGCCATAATGGTATATTTTTATTTTTTTAATTTTTTTGCTTTTGTTTTGAAATTTTCAATTACGAGTCGGGTAGGAACGAAACGTAACGATATTTTTTATTTTCTCTCTTTCACCTCCATTTCCATACTATTTTGGCTTGAAATGAAGCGATAATGGTATTTTTTAATTTTTTGAATTTTTTTGCAATTTTTTTGGAATTTTCTATTTCGCGTCGGGTTGGAACGGAACGGAACGGTAATTTTTTATTTTCTCTCTTTCTCGGCCTTTTCCGACCTATTTTGGCTTGAAATGAAGCCATAATGGTATTTTTTAATTTTTAGAATTTGTTTGCTGTTTTTTTGGAATTTTCTATTACACGTCGGGTTGGAACCAAACAGAAGGATAATTTTATATTCTATCTTTCTCAGCATTTTCCAACCTATTTTGGTTTGAAATGAAGCCATAATGGTATTTTTTATTTTTTGAATTTTTTTGCTATTTTTTTGGAATTTTCTATTACGCATCGAATAGGAACGGAACGAAACGATAATTTTCATTTTCTCTCTTTCTCGGTCTTTTCCTACCTATTTTGGCTTGAAATGAAGCCATAATGGTATTTTTTATTTTTTAGAATTTTTTTTGCTATTTTTTTGGAATTTTCTATTACACTTCAGGTAGAAACGAAACGGAATGATAATTTCATATTCTCTCTTTCCCAGAATTTTTCAACCTGTTTTGGCTTGAAATGAAGCCATAATGTTAGTATTCATTTTTTGAATTTTTTTGCTATTTTTTTGGAATTTTCTATTTCGCGTCGGGTTGGAACGGAACGGAACGATAATTTTTCTTTTCTCCCTTTCTCGGCCTTTTTCAACCTATTTTGGCTTGAAATGAAGCAATAATGGTATGTCTTAATTTTTAGAATTTTTTTTCTATTGTTTTGAAATTTTCAATTACGAGTCGGGTAGGAACGAAACGTAACGATATTTTTTATTTTCTCTCTTACACCTCCTTTTCCATACTATTTTGGCTTGAAATGAAGCTATAATTGTATTTTTTAATTTTTAGAATTTTTTTTGCTATTTTTTTGGAATTTTCTATTTCGCGTCGGTTAGGAACGAAACGGAATGATAATTTCATATTCTCTCTTTCCCGGAATTTTCCAACCTGTTTTGGCTTGAAATGAAGCCATAATGTTAGTTTTCATTTTTTGAATTTTTTTTCTATTTTTTTGGAATTTTCTATTTCGCGTCGGGTTGGAACGGAACGGAACGATAATTTTTATTTTCTCCCTTTCTCGGCCTTTTTCAACCTATTTTGGCTTGAAATGAAGCAATAATGGTTTGTCTTAATTTTTAGAATTTTTTTTCTATTGTTTTCAAATTTTCAATTACGAGTCGGGTAGGAACGAAACGTAACGATATTTTTTATTTTCTCTCTTACACCTCCTTTTCCATACTATTTTGGCTTGAAATGAAGCTATAATTGTATTTTTTAATTTTTAGAATTTTTTTTGCTATTTTTTTGGAATTTTCTATTTCGCGTCGGGTTGGAACGGAACGGAACGATAATTTTTTATTTTCTCTCTTTCTCGGCCTTTTCCAACCTATTTTGGCTTGAAATGAAGCCATAATGGTATTTTTTAATTTTTAGAATTTTTTTTGCTATTTTTTTGGAATTTTCTGTTACGCGTCGGGTAGGAACGAAATGGAATGGTAATTTTATATTCTCTCTTTCTCGGCATTTTCCAACCTGTTTTGGCTTGAAATGAAGCCATAACGGTATATTTTAATTTTTTGAATTTTTTTGCTTTTGTTTTGAAATTTTCAATTACGAGTCGGGTAGGAACGAAACGTAACGATATTTTTTATTTTCTCTCTTACACCTCCTTTTCCATACTATTTTGGCTTGAAATGAAGCTATAATTGTATTTTTTAATTTTTAGAATTTTTTTGCTATTTTTTTGGAATTTTCTATTTCGCGTCGGTTAGGAACGAAACGGAATGATAATTTCATATTCTCTCTTTCCCGGAATTTTCCAACCTGTTTTGGCTTGAAATGAAGCCATAATGTTAGTTTTCATTTTTTGAATTTTTTTGCTATTTTTTTGGAATTTTCTATTTCGCGTCGGGTTGGAACGGAACGGAACGATAATTTTTATTTTCTCTCTTTCTCGGCCTTTTCCAACCTATTTTGGCTTGAAATGAAGCCATAATGGTATTTTTTGATTTTTAGAATTTTTTTTGCTATTTTTTTGAAATTTTCTATTTCGCGTCGGGTTGGAACGGAACGGAACGATAATTTTTTATTTTGTCTCTTTCTCGGTCTTTTCCGACCTATTTTGGCTTGAAATGAAGCCATAATGGTATTTTTTAATTTTTAGAATTTGTTTGCTGTTTTTTTGGAATTTTCTATTACGCGTCGGGTTGGAACCAAACAGAAGGATAATTTTATATTCTATCTTTCTCAGAATTTTCCAACCTATTTTGGTTTGAAATGAAGCTGTAATGGTATTTTTTATTTTTTGAATTTTTTTGCTATTTTTTTGGAATTTTCTATTACGCATCGAATAGGAACAGAACGAAACGATAATTTTCATTTTCTCTCTTTCTCGGCCTTTTCCAACCTATTTTGGCTTGAAATGAAGCCATAATGGTATTTTTTATTTTTTAGAATTTCTTTTGCTATTTTTTTGGAATTTTCTGTTACGCTTCGGGTAGGAACGAAATGGAATGATAATTTTATATTCTCTCTTTCTCGGCATTTTCCAACCTGTTTTGGCTTGAAATGAAGCCATAATGGTATATTTTAATTTTTTGAATTTTTTTGCTTTTGTTTTGAAATTTTCAATTACGAGTCGGGTAGGAACGAAACGTAACGATATTTTTTATTTTCTCTCTTTCACCTCCTTTTCCATACTATTTTGGCTTGAAATGAAGCGATAATGGTATTTTTTAATTTTTTGAATTTTTTTGCTATTTTTTTGGAATTTTCTATTTCGCGTCGGGTTGGAACGGAACGGAACGATAATTTTTTATTTTCTCCATTTCTCGGCCTTTTTCAACCTATTTTGGCTTGAAATGAAGCAATAATGGTATGTCTTAATTTTTAGAATTTTTTTTCTATTGTTTTGAAATTTTCAATTACGAGTCGGGTAGGAACGAAACGTAACGATATTTTTTATTTTCTCTCTTACACCTCCTTTTCCATACTATTTTGGCTTGAAATGAAGCTATAATTGTATTTTTTAATTTTTAGAATTTTTTTGCTATTTTTTTGGAATTTTCTATTTCGCGTCGGTTCGGAACGAAACGGAATGATAATTTCATATTCTCTCTTTCCCGGAATTTTCCAACCTGTTTTGGCTTGAAATGAAGCCATAATGTTAGTTTTCATTTTTTGAATTTTTTTGCTATTTTTTTGGAAATTTCTATTTCGCGTCGGGTTGGAACGGAACGGAACGATAATTTTTATTTTCTCTCTTTCTCGGCCTTTTCCAACCTATTTTGGCTTGAAATGAAGCCATAATGGTATTTTTTGATTTTTAGAATTTTTTTTGCTATTTTTTTGAAATTTTCTGTTACGCGTCGGGTAGGAACGAAATGGAATGATAATTTTATATTCTCTCTTTCTCGGCATTTTCCAACCTGTTTTGGCTTGAAATGAAGCCATAACGGTATATTTTAATTTTTTGAAATTTTTTGTTTTTGTTTTGAAATTTTCAATTACGAGTCGGGTAGGAACGAAACGTAACGATATTTGTTATTTTCTCTCTTACACCTCCTTTTCCATACTATTTTGGCTTGAAATGAAGCTATAACTATATTTTTTAATTTTTAGAATTTTTTTTGCTATTTTTTTGGAATTTTCTGTTACGCGTCGGGTAGGAACGAAATGGAATGATAATTTTATATTCTCTCTTTCTCGGCATTTTCCAACCTGTTTTGGCTTGAAATGAAGCCATAACGGTATATTTTAATTTTTTGAATTTTTTTGCTTTTGTTTTGAAATTTTCAATTACGAGTCGGGTAGGAACGAAACGTAACGATATTTTTTATTTTCTCTCTTTCACCTCCTTTTCCATACTATTTTGGCTTGAAATGAAGCGATAATGGTATTTTTTAATTTTTTGAATTTTTTTGCAATTTTTTTGGAATTTTCTATTTCGCGTCGGGTTGGAACGGAACGGAACGGTAATTTTTTATTTTCTCTCTTTCTCGGCCTTTTCCGACCTATTTTGGCTTGAAATGAAGCCATAATGGTATTTTTTAATTTTGAGAATTTGTTTGC
This sequence comes from Quercus agrifolia, assembly GCA_029955455.1. NCBI lineage: Eukaryota > Viridiplantae > Streptophyta > Magnoliopsida > Fagales > Fagaceae > Quercus > Quercus agrifolia. Next base: position 34,448,743 of record JARQAD010000002.1, read on the forward strand.
TGTTTTTTTGGAATTTTCTATTACACGTCGGGTTGGAACCAAACAGAAGGATAATTTTATATTCTATCTTTCTCAGCATTTTCCCACCTATTTTGGTTTGAAATGAAGCCATAATGGTATTTTTTATTTTTTGAATTTTTTTGCTATTTTTTTGGAATTTTCTATTACGCATCGAATAGGAACGGAACGAAACGATAATTTTCATTTTCTCTCTTTCTCGGCCTTTTCCTACCTATTTTGGCTTGAAATGAAGCCATAATGGTATTTTTTATTTTTTAGAATTTTTTTTGCTATTTTTTTGGAATTTTCTATTACACTTCAGGTAGAAACGAAACGGAATGATAATTTCATATTCTCTCTTTCCCAGAATTTTTCAACCTGTTTTGGCTTGAAATGAAGCCATAATGTTAGTTTTCATTTTTTGAATTTTTTTGCTATTTTTTTGGAATTTGCTATTTCGCGTCGGGTTGGAACGGAACGGAACGATAATTTTTCTTTTCTCCCTTTCTCGGCCTTTTTCAACCTATTTTGGCTTGAAATGAAGCAATAATGGTATGTCTTAATTTTTAGAATTTTTTTTCTATTGTTTTGAAATTTTCAATTACGAGTCGGGTAGGAACGAAACGTAACGATATTTTTTATTTTCTCTCTTACACCTCCTTTTCCATACTATTTTGGCTTGAAATGAAGCTATAATTGTATTTTTTAATTTTTAGAATTTTTTTTGCTATTTTTTTGGAATTTTCTATTTCGCGTCGGTTAGGAACGAAACGGAATGATAATTTCATATTCTCTCTTTCCCGGAATTTTCCAACCTGTTTTGGCTTGAAATGAAGCCATAATGTTAGTTTTCATTTTTTGAATTTTTTTTCTATTTTTTTGGAATTTTCTATTTCGCGTCGGGTTGGAACGGAACGGAACGATAATTTTTATTTTCTCCCTTTCTCGGCCTTTTTCAACCTATTTTGGCTTGAAATGAAGCAATAATGGTTTGTCTTAATTTTTAGAATTTTTTTTCTATTGTTTTGAAATTTTCAATTACGAGTCGGGTAGGAACGAAACGTAACGATATTTTTTATTTTCTCTCTTACACCTCCTTTTCCATACTATTTTGGCTTGAAATGAAGCTATAATTGTATTTTTTAATTTTTAGAATTTTTTTTGCTATTTTTTTGGAATTTTCTATTCCGCGTCGGGTTGGAACGGAACAGAACGATAATTTTTTATTTTCTCTCTTTCTCGGCCTTTTCCAACCTATTTTGGCTTGAAATGAAGCCATAATGGTATTTTTTAATTTTTAGAATTTTTTTTGCTATTTTTTTGGAATTTTCTGTTACGCGTCGGGTAGGAACGAAATGGAATGGTAATTTTATATTCTCTCTTTCTCGGCATTTTCCAACCTGTTTTGGCTTGAAATGAAGCCATAACGGTATATTTTAATTTTTTGAATTTTTTTGCTTTTGTTTTGAAATTTTCAATTACGAGTCGGGTAGGAACGAAACGTAACGATATTTTTTATTTTCTCTCTTTCACCTCCTTTTCCATACTATTTTGGCTTGAAATGAAGCGATAATGGTATTTTTTAATTTTTTGAATTTTTTTGCTATTTTTTTGGAATTTTCTATTTCGCGTCGGGTTGGAACGGAACGGAACGATAATTTTTTATTTTCCCCATTTCTCGGCCTTTTTCAACCTATTTTGGCTTGAAATGAAGCAATAATGGTATGTCTTAATTTTTAGAATTTTTTTTCTATTGTTTTGAAATTTTCAATTACGAGTCGGGTAGGAACGAAACGTAACGATATTTTTTATTTTCTCTCTTACACCTCCTTTTCCATACTATTTTGGCTTGAAATGAAGCTATAATTGTATTTTTTAATTTTTAGAATTTTTTTGCTATTTTTTTGGAATTTTCTATTTCGCGTCGGTTAGGAACGAAACGGAATGATAATTTCATATTCTCTTTTTCCCGGAATTTTCCAACCTGTTTTGGCTTGAAATGAAGCCATATTGTTAGTTTTCATTTTTTGAATTTTTTTGCTATTTTTTTGGAATTTTCTATTTCGCGTCGGGTTGGAACGGAACGGAACGATAATTTTTATTTTCTCTCTTTCTCGGCCTTTTCCAACCTATTTTGGCTTGAAATGAAGCCATAATGGTATTTTTTGATTTTTAGAATTTTTTTTGCTATTTTTTTGGTATTTTCTATTTCGCGTCGGTTAGGAACGAAACGGAATGATAATTTCATATTCTCTCTTTCTCGGAATTTTCCAACCTGTTTTGGCTTGAAATGAAGCCATAATGTTAGTTTTCATTTTTTGAATTTTTTTTCTATTTTTTTGGAATTTTCTATTTCGCGTCGGGTTGGAACGGAACGGAACGATAATTTTTATTTTCTCCCTTTCTCGGCCTTTTTCAACCTATTTTGGCTTGAAATGAAGCAATAATGGTTTGTCTTAATTTTTAGAATTTTTTTTCTATTGTTTTGAAATTTTCAATTACGAGTCGGGTAGGAACGAAACGTAACGATATTTTTTATTTTCTCTCTTACACCTCCTTTTCCATACTATTTTGGCTTGAAATGAAGCTATAATTGTATTTTTTAATTTTTAGAATTTTTTTTGCTATTTTTTTGGAATTTTCTATTTCGCGTCGGTTAGGAACGAAACGGAATGATAATTTCATATTCTCTCTTTCCCGGAATTTTCCAACCTGTTTTGGCTTGAAATGAAGCCATAATGTTAGTTTTCATTTTTTGAATTTTTTTTCTATTTTTTTGGAATTTTCTATTTCGCGTCGGGTTGGAGCGGAACGGAACGATAATTTTTATTTTCTCCCTTTCTCGGCCTTTTTCAACCTATTTTGGCTTGAAATGAAGCAATAATGGTTTGTCTTAATTTTTAGAATTTTTTTTCTATTGTTTTGAAATTTTCAATTACGAGTCGGGTAGGAACGAAACGTAACGATATTTTTTATTTTCTCTCTTACACCTCCTTTTCCATACTATTTTGGCTTGAAATGAAGCTATAATTGTATTTTTTAATTTTTAGAATTTTTTTTGCTATTTTTTTGGAATTTTCTATTCCGCGTCGGGTTGGAACGGAACAGAACGATAATTTTTTATTTTCTCTCTTTCTCGGCCTTTTCCAACCTATTTTGGCTTGAAATGAAGCCATAATGGTATTTTTTAATTTTTAGAATTTTTTTTGCTATTTTTTTGGAATTTTCTGTTACGCGTCGGGTAGGAACGAAATGGAATGGTAATTTTATATTCTCTCTTTCTCGGCATTTTCCAACCTGTTTTGGCTTGAAATGAAGCCATAACGGTATATTTTAATTTTTTGAATTTTTTTGCTTTTGTTTTGAAATTTTCAATTACGAGTCGGGTAGGAACGAAACGTAACGATATTTTTTATTTTCTCTCTTTCACCTCCTTTTCCATACTATTTTGGCTTGAAATGAAGCGATAATGGTATTTTTTAATTTTTTGAATTTTTTTGCTATTTTTTTGGAATTTTCTATTTCGCGTCGGGTTGGAACGGAACGGAACGATAATTTTTTATTTTCTCCATTTCTCGGCCTTTTTCAACCTATTTTGGCTTGAAATGAAGCAATAATGGTATGTCTTAATTTTTAGAATTTTTTTTCTATTGTTTTGAAATTTTCAATTACGAGTCGGGTAGGAACGAAACGTATCGATATTTTTTATTTTCTCTCTTACACCTCCTTTTCCATACTATTTTGGCTTGAAATGAAGCTATAATTGTATTTTTTAATTTTTAGAATTTTTTTGCTATTTTTTTGGAATTTTCTATTTCGCGTCGGTTAGGAACGAAACGGAATGATAATTTCATATTCTCTTTTTCCCGGATTTTCCAACCTGTTTTGGCTTGAAATGAAGCCATAATGTTAGTTTTCATTTTTTGAATTTTTTTGCTATTTTTTTGGAATTTTCTATTTCGCGTCGGGTTGGAACGGAACGGAACGATAATTTTTATTTTCTCTCTTTCTCGGCCTTTTCCAACCTATTTTGGCTAGAAATGAAGCCATAATGGTATTTTTTGATTTTTAGAATTTTTTTTGCTATTGTTTTGAAATTTTCTGTTAAGCGTCGGGTAGGAACGAAATGGAATGATAATTTTATATTCTCTCTTTCTCGGCATTTTCCAACCTGTTTTGGCTTGAAATGATGCCAAAACGGTATATTTTAATTTTTTGAATTTTTTTGCTTTTGTTTTGAAATTTTCAATTACGAGTCGGGTAGGAACGAAACGTAACGATATTTTTTATTTTCTCTCTTACACCTCCTTTTCCATACTATTTTGGCTTGAAATGAAGCCATAATGGTATTTTTTATTTTTTAGAATTTTTTTTGCTATTTTTTTGGAATTTTCTATTACACTTCAGGTAGAAACGAAACGGAATGATAATTTCATATTCTCTCTTTCCCAGAATTTTTCAACCTGTTTTGGCTTGAAATGAAGCCATAATGTTAGTTTTCATTTTTTGAATTTTTTTGCTATTTTTTTGGAATTTTCTATTTCGCGTCGGGTTGGAACGGAACGGAACGATAATTTTTCTTTTCTCCCTTTCTCGGCCTTTTTCAACCTATTTTGGCTTGAAATGAAGCAATAATGGTATGTCTTAATTTTTAGAATTTTTTTTCTATTGTTTTGAAATTTTCAATTACGAGTCGAGTAGGAACGAAACGTAACGATATTTTTTATTTTCTCTCTTACACCTCCTTTTCCATACTATTTTGGCTTGAAATGAAGCTATAATTGTATTTTTTAATTTTTAGAATTTTTTTTGCTATTTTTTTGGAATTTTCTATTTCGCGTCGGTTAGGAACGAAACGGAATGATAATTTCATATTCTCTCTTTCCCGGAATTTTCCAACCTGTTTTGGCTTGAAATGAAGCCATAATGTTAGTTTTCATTTTTTGAATTTTTTTTCTATTTTTTTGGAATTTTCTATTTCCCGTCGGGTTGGAACGGAACGGAACGATAATTTTTATTTTCTCCCTTTCTCGGCCTTTTTCAACCTATTTTGGCTTGAAATGAAGCAATAATGGTTTGTCTTAATTTTTAGAATTTTTTTTCTATTGTTTTCAAATTTTCAACTACGAGTCGGGTAGGAACGAAACGAAACGATATTTTTTATTTTCTCTCTTACACCTCCTTTTCCATACTATTTTGGCTTGAAATGAAGCTATAATTGTATTTTTTAATTTTTAGAATTTTTTTTGTTATTTTTTTGGAATTTTCTATTTCGCGTCGGGTTGGAACGGAACGGAACGATAATTTTTTATTTTCTCTCTTTCTCGGCCTTTTCCAACCTATTTTGGCTTGAAATGAAGCCATAATGGTATTTTTTAATTTTTAGAATTTTTTTTGCTATTTTTTTGGAATTTTCTGTTACGCGTCGGGTAGGAACGAAATGGAATGGTAATTTTATATTCTCTCTTTCTCGGCATTTTCCAACCTGTTTTGGCTTGAAATGAAGCCATAACGGTATATTTTAATTTTTTGAATTTTTTTGCTTTTGTTTTGAAATTTTCAATTACGAGTCGGGTAGGAACGAAACGTAACGATATTTTTTATTTTCTCTCTTTCACCTCCTTTTCCATACTATTTTGGCTTGAAATGAAGCGATAATGGTATTTTTTAATTTTTTGAATTTTTTTGCTATTTTTTTGGAATTTTCTATTTCGCGTCAGGTTGGAACGGAACGGAACGATAATTTTTTATTTTCTCCATTTCTCGGCCTTTTTCAACCTATTTTGGCTTGAAATGAAGCAATAATGGTATGTCTTAATTTTTAGAATTTTTTTTCTATTGTTTTGAAATTTTCAATTACGAGTCGGGTAGGAACGAAACGTAACGATATTTTTTATTTTCTCTCTTACACCTCCTTTTCCATACTATTTTGGCTTGAAATGAAGCTATAATTGTATTTTTTAATTTTTAGAATTTTTTTGCTATTTTTTTGGAATTTTCTATTTCGCGTCGGTTAGGAACGAAACGGAATGATAATTTCATATTCTCTTTTTCCCGGAATTTTCCAACCTGTTTTGGCTTGAAATGAAGCCATAATGTTAGTTTTCATTTTTTGAATTTTTTTTCTATTTTTTTGGAATTTTCTATTTCCCGTCGGGTTGGAACGGAACGGAACGATAATTTTTATTTTCTCCCTTTCTCGGCCTTTTTCAACCTATTTTGGCTTGAAATGAAGCAATAATGGTTTGTCTTAATTTTTAGAATTTTTTTTCTATTGTTTTCAAATTTTCAACTACGAGTCGGGTAGGAACGAAACGTAACGATATTTTTTATTTTCTCTCTTACACCTCCTTTTCCATACTATTTTGGCTTGAAATGAAGCTATAATTGTATTTTTTAATTTTTAGAATTTTTTTTGTTATTTTTTTGGAATTTTCTATTTCGCGTCGGGTTGGAACGGAACGGAACGATAATTTTTTATTTTCTCTCTTTCTCGGCCTTTTCCAACCTATTTTGGCTTGAAATGAAGCCATAATGGTATTTTTTAATTTTTAGAATTTTTTTTGCTATTTTTTTGGAATTTTCTGTTACGCGTCGGGTAGGAACGAAATGGAATGGTAATTTTATATTCTCTCTTTCTCGGCATTTTCCAACCTGTTTTGGCTTGAAATGAAGCCATAACGGTATATTTTAATTTTTTGAATTTTTTTGCTTTTGTTTTGAAATTTTCAATTACGAGTCGGGTAGGAACGAAACGTAACGATATTTTTTATTTTCTCTCTTTCACCTCCTTTTCCATACTATTTTGGCTTGAAATGAAGCGATAATGGTATTTTTTAATTTTTTGAATTTTTTTGCTATTTTTTTGGAATTTTCTATTTCGCGTCAGGTTGGAACGGAACGGAACGATAATTTTTTATTTTCTCCATTTCTCGGCCTTTTTCAACCTATTTTGGCTTGAAATGAAGCAATAATGGTATGTCTTAATTTTTAGAATTTTTTTTCTATTGTTTTGAAATTTTCAATTACGAGTCGGGTAGGAACGAAACGTAACGATATTTTTTATTTTCTCTCTTACACCTCCTTTTCCATACTATTTTGGCTTGAAATGAAGCTATAATTGTATTTTTTAATTTTTAGAATTTTTTTGCTATTTTTTTGGAATTTTCTATTTCGCGTCGGTTAGGAACGAAACGGAATGATAATTTCATATTCTCTTTTTCCCGGAATTTTCCAACCTGTTTTGGCTTGAAATGAAGCCATAATGTTAGTTTTCATTTTTTGAATTTTTTTGCTATTTTTTTGGAATTTTCTATTTCGCGTCGGGTTGGAACGGAACGGAACAATAATTTTTATTTTCTCTCTTTCTCGGCCTTTTCCAACCTATTTTGGCTTGAAATGAAGCCATAATGGTATTTTTTGATTTTTAGAATTTTTTTTGCTATTTTTTTGAAATTTTCTGTTACGCGTCGGGTAGGAACGAAATGGAATGATAATTTTATATTCTCTCTTTCTCGGCATTTTCCAACCTGTTTTGGCTTGAAATGAAGCCATAACGGTATATTTTAATTTTTTGAATTTTTTTGCTTTTGTTTTGAAATTTTCAATTACGAGTCGGGTAGGAACGAAACGTAACGATATTTTTTATTTTCTCTCTTACACCTCCTTTTCCATACTATTTTGGCTTGAAATGAAGCTATAATTGTATTTTTTAATTTTTAGAATTTTTTTGCTATTTTTTTGGAATTTTCTATTTCGCGTCGGTTAGGAACGAAACGGAATGATAATTTCATATTCTCTCTTTCCCGGAATTTTCCAACCTGTTTTGGCTTGAAATGAAGCCATAATGTTAGTTTTCATTTTTTGAATTTTTTTGCTATTTTTTTGGAATTTTCTATTTCGCGTCGGGTTGGAACGGAACGGAACGATAATTTTTATTTTCTCTCTTTCTCGGCCTTTTCCAACCTATTTTGGCTTGAAATGAAGCCATAATGGTATTTTTTGATTTTTAGAATTTTTTTTGCTATTTTTTTGAAATTTTCTATTTCGCGTCGGGTTGGAACGGAACGGAACGATAATTTTTTATTTTGTCTCTTTCTCGGTCTTTTCCGACCTATTTTGGCTTGAAATGAAGCCATAATGGTATTTTTTAATTTTTAGAATTTGTTTGCTGTTTTTTTGGAATTTTCTATTACGCGTCGGGTTGGAACCAAACAGAAGGATAATTTTATATTCTATCTTTCTCAGAATTTTCCAACCTATTTTGGTTTGAAATGAAGCCGTAATGGTATTTTTTATTTTTTGAATTTTTTTGCTATTTTTTTGGAATTTTCTATTACGCATCGAATAGGAACAGAAAGAAACGATAATTTTCATTTTCTCTCTTTCTCGGCCTTTTCCAACCTATTTTGGCTTGAAATGAAGCCATAATAGTATTTTTTATTTTTTAGAATTTCTTTTGCTATTTTTTTGGAATTTTCTATTACACTTCAGGTAGAAACGAAACGGAATGATAATTTCATATTCTCTATTTCCCAGAATTTTTCAACCTGTTTTGGCTTGAAATGAAGCCATAATGTTAGTTTTCATTTTTTGAATTTTTTTGCTACTTTTTTGGAATTTTCTATTTCGCGTCGGGTTGGAACGGAACGGAACGATAATTTTTATTTTCTCCCTTTCTCGGCCTTTTTCAACCTATTTTGGCTTGAAATGAAGCAATAATGGTTTGTCTTAATTTTTAGAATTTTTTTTCTATTGTTTTGAAATTTTCAATTACGAGTCGGGTAGGAACGAAACGTAACGATATTTTTTATTTTCTCTCTTACACCTCCTTTTCCATACTATTTTGGCTTGAAATGAAGCTATAATTGTATTTTTTAATTTTTAGAATTTTTTTTGCTATTTTTTTGGAATTATCTATTTCGCGTCGGGTTGGAACGGAACGGAACGATAATTTTTTATTTTCTCTCTTTCTCGGCCTTTTCCAACCTATTTTGGCTTGAAATGAAGCCATAATGGTATTTTTTAATTTTTAGAATTTTTTTTGCTATTTTTTTGGAATTTTCTGTTACGCGTCGGGTAGGAACGAAATGGAATGATAATTTTATATTCTCTCTTTCTCGGCATTTTCCAACCTGTTTTGGCTTGAAATGAAGCCATAACGGTATATTTTAATTTTTTGAATTTTTTTGCTTTTGTTTTGAAATTTTCAATTACGAGTCGGGTAGGAACGAAACGTAACGATATTTTTTATTTTCTCTCTTTCACCTCCTTTTCCATACTATTTTGGCTTGAAATGAAGCGATAATGGTATTTTTTAATTTTTTGAATTTTTTTTCTATTTTTTTGGAATTTTCTATTTCGCGTCGGGTTGGAACGGAACGGAACGATAATTTTTTATTTTCTCCATTTCTCGGCCTTTTTCAACCTATTTTGGCTTGAAATGAAGCAATAATGGTATGTCTTAATTTTTAGAATTTTTTTTCTATTGTTTTGAAATTTTCAATTACGAGTCGGGTAGGAACGAAACGTAACGATATTTTTTATTTTCTCTCTTACACCTCCTTTTCCATACTATTTTGGCTTGAAATGAAGCTATAATTGTATTTTTTTAATTTTTAGAATTTTTTTGCTATTTTTTTGGAATTTTCTATTTCGCGTCGGTTAGGAACGAAACGGAATGATAATTTCGTATTCTCTCTTTCCCGGAATTTTCCAACCTGTTTTGGCTTGAAATGAAGCCATAATGTTAGTTTTCATTTTTTGAATTTTTTTGCTATTTTTTTGGAATTTTCTATTTCGCGTCGGGTTGGAACGGAACGGAACGATAATTTTTATTTTCTCTCTTTCTCGGCCTTTTCCAACCTATTTTGGCTTGAAATGAAGCCATAATGGTATTTTTTGATTTTTAGAATTTTTTTTGCTATTTTTTTGAAATTTTCTGTTACGCGTCGGGTAGGAACGAAATGGAATGATAATTTTATATTCTCTCTTTCTCGGCATTTTCCAACCTGTTTTGGCTTGAAATGAAGCCATAACGGTATATTTTAATTTTTTGAATTTTTTTGCTTTTGTTTTGAAATTTTCAATTACGAGTCGGGTAGGAACGAAACGTAACGATATTTTTTATTTTCTCTCTTACACCTCCTTTTCCATACTATTTTGGCTTGAAATGAAGCTATAATTGTATTTTTTAATTTTTAGAATTTTTTTGCTATTTTTTTGGAATTTTCTATTTCGCGTCGGTTAGGAACGAAACGGAATGATAATTTCATATTCCCTCTTTCCCGGAATTTTCCAACCTGTTTTGGCTTGAAATGAAGCCATAATGTTAGTTTTCATTTTTTGAATTTTTTTTACTATTTTTTTGGAATTTTCTATTTCGCGTCGGTTAGGAACGAAACGGAATGATAATTTCATATTCTCTCTTTCCCGGAATTTTCCAACCTGTTTTGGCTTGAAATGAAGCCATAATGTTAGTTTTCATTTTTTGAATTTTTTTGCTATTTTTTTGGAATTTTCTATTTCGCGTCGGGTTGGAACGGAACGGAACGATAATTTTTATTTTCTCTCTTTCTCGGCCTTTTCCAACCTATTTTGGCTTGAAATGAAGCCATAATGGTATTTTTTGATTTTTAGAATTTTTTTTGCTATTTTTTTGAAATTTTCTGTTACGCGTCGGGTAGGAACGAAATGGAATGATAATTTTATATTCTCTCTTTCTCGGCATTTTCCAACCTGTTTTGGCTTGAAATGAAGCCATAACGGTATATTTTAATTTTTTGAATTTTTTTGCTTTTGTTTTGAAATTTTCAATTACGAGTCGGGTAGGAACGAAACGTAACGATATTTTTTATTTTCTCTCTTACACCTCCTTTTCCATACTATTTTGGCTTGAAATGAAGCTATAATTGTATTTTTTAATTTTTAGAATTTTTTTGCTATTTTTTTGGAATTTTCTATTTTGCGTCGGTTAGGAACGAAACGGAATGATAATTTCATATTCTCTCTTTCCCGGAATTTTCCAACCTGTTTTGGCTTGAAATGAAGCCATAATGTTAGTTTTCATTTTTTGAATTTTTTTGCTATTTTTTTGGAATTTTCTATTTCGCGTCGGGTTGGAACGGAACGGAACGATAATTTTTATTTTCTCTCTTTCTCGGCCTTTTCCAACCTATTTTGGCTTGAAATGAAGCCATAATGGTATTTTTTGATTTTTAGAATTTTTTTTGCTATTTTTTTGAAATTTTCTATTTCGCGTCGGGTTGGAACGGAACGGAACGATAATTTTTTATTTTGTCTCTTTCTCGGTCTTTTCCGACCTATTTTGGCTTGAAATTAAGCCATAATGGTATTTTTTAATTTTTAGAATTTGTTTGCTATTTTTTTGGAATTTTCTATTACGCGTCGGGTTGGAACCAAACAGAAGGATAATTTTATATTCTATCTTTCTCAGAATTTTCCAACCTATTTTGGTTTGAAATGAAGCCGTAATGGTATTTTTTATTTTTTGAATTTTTTTGCTATTTTTTTGGAATTTTCTATTACGCATCGAATAGGAACAGAACGAAACGATAATTTTCATTTTCTCTCTTTCTCGGCCTTTTCCAACCTATTTTGGCTTGAAATGAAGCCATAATGGTATTTTTTATTTTTTAGAATTTCTTTTGCTATTTTTTTGGAATTTTCTATTACACTTCAGGTAGAAACGAAACGGAATGATAATTTCATATTCTCTATTTCCCGGAATTTTTCAACCTGTTTTGGCTTGAAATGAAGCCATAATGTTAGTTTTCATTTTTTGAATTTTTTTGCTACTTTTTTGGAATTTTCTATTTCGCGTCGGGTTGGAACGGAACGGAACGATAATTTTTATTTTCTCCCTTTCTCGGCCTTTTTCAACCTATATTGGCTTGAAATGAAGCAATAATGGTTTGTCTTAATTTTTAGAATTTTTTTTCTATTGTTTTGAAATTTTCAATTACGAGTCGGGTAGGAACGAAACGTAACGATATTTTTTATTTTCTCTCTTACACCTCCTTTTCCATACTATTTTGGCTTGAAATGAAGCTATAATTGTATTTTTTAATTTTTAGAATTTTTTTTGCTATTTTTTTGGAATTTTCTATTTCGCGTCGGGTTGGAACGGAACGGAACGATAATTTTTTATTTTCTCTCTTTCTCGGCCTTTTCCAACCTATTTTGGCTTGAAATGAAGCCATAATGGTATTTTTTAATTTTTAGAATTTTTTTTGCTATTTTTTTGGAATTTTCTGTTACGCGTCGGGTTGGAACGAAATGGAATGATAATTTTATATTCTCTCTTTCTCGGCATTTTCCAACCTGTTTTGGCTTGAAATGAAGCCATAACGGTATATTTTAATTTTTTGAATTTTTTTACTTTTGTTTTGAAATTTTCAATTACGAGTCGGGTAGGAACGAAACGTAACGATATTTTTTATTTTCTCTCTTTCACCTCCTTTTCCATACTATTTTGGCTTGAAATGAAGCTATAATTGTATTTTTTAATTTTTAGAATTTTTTTGCTATTTTTTTGGAATTTTCTATTTCGCGTCGGTTAGGAACGAAACGGAATGATAATTTCATATTCTCTCTTTCCCGGAATTTTCCAACCTGTTTTGGCTTGAAATGAAGCCATAATGTTAGTTTTCATTTTTTGAATTTTTTTGCTATTTTTTTGGAATTTTCTATTTCGCGTCGGGTTGGAACGGAACGGAACGATAATTTTTATTTTCTCTCTTTCTCGGCCTTTTCCAACCTATTTTGGCTTGAAATGAAGCCATAATGGTATTTTTTGATTTTTAGAATTTTTTTTGCTATTTTTTTGAAATTTTCTATTTCGCGTCGGGTTGGAACGGAACGGAACGATAATTTTTTATTTTGTCTCTTTCTCGGTCTTTTCCGACCTATTTTGGCTTGAAATGAAGCCATAATGGTATTTTTTAATTTTTAGAATTTGTTTGCTGTTTTTTTGGAATTTTCTATTACGCGTCGGGTTGGAACCAAACAGAAGGATAATTTTATATTCTATCTTTCTCAGAATTTTCCAACCTATTTTGGTTTGAAATGAAGCCGTAATGGTATTTTTTATTTTTTGAATTTTTTTGCTATTTTTTTGGAATTTTCTATTACGCATCGAATAGGAACAGAACGAAACGATAATTTTCATTTTCTCTCTTTCTCGGCCTTTTCCAACCTATTTTGGCTTGAAATGAAGCCATAATGGTATTTTTTATTTTTTAGAATTTCTTTTGCTATTTTTTTGGAATTTTCTATTACACTTCAGGTAGAAACGAAACGGAATGATAATTTCATATTCTCTATTTCCCAGAATTTTTCAACCTGTTTTGGCTTGAAATGAAGCCATAATGTTAGTTTTCATTTTTTGAATTTTTTTGCTACTTTTTTGGAATTTTCTATTTCGGGTCGGGTTGGAACGGAACGGAACGATAATTTTTATTTTCTCCCTTTCTCGGCCTTTTTCAACCTATTTTGGCTTGAAATGAAGCAATAATGGTTTGTCTTAATTTTTAGAATTTTTTTTCTATTGTTTTGAAATTTTCAATTACGAGTCGGGTAGGAACGAAACGTAACGATATTTTTTATTTTCTCTCTTACACCTCCTTTTCCATACTATTTTGGCTTGAAATGAAGCTATAATTGTATTTTTTAATTTTTAGAATTTTTTTTGCTATTTTTTTGGAATTTTCTATTTCGCGTCGGGTTGGAACGGAACGGAACGATAATTTTTTATTTTCTCTCTTTCTCGGCCTTTTCCAACCTATTTTGGCTTGAAATGAAGCCATAATGGTATTTTTTAATTTTTAGAATTTTTTTTGCTATTTTTTTGGAATTTTCTGTTACGCGTCGGGTAGGAACGAAATGGAATGATAATTTTATATTCTCTCTTTCTCGGCATTTTCCAACCTGTTTTGGCTTGAAATGAAGCCATAACGGTATATTTTAATTTTTTGAATTTTTTTGCTTTTGTTTTGAAATTTTCAATTACGAGTCGGGTAGGAACGAAACGTAACGATATTTTTTATTTTCTCTCTTTCACCTCCTTTTCCATACTATTTTGGCTTGAAATGAAGCGATAATGGTATTTTTTAATTTTTTGAATTTTTTTTCTATTTTTTTGGAATTTTCTATTTCGCGTCGGGTTGGAACGGAACGGAACGATAATTTTTTATTTTCTCCATTTCTCGGCCTTTTTCAACCTATTTTGGCTTGAAATGAAGCAATAATGGTATGTCTTAATTTTTAGAATTTTTTTTCTATTGTTTTGAAATTTTCAATTACGAGTCGGGTAGGAACGAAACGTAACGATATTTTTTATTTTCTCTCTTTCACCTCCTTTTCCATACTATTTTGGCTTGAAATGAAGCTATAATTGTATTTTTTAATTTTTAGAATTTTTTTGCTATTTTTTTGGAATTTTCTATTTCGCGTCGGTTAGGAACGAAACGGAATGATAATTTCATATTCTCTCTTTCCCGGAATTTTCCAACCTGTTTTGGCTTGAAATGAAGCCATAATGTTAGTTTTCATTTTTTGAATTTTTTGCTATTTTTTTGGAATTTTCTATTTCGCGTCGGGTTGGAACGGAACGGAACGATAATTTTTATTTTCTCTCTTTCTCGGCCTTTTCCAACCTATTTTGGCTTGAAATGAAGCCATAATGGTATTTTTTGATTTTTAGAATTTTTTTTGCTATTTTTTTGAAATTTTCTATTTCGCGTCGGGTTGGAACGGAACGGAACGATAATTTTTTATTTTGTCTCTTTCTCGGTCTTTTCCGACCTATTTTGGCTTGAAATGAAGCCATAATGGTATTTTTTAATTTTTAGAATTTGTTTGCTGTTTTTTTGGAATTTTCTATTACGCGTCGGGTTGGAACCAAACAGAAGGATAATTTTATATTCTATCTTTCTCAGAATTTTCCAACCTATTTTGGTTTGAAATGAAGCCGTAATGGTATTTTTTATTTTTTGAATTTTTTTGCTATTTTTTTGGAATTTTCTATTACGCATCGAATAGGAACAGAACGAAACGATAATTTTCATTTTCTCTCTTTCTCGGCCTTTTCCAACCTATTTTGGCTTGAAATGAAGCCATAATGGTATTTTTTATTTTTTAGAATTTCTTTTGCTATTTTTTTGGAATTTTCTATTACACTTCAGGTAGAAACGAAACGGAATGATAATTTCATATTCTCTATTTCCCAGAATTTTTCAACCTGTTTTGGCTTGAAATGAAGCCATAATGTTAGTTTTCATTTTTTGAATTTTTTTGCTACTTTTTTGGAATTTTCTATTTCGCGTCGGGTTGGAACGGAACGGAACGATAATTTTTATTTTCTCTCTTTCTCGGCCTTTTCCAACCTATTTTGGCTTGAAATGAAGCCATAATGGTATTTTTTGATTTTTAGAATTTTTTTTGCTATTTTTTTGAAATTTTCTATTTCGCGTCGGGTTGGAACGGAACGGAACGATAATTTTTTATTTTGTCTCTTTCTCGGTCTTTTCCGACCTATTTTGGCTTGAAATGAAGCCATAATGGTATTTTTTAATTTTTAGAATTTGTTTGCTGTTTTTTTGGAATTTTCTATTACGCGTCGGGTTGGAACCAAACAGAAGGATAATTTTATATTCTATCTTTCTCAGAATTTTCCAACCTATTTTGGTTTGAAATGAAACCGTAATGGTATTTTTTATTTTTTGAATTTTTTTGCTATTTTTTTGGAATTTTCTATTACGCATCGAATAGGAACAGAACGAAACGATAATTTTCATTTTCTCTCTTTCTCGGCCTTTTCCAACCTATTTTGGCTTGAAATGAAGCCATAATGGTATTTTTTATTTTTTAGAATTTCTTTTGCTATTTTTTTGGAATTTTCTATTACACTTCAGGTAGAAACGAAACGGAATGATAATTTCATATTCTCTATTTCCCAGAATTTTTCAACCTGTTTTGGCTTGAAATGAAGCCATAATGTTAGTTTTCATTTTTTGAATTTTTTTGCTACTTTTTTGGAATTTTCTATTTCGCGTCGGGTTGGAACGGAACGGAACGATAATTTTTATTTTCTCCCTTTCTCGGCCTTTTTCAACCTATTTTGGCTTGAAATGAAGCAATAATGGTTTGTCTTAATTTTTAGAATTTTTTTTCTATTGTTTTGAAATTTTCAATTACGAGTCGGGTAGGAACGAAACGTAACGATATTTTTTATTTTCTCTCTTACACCTCCTTTTCCATACTATTTTGGCTTGAAATGAAGCTATAATTGTATTTTTTAATTTTTAGAATTTTTTTTGCTATTTTTTTGGAATTTTCTATTTCGCGTCGGGTTGGAACGGAACGGAACGATAATTTTTTATTTTCTCTCTTTCTCGGCCTTTTCCAACCTATTTTGGCTTGAAATGAAGCCATAATGGTATTTTTTAATTTTTAGAATTTTTTTTGCTATTTTTTTGGAATTTTCTGTTACGCGTCGGGTAGGAACGAAATGGAATGATAATTTTATATTCTCTCTTTCTCGGCATTTTCCAACCTGTTTTGGCTTGAAATGAAGCCATAACGGTATATTTTAATTTTTTGAATTTTTTTGCTTTTGTTTTGAAATTTTCAATCACGAGTCGGGTAGGAACGAAACGTAACGATATTTTTTATTTTCTCTCTTTCACCTCCTTTTCCATACTATTTTGGCTTGAAATGAAGCGATAATGGTATTTTTTAATTTTTTGAATTTTTTTTCTATTTTTTTGGAATTTTCTATTTCGCGTCGGGTTGGAACGGAACGGAACGATAATTTTTTATTTTCTCCATTTCTCGGCCTTTTTCAACCTATTTTGGCTTGAAATGAAGCAATAATGGTATGTCTTAATTTTTAGAATTTTTTTTCTATTGTTTTGAAATTTTCAATTACGAGTCGGGTAGGAACGAAACGTAACGATATTTTTTATTTTCTCTCTTACACCTCCTTTTCCATACTATTTTGGCTTGAAATGAAGCTATAATTGTATTTTTTAATTTTTAGAATTTTTTTGCTATTTTTTTGGAATTTTCTATTTTGCGTCGGTTAGGAACGAAACGGAATGATAATTTCGTATTCTCTCTTTCCCGGAATTTTCCAACCTGTTTTGGCTTGAAATGAAGCCATAATGTTAGTTTTCATTTTTTGAATTTTTTTGCTATTTTTTTGGAATTTTCTATTTCGCGTCGGGTTGGAACGGAACGGAACGATAATTTTTATTTTCTCTCTTTCTCGGCCTTTTCCAACCTATTTTGGCTTGAAATGAAGCCATAATGGTATTTTTTGATTTTTAGAATTTTTTTTGCTATTTTTTTGAAATTTTCTGTTACGCGTCGGGTAGGAACGAAATGGAATGATAATTTTATATTCTCTCTTTCTCGGCATTTTCCAACCTGTTTTGGCTTGAAATGAAGCCATAACGGTATATTTTAATTTTTTGAATTTTTTTGCTTTTGTTTTGAAATTTTCAATTACGAGTCGGGTAGGAACGAAACGTAACGATATTTTTTATTTTCTCTCTTTCACCTCCTTTTCCATACTATTTTGGCTTGAAATGAAGCGATAATGGTATTTTTTAATTTTTTGAATTTTTTTTCTATTTTTTTGGAATTTTCTATTTCGCGTCGGGTTGGAACGGAACGGAACGATAATTTTTTATTTTCTCCATTTCTCGGCCTTTTTCAACCTATTTTGGCTTGAAATGAAGCAATAATGGTATGTCTTAATTTTTAGAATTTTTTTGCTATTTTTTTGGAATTTTCTATTTCGCGTCGGTTAGGAACGAAACGGAATGATAATTTCATATTCCCTCTTTCCCGGAATTTTCCAACCTGTTTTGGCTTGAAATGAAGCCATAATGTTAGTTTTCATTTTTTGAATTTTTTTGCTATTTTTTTGAAATTTTCTATTTCGCGTCGGTTAGGAACGAAACGGAATGATAATTTCATATTCTCTCTTTCCCGGAATTTTCCAACCCGTTTTGGCTTGAAATGAAGCCATAATGTTAGTTTTCATTTTTTGAATTTTTTTGCTATTTTTTTGGAATTTTCTATTTCGCGTCGGGTTGGAACGGAACGGAACGATAATTTTTATTTTCTCTCTTTCTCGGCCTTTTCCAACCTATTTTGGCTTGAAATGAAGCCATAATGGTATTTTTTGATTTTTAGAATTTTTTTTGCTATTTTTTTGAAATTTTCTGTTACGCGTCGGGTAGGAACGAAATGGAATGATAATTTTATATTCTCTCTTTCTCGGCATTTTCCAACCTGTTTTGGCTTGAAATGAAGCCATAACGGTATATTTTAATTTTTTGAATTTTTTTGCTTTTGTTTTGAAATTTTCAATTACGAGTCGGGTAGGAACGAAACGTAACGATATTTTTTATTTTCTCTCTTACACCTCCTTTTCCATACTATTTTGGCTTGAAATGAAGCTATAATTGTATTTTTTAATTTTTAGAATTTTTTTGCTATTTTTTTGGAATTTTCTATTTCGCGTCGGTTAGGAACGAAACGGAATGATAATTTCATATTCTCTCTTTCCCGGAATTTTCCAACCTGTTTTGGCTTGAAATGAAGCCATAATGTTAGTTTTCATTTTTTGAATTTTTTTGCTATTTTTTTGGAATTTTCTATTTCGCGTCGGGTTGGAACGGAACGGAACGATAATTTTTATTTTCTCTCTTTCTCGGCCTTTTCCAACCTATTTTGGCTTGAAATGAAGCCATAATGGTATTTTTTGATTTTTAGAATTTTTTTTGCTATTTTTTTGAAATTTTCTATTTCGCGTCGGGTTGGAACGGAACGGAACGATAATTTTTTATTTTGTCTCTTTCTCGGTCTTTTCCGACCTATTTTGGCTTGAAATGAAGCCATAATGGTATTTTTTAATTTTTAGAATTTGTTTGCTGTTTTTTTGGAATTTTCTATTACGCGTCGGGTTGGAACCAAACAGAAGGATAATTTTATATTCTATCTTTCTCAGAATTTTCCAACCTATTTTGGTTTGAAATGAAGCCGTAATGGTATTTTTTATTTTTTGAATTTTTTTGCTATTTTTTTGGAATTTTCTATTACGCATCGAATAGGAACAGAACGAAACGATAATTTTCATTTTCTCTCTTTCTCGGCCTTTTCCAACCTATTTTGGCTTGAAATGAAGCCATAATGGTATTTTTTATTTTTTAGAATTTCTTTTGCTATTTTTTTGGAATTTTCTATTACACTTCAAGTAGAAACGAAACGGAATGATAATTTCATATTCTCTATTTCCCGGAATTTTTCAACCTGTTTTGGCTTGAAATGAAGCCATAATGTTAGTTTTCATTTTTTGAATTTTTTTGCTACTTTTTTGGAATTTTCTATTTCGCGTCGGGTTGGAACGGAACGGAACGATAATTTTTATTTTCTCCCTTTCTCGGCCTTTTTCAACCTATTTTGGCTTGAAATGAAGCAATAATGGTTTGTCTTAATTTTTAGAATTTTTTTTCTATTGTTTTGAAATTTTCAATTACGAGTCGGGTAGGAACGAAACGTAACGATATTTTTTATTTTCTCTCTTACACCTCCTTTTCCATACTATTTTGGCTTGAAATGAAGCTATAATTGTATTTTTTAATTTTTAGAATTTGTTTTGCTATTTTTTTGGAATTTTCTATTTCGCGTCGGGTTGGAACGGAACGGAACGATAATTTTTTATTTTCTCTCTTTCTCGGCCTTTTCCAACCTATTTTGGCTTGAAATGAAGCCATAATGGTATTTTTTAATTTTTAGAATTTTTTTTGCTATTTTTTGGAATTTTCTGTTACGCGTCGGGTTGGAACGAAATGGAATGATAATTTTATATTCTCTCTTTCTCGGCATTTTCCAACCTGTTTTGGCTTGAAATGAAGCCATAACGGTATATTTTAATTTTTTGAATTTTTTTGCTTTTGTTTTGAAATTTTCAATTACGAGTCGGGTAGGAACGAAACGTAACGATATTTTTTATTTTCTCTCTTTCACCTCCTTTTCCATACTATTTTGGCTTGAAATGAAGCGATAATGGTATTTTTTAATTTTTTGAATTTTTTTTCTATTTTTTTGGAATTTTCTATTTCGCGTCGGGTTGGAACGGAACGGAACGATAATTTTTTATTTTCTCCATTTCTCGGCCTTTTTCAACCTATTTTGGCTTGAAATGAAGCAATAATGGTATGTCTTAATTTTTAGAATTTTTTTTCTATTGTTTTGAAATTTTCAATTACGAGTCGGGTAGGAACGAAACGTAACGATATTTTTTATTTTCTCTCTTACACCTCCTTTTCCATACTATTTTGGCTTGAAATGAAGCTATAATTGTATTTTTTAATTTTTAGAATTTTTTTGCTATTTTTTTGGAATTTTCTATTTCGCGTCGGTTAGGAACGAAACGGAATGATAATTTCATATTCTCTCTTTCCCGGAATTTTCCAACCTGTTTTGGCTTGAAATGAAGCCATAATGTTAGTTTTCATTTTTTGAATTTTTTTGCTATTTTTTTGGAATTTTCTATTTCGCGTCGGGTTGGAACGGAACGGAACGATAATTTTTATTTTCTCTCTTTCTCGGCCTTTTCCAACCTATTTTGGCTTGAAATGAAGCCATAATGGTATTTTTTGATTTTTAGAATTTTTTTTGCTATTTTTTTGAAATTTTCTGTTACGCGTCGGGTAGGAACGAAATGGAATGATAATTTTATATTCTCTCTTTCTCGGCATTTTCCAACCTGTTTTGGCTTGAAATGAAGCCATAACGGTATATTTTAATTTTTTGAATTTTTTTGCTTTTGTTTTGAAATTTTCAATTACGAGTCGGGTAGGAACGAAACGTAACGATATTTTTTATTTTCTCTCTTACACCTCCTTTTCCATACTATTTTGGCTTGAAATGAAGCTATAATTGTATTTTTTAATTTTTAGAATTTTTTTGGAATTTTTTTGGAATTTTCTATTTCGCGTCGGTTAGGAACGAAACGGAATGATAATTTCATATTCTCTCTTTCCCGGAATTTTCCAACCTGTTTTGGCTTGAAATGAAGCCATAATGTTAGTTTTCATTTTTTGAATTTTTTTGCTATTTTTTTGGAATTTTCTATTTCGCGTCGGGTTGGAACGGAACGGAACGATAATTTTTATTTTCTCTCTTTCTCGGCCTTTTCCAACCTATTTTGGCTTGAAATGAAGCCATAATGGTATTTTTTGATTTTTAGAATTTTTTTTGCTATTTTTTTGATATTTTCTATTTCGCGTCGGGTTGGAACGGAACGGAACGATAATTTTTTATTTTGTCTCTTTCTCGGTCTTTTCCGACCTATTTTGGCTTGAAATGAAGCCATAATGGTATTTTTTAATTTTTAGAATTTGTTTGCTGTTTTTTTGGAATTTTCTATTACGCGTCGGGTTGGAACCAAACAGAAGGATAATTTTATATTCTATCTTTCTCAGAATTTTCCAACCTATTTTGGTTTGAAATGAAGCCGTAATGGTATTTTTTATTTTTTGAATTTTTTTGCTATTTTTTTGGAATTTTCTATTACGCATCGAATAGGAACAGAACGAAACGATAATTTTCATTTTCTCTCTTTCTCGGCCTTTTCCAACCTATTTTGGCTTGAAATGAAGCCATAATGGTATTTTTTATTTTTTAGAATTTCTTTTGCTATTTTTTTGGAATTTTCTATTACACTTCAAGTAGAAACGAAACGGAATGATAATTTCATATTCTCTATTTCCCGGAATTTTTCAACCTGTTTTGGCTTGAAATGAAGCCATAATGTTAGTTTTCATTTTTTGAATTTTTTTGCTACTTTTTTGGAATTTTCTATTTCGCGTCGGGTTGGAACGGAACGGAACGATAATTTTTATTTTCTCCCTTTCTCGGCCTTTTTCAACCTATTTTGGCTTGAAATGAAGCAATAATGGTTTGTCTTAATTTTTAGAGTTTTTTTTCTATTGTTTTGAAATTTTCAATTACGAGTCGGGTAGGAACGAAACGTAACGATATTTTTTATTTTCTCTCTTACACCTCCTTTTCCATACTATTTTGGCTTGAAATGAAGCTATAATTGTATTTTTTAATTTTTAGAATTTGTTTTGCTATTTTTTTGGAATTTTCTATTTCGCGTCGGGTTGGAACGGAACGGAACGATAATTTTTTATTTTCTCTCTTTCTCGGCCTTTTCCAACCTATTTTGGCTTGAAATGAAGCTATAATTGTATTTTTTAATTTTTAGAATTTTTTTGCTATTTTTTTGGAATTTTCTATTTCGCGTCGGTTAGGAACGAAACGGAATGATAATTTCATATTCTCTTTTTCCCGGAATTTTCCAACCTGTTTTGGCTTGAAATGAAGCCATAATGTTAGTTTTCATTTTTTGAATTTTTTTGCTATTTTTTTGGAATTTTCTATTTCGCGTCGGGTTGGAACGGAACGGAACGATAATTTTTATTTTCTCTCTTTCTCGGCCTTTTCCAACCTATTTTGGCTTGAAATGAAGCCATAATGGTATTTTTTGATTTTTAGAATTTTTTTTGCTATTTTTTTGAAATTTTCTGTTACGCGTCGGGTAGGAACGAAATGGAATGATAATTTTATATTCTCTCTTTCTCGGCATTTTCCAACCTGTTTTGGCTTGAAATGAAGCCATAACGGTATATTTTAATTTTTTGAATTTTTTTGCTTTTGTTTTGAAATTTTCAATTACGAGTCGGGTAGGAACGAAACGTAACGATATTTTTTATTTTCTCTCTTACACCTCCTTTTCCATACTATTTTGGCTTGAAATGAAGCTATAATTGTATTTTTTAATTTTTAGAATTTTTTTGCTATTTTTTTGGAATTTTCTATTTCGCGTCGGTTAGGAACGAAACGGAATGATAATTTCATATTCTCTCTTTCCCGGAATTTTCCAACCTGTTTTGGCTTGAAATGAAGCCATAATGTTAGTTTTCATTTTTTGAATTTTTTTGCTATTTTTTTGGAATTTTCTATTTCGCGTCGGGTTGGAACGGAACGGAACGATAATTTTTATTTTCTCTCTTTCTCGGCCTTTTCCAACCTATTTTGGCTTGAAATGAAGCCATAATGGTATTTTTTGATTTTTAGAATTTTTTTTGCTATTTTTTTGAAATTTTCTGTTACGCGTCGGGTAGGAACGAAATGGAATGATAATTTTATATTCTCTCTTTCTCGGCATTTTCCAACCTGTTTTGGCTTGAAATGAAGCCATAACGGTATATTTTAATTTTTTGAAATTTTTTGTTTTTGTTTTGAAATTTTCAATTACGAGTCGGGTAGGAACGAAACGTAACGATATTTTTTATTTTCTCTCTTACACCTCCTTTTCCATACTATTTTGGCTTGAAATGAAGCAATAATGGTATGTCTTAATTTTTAGAATTTTTTTTCTATTGTTTTGAAATTTTCAATTACGAGTCGGGTAGGAACGAAACGTAACGATATTTTTTATTTTCTCTCTTACACCTCCTTTTCCATACTATTTTGGCTTGAAATGAAGCTATAATTGTATTTTTTAATTTTTAGAATTTGTTTTGCTATTTTTTTGGAATTTTCTATTTCGCGTCGGGTTGGAACGGAACGGAACGATAATTTTTTATTTTCTCTCTTTCTCGGCCTTTTCCAACCTATTTTGGCTTGAAATGAAGCTATAATTGTATTTTTTAATTTTTAGAATTTTTTTGCTATTTTTTTGGAATTTTCTATTTCGCGTCGGTTAGGAACGAAACGGAATGATAATTTCATATTCTCTTTTTCCCGGAATTTTCCAACCTGTTTTGGCTTGAAATGAAGCCATAATGTTAGTTTTCATTTTTTGAATTTTTTTGCTATTTTTTTGGAATTTTCTATTTCGCGTCGGGTTGGAACGGAACGGAACGATAATTTTTATTTTCTCTCTTTCTCGGCCTTTTCCAACCTATTTTGGCTTGAAATGAAGCCATAATGGTATTTTTTGATTTTTAGAATTTTTTTTGCTATTTTTTTGAAATTTTCTGTTACGCGTCGGGTAGGAACGAAATGGAATGATAATTTTATATTCTCTCTTTCTCGGCATTTTCCAACCTGTTTTGGCTTGAAATGAAGCCATAACGGTATATTTTAATTTTTTGAATTTTTTTGCTTTTGTTTTGAAATTTTCAATTACGAGTCGGGTAGGAACGAAAGGTAACGATATTTTTTATTTTCTCTCTTACACCTCCTTTTCCATACTATTTTGGCTTGAAATGAAGCTATAATTGTATTTTTTAATTTTTAGAATTTTTTTGCTATTTTTTTGGAATTTTCTATTTCGCGTCGGTTAGGAACGAAACGGAATGATAATTTCATATTCTCTCTTTCCCGGAATTTTCCAACCTGTTTTGGCTTGAAATGAAGCCATAATGTTAGTTTTCATTTTTTGAATTTTTTTGCTATTTTTTTGGAATTTTCTATTTCGCGTCGGGTTGGAACGGAACGGAACGATAATTTTTATTTTCTCTCTTTCTCGGCCTTTTCCAACCTATTTTGGCTTGAAATGAAGCCATAATGGTATTTTTTGATTTTTAGAATTTTTTTTGCTATTTTTTTCAAATTTTCTGTTACGCGTCGGGTAGGAACGAAATGGAATGATAATTTTATATTCTCTCTTTCTCGGCATTTTCCAACCTGTTTTGGCTTGAAATGAAGCCATAACGGTATATTTTAATTTTTTGAAATTTTTTGTTTTTGTTTTGAAATTTTCAATTACGAGTCGGGTAGGAACGAAACGTAACGATATTTTTTATTTTCTCTCTTACACCTCCTTTTCCATACTATTTTGGCTTGAAATGAAGCAATAATGGTATGTCTTAATTTTTAGAATTTTTTTTCTATTGTTTTGAAATTTTCAATTACGAGTCGGGTAGGAACGAAACGTAACGATATTTTTTATTTTCTCTCTTACACCTCCTTTTCCATACTATTTTGGCTTGAAATGAAGCTATAATTGTATTTTTTAATTTTAAGAATTTTTTTGCTATTTTTTTGGAATTTTCTATTTCGCGTCGGTTAGGAACGAAACGGAATGATAATTTCATATTCTCTTTTTCCCGGAATTTTCCAACCTGTTTTGGCTTGAAATGAAGCCATAATGTTAGTTTTCATTTTTTGAATTTTTTTGCTATTTTTTTGGAATTTTCTATTTCGCGTCGTGTTGGAACGGAACGGAACGATAATTTTTATTTTCTCACTTTCTCGGCCTTTTCCAACCTATTTTGGCTTGAAATGAAGCCATAATGGTATTTTTTGATTTTTAGAATTTTTTTTGCTATTTTTTTGAAATTTTCTGTTACGCGTCGGGTAGGAACGAAATGGAATGATAATTTTATATTCTCTCTTTCTCGGCATTTTCCAACCTGTTTTGGCTTGAAATGAAGCCATAACGGTATATTTTAATTTTTTGAATTTTTTTGCTTTTGTTTTGAAATTTTCAATTACGAGTCGGGTAGGAACGAAACGTAACGATATTTTTTATTTTCTCTCTTACACCTCCTTTTCCATACTATTTTGGCTTGAAATGAAGCCATAATGGTATTTTTTATTTTTTAGAATTTTTTTTGCTATTTTTTTGGAATTTTCTATTACACTTCAGGTAGAAATGAAACGGAATGATAATTTCATATTCTCTCTTTCCCAGAATTTTTCAACCTGTTTTGGCTTGAAATGAAGCCATAATGTTAGTTTTCATTTTTTGAATTTTTTTGCTATTTTTTTGGAATTTTCTATTTCGCGTCGGGTTGGAACGGAACGGAACGATAATTTTTCTTTTCTCCCTTTCTCGGCCTTTTTCAACCTATTTTGGCTTGAAATGAAGCAATAATGGTATGTCTTAATTTTTAGAATTTTTTTTTCTATTGTTTGAAATTTTCAATTACGAGTCGGGTAGGAACGAAACGTAACGATATTTTTTATTTTCTCTCTTACACCTCCTTTTCCATACTATTTTGGCTTGAAATGAAGCTATAATTGTATTTTTTATTTTTTAGAATTTTTTTTGCTATTTTTTTGGAATTTTCTATTTCGCGTCGGGTTGGAACGGAACGGAACGATAATTTTTCTTTTCTCCCTTTCTCGGCCTTTTTCAACCTATTTTGGCTTGAAATGAAGCAATAATGGTATGTCTTAATTTTTAGAATTTTTTTTTCTATTGTTTGAAATTTTCAATTACGAGTCGGGTAGGAACGAAACGTAACGATATTTTTTATTTTCTCTCTTACACCTCCTTTTCCATACTATTTTGGCTTGAAATGAAGCTATAATTGTATTTTTTATTTTTTAGAATTTTTTTTGCTATTTTTTTGGAATTTTCTATTACACTTCATGTAGAAACGAAACGGAATGATAATTTCATATTCTCTCTTTCCCGGAATTTTCCAACCTGTTTTGGCTTGAAATGAAGCCATAATGTTAGTTTTCATTTTTTGAATTTTTTTGCTATTTTTTTGGAATTTTCCATTTCGCGTCGGGTTGGAACGGAACGGAACGATAATTTTTATTTTCTCTCTTTCTCGGCCTTTTCCAACCTATTTTGGCTTGAAATGAAGCCATAATGGTATTTTTTGATTTTTAGAATTTTTTTTGCTATTTTTTTGAAATTTTCTGTTACGCGTCGGGTAGGAACGAAATGGAATGATAATTTTATATTCTCTCTTTCTCGGCATTTTCCAACCTGTTTTGGCTTGAAATGAAGCCATAACGGTATATTTTAATTTTTTGAATTTTTTTGCTTTTGTTTTGAAATTTTCAATTACGAGTCGGGTAGGAACGAAACGTAACGATATTTTTTATTTTCTCTCTTTCACCTCCTTTTCCATACTATTGTGGCTTGAAATGAAGCGATAATGGTATTTTTTAATTTTTTGAATTTTTTTGCAATTTTTTTGGAATTTTCTATTTCGCGTCGGGTTGGAACGGAACAGAATGATAATTTTTTATTTTCTCTCTTTCTCGGCCTTTTCCGACCTATTTTGGCTTGAAATGAAGCCATAATGGTATTTTTTAATTTTGAGAATTTGTTTGCTGTTTTTTTGGAATTTTCTATTACACGTCGGGTTGGAACCAAACAGAAGGATAATTTTATATTCTATCTTTCTCAGCATTTTCCAACCTATTTTGGTTTGAAATGAAGCCATAATGGTATTTTTTATTTTTTGAATTTTTTTGCTATTTTTTTGGAATTTTCTATTACGCATCGAATAGGAATGGAACGAAACGATAATTTTCATTTTCTCTCTTTCTCGGCCTTTTCCTACCTATTTTGGCTTGAAATGAAGCCAAAATGGTATTTTTTATTTTTTAGAATTTTTTTTGCTATTTTTTTGGAATTTTCTATTACACTTCCGGTAGAAACGAAACGGAATGATAATTTCATATTCTCTCTTTCCCAGAATTTTTCAACCTGTTTTGGCTTGAAATGAAGCCATAATGTTAGTTTTCATTTTTTGAATTTTTTTGCTATTTTTTTGGAATTTTCTATTTCGCGTCGGGTTGGAACGGAACGGAACGATAATTTTTCTTTTCTCCCTTTCTCGGCCTTTTTCAACCTATTTTGGCTTGAAATGAAGCAATAATGGTATGTCTTAATTTTTAGAATTTTTTTTCTATTGTTTTGAAATTTTCAATTACGAGTCGGGTAGGAACGAAACGTAACGATATTTTTTATTTTCTCTCTTACACCTCCTTTTCCATACTATTTTGGCTTGAAATGAAGCTATAATTGTATTTTTTAATTTTTAGAATTTTTTTTGCTATTTTTTTGGAATTTTCTATTTCGCGTCGGTTAGGAACGAAACGGAATGATAATTTCATATTCTCTCTTTCCCGGAATTTTCCAACCTGTTTTGGCTTGAAATGAAGCCATAATGTTAGTTTTCATTTTTTGTATTTTTTTTCTATTTTTTTGGAATTTTCTATTTCGCGTCGGGTTGGAACGGAACGGAACGATAATTTTTATTTTCTCCCTTTCTCGGCCTTTTTCAACCTATTTTGGCTTGAAATGAAGCAATAATGGTTTGTCTTAATTTTTAGAATTTTTTTTCTATTGTTTTCAAATTTTCAATTACGAGTCGGGTAGGAACGAAACGTAACGATATTTTTTATTTTCTCTCTTACACCTCCTTTTCCATACTATTTTGGCTTGAAATGAAGCTATAATTATATTTTTTAATTTTTAGAATTTTTTTTGCTATTTTTTTGGAATTTTCTATTTCGCGTCGGGTTGGAACGGAACAGAATGATAATTTTTTATTTTCTCTCTTTCTCGGCCTTTTCCAACCTATTTTGGCTTTAAATGAAGCCATAATGGTATTTTTTAATTTTTAGAATTTTTTTTGCTATTTTTTTGGAATTTTCTGTTACGCGTCGGGTAGGAACCAAATGGAATGGTAATTTTATATTCTCTCTTTCTCGGCATTTTCCAACCTGTTTTGGCTTGAAATGAAGCCATAACGGTATATTTTAATTTTTTGAATTTTTTTGCTTTTGTTTTGAAATTTTCAATTACGAGTCGGGTAGGAACGAAACGTAACGATATTTTTTATTTTCTCTCTTTCACCTCCTTTTCCATACTATTTTGGCTTGAAATGAAGCGATAATGGTATTTTTTAATTTTTTGAATTTTTTTGCTATTTTTTTGGAATTTTCTATTTCGCGTCGGGTTGGAACGGAACGGAACGATAATTTTTTATTTTCTCCATTTCTCGGCCTTTTTCAACCTATTTTGGCTTGAAATGAAGCAATAATGGTATGTCTTAATTTTTAGAATTTTTTTTCTATTGTTTTGAAATTTTCAATTACGAGTCGGGTAGCAACGAAACGTAACGATATTTTTTATTTTCTCTCTTACACCTCCTTTTCCATACTATTTTGGCTTGAAATGAAGCTATAATTGTATTTTTTAATTTTTAGAATTTTTTTGCTATTTTTTTGGAATTTTCTATTTCGCGTCGGTTAGGAACGAAACGGAATGATAGTTTCATATTCTCTTTTTCCCGGAATTTTCCAACCTGTTTTGGCTTGAAATGAAGCCATAATGTTAGTTTTCATTTTTTGAATTTTTTTGCTATTTTTTTGGAATTTTCTATTTCGCGTCGGGTTGGAACGGAACGGAACGATAATTTTTATTTTCTCTCTTTCTCGGCCTTTTCCAACCTATTTTGGCTTGAAATGAAGCCATAATGGTATTTTTTGATTTTTAGAATTTTTTTTGCTATTTTTTTGAAATTTTCTGTTACGCGTCGGGTAGGAACGAAATGGAATGATAATTTTATATTCTCTCTTTCTCGGCATTTTCCAACCTGTTTTGGCTTGAAATGAAGCCATAACGGTATATTTTAATTTTTTGAATTTTTTTGCTTTTGTTTTGAAATTTTCAATTACGAGTCGGGTAGGAACGAAACGTAACGATATTTTTTATTTTCTCTCTTACACCTCCTTTTCCATACTATTTTGGCTTGAAATGAAGCCATAATGGTATTTTTTATTTTTTAGAATTTTTTTTGCTATTTTTTTGGAATTTTCTATTACACTTCAGGTAGAAACGAAACGGAATGATAATTTCATATTCTCTCTTTCCCAGAATTTTTCAACCTGTTTTGGCTTGAAATGAAGCCATAATGTTAGTTTTCATTTTTTGAATTTTTTTGCTATTTTTTTGGAATTTTCTATTTCGCGTCGGGTTGGAACGGAACGGAACGATAATTTTTCTTTTCTCCCTTTCTCGGCCTTTTTCAACCTATTTTGGCTTGAAATGAAGCAATAATGGTATGTCTTAATTTTTAGAATTTTTTTTCTATTGTTTTGAAATTTTCAATTACGAGTCGGGTAGGAACGAAACGTAACGATATTTTTTATTTTCTCTCTTACACCTCCTTTTCCATACTATTTTGGCTTGAAATGAAGCTATAATTGTATTTTTTAATTTTTAGAATTTTTTTTGCTATTTTTTTGGAATTTTCTATTTCGCGTCGGTTAGGAACGAAACGGAATGATAATTTCATATTCTCTCTTTCCCGGAATTTTCCAACCTCTTTTGGCTTGAAATGAAGCCATAATGTTAGTTTTCATTTTTTGAATTTTTTTTCTATTTTTTTGGAATTTTCTATTTCGCGTCGGGTTGGAACGGAACGGAACGATAATTTTTATTTTCTCCCTTTCTCGGCCTTTTTCAACCTATTTTGGCTTGAAATAAAGCAATAATGGTTTGTCTTAATTTTTAGAATTTTTTTTCTATTGTTTTCAAATTTTCAATTACGAGTCGGGTAGGAACGAAACGTAACGATATTTTTTATTTTCTCTCTTACACCTCCTTTTCCATACTATTTTGGCTTGAAATGAAGCTATAATTGTATTTTTTAATTTTTAGAATTTTTTTTGCTATTTTTTTGGAATTTTCTATTTCGCGTCGGGTTGGAACGGAACGGAACGATAATTTTTTATTTTCTCTCTTTCTCGGCCTTTTCCAACCTATTTTGGCTTGAAATGAAGCCATAATGGTATTTTTTAATTTTTAGAATTTTTTTTGCTATTTTTTTGGAATTTTCTGTTACGCGTCGGGTAGGAACGAAATGGAATGGCAATTTTATAGTCTCTCTTTCTCAGCATTTTCCAACCTGTTTTGGCTTGAAATGAAGCCATAACGGTATATTTTAATTTTTTGAATTTTTTTGCTTTTGTTTTGAAATTTTCAATTTCGAGTCGGGTAGGAACGAAACGTAACGATATTTTTTATTTTCTCTCTTTCACCTCCTTTTCCATACTATTTTGGCTTGAAATGAAGCGATAATGGTACCCTTTTTCCTTTATCTTCTTTTTTCTTCCTATTTTCCATTTCCTTTCTAGTTTTTCTTCCTTTCTTCTTTCTTCGATAATTTTTTATTTTCTCCATTTCTCGGCCTTTTTCAACCTATTTTGGCTTGCAATGAAGCAATAATGGTATGTCTTAATTTTTAGAATTTTTTTTCTATTGTTTTGAAATTTTCAATTACGAGTCGGGTAGGAACGAAACGTAACGATATTTTTTATTTTCTCTCTTACACCTCCTTTTCCATACTATTTTGGCTTGAAATGAAGCTATAATTGTATTTTTTAATTTTTAGAATTTTTTTGCTATTTTTTTGGAATTTTCTATTTCGCGTCGGTTAGGAACGAAACGGAATGATAATTTCATATTCTCTCTTTCCCGGAATTTTCCAACCTGTTTTGGCTTGAAATGAAGCCATAATGTTAGTTTTCATTTTTTGAATTTTTTTGCTATTTTTTTGGAATTTTCTATTTCGCGTCGGGTTGGAACGGAACGGAACGATAATTTTTATTTTCTCTCTTTCTCGGCCTTTTCCAACCAATTTTGGCTTGAAATGAAGCCATAATGGTATTTTTTGATTTTTAGAATTTTTTTTGCTATTTTTTTGAAATTTTCTGTTACGCGTCGGGTAGGAACGAAATGGAATGATAATTTTATATTCTCTCTTTCTCGGCATTTTCCAACCTGTTTTGGCTTGAAATGAAGCCATAACGGTATATTTTAATTTTTTGAATTTTTTTGCTTTTGTTTTGAAATTTTCAATTACGAGTCGGGTAGGAACGAAACGTAACGATATTTTTTATTTTCTCTCTTTCACCTCCTTTTCCATACTATTTTGGCTTGAAATGAAGCGATAATGGTATTTTTTAATTTTTTGAATTTTTTTGCAATTTTTTTGGAATTTTCTATTTCGCGTCGGGTTGGAACGGAACGGAACGGTAATTTTTTATTTTCTCTCTTTCTCGGCCTTTTCCGACCTATTTTGGCTTGAAATGAAGCCATAATGGTATTTTTTAATTTCGAGAATTTGTTTGCTGTTTTTTTGGAATTTTCTATTACACGTCGGGTTGGAACCAAACAGAAGGATAATTTTATATTCTATCTTTCTCAGCATTTTCCAACCTATTTTGGTTTGAAATGAAGCCATAATGGTATTTTTTATTTTTTGAATTTTTTTGCTATTTTTTTGGAATTTTCTATTACGCATCGAATAGGAATGGAACGAAACGATAATTTTCATTTTCTCTCTTTCTCGGCCTTTTCCTACCTATTTTGGCTTGAAATGAAGCCATAATGGTATTTTTTATTTTTTAGAATTGTTTTTGCTATTTTTTTGGAATTTTCTATTACACTTCAGGTAGAAACGAAACGGAATGATAATTTCATATTCTCTCTTTCCCGGAATTTTCCAACCTGTTTTGGCTTGAAATGAAGCCATAATGTTAGTTTTCATTTTTTGAATTTTTTTGCGATTTTTTTGGAATTTTCTATTTCGCGTCGGGTTGGAACGGAACGGAACGATAATTTTTATTTTCTCTCTTTCTCGGCCTTTTCCAACCTATTTTGGCTTGAAATGAAGCCATAATGGTATTTTTTGATTTTTAGAATTTTTTTTGCTATTTTTTTGAAATTTTCTGTTACGCGTCGGGTAGGAACGAAATGGAATGATAATTTTATATTCTCTCTTTCTCGGCATTTTCCAACCTGTTTTGGCTTGAAATGAAGCCATAACGGTATATTTTAATTTTTTGAATTTTTTTGTTTTGTTTTGAAATTTTCAATTACGAGTCGGGTAGGAACGAAACGTAACGATATTTTTTATTTTCTCTCTTTCACCTCCTTTTCCATACTATTTTGGCTTGAAATGAAGCGATAATGGTATTTTTTCATTTTTTGAATTTTTTTGCGATTTTTTTGGAATTTTCTATTTCGCGTCGGGTTGGAACGGAACGGAACGATAATTTTTATTTTCTCTCTTTCTCGGCCTTTTCCAACCTATTTTGGCTTGAAATGAAGCCATAATGGTATTTTTTGATTTTTAGAATTTTTTTTGCTATTTTTTTGAAATTTTCTGTTACGCGTCGGGTAGGAACGAAATGGAATGATAATTTTATATTCTCTCTTTCTCGGCATTTTCCAACCTCTTTTGGCTTGAAATGAAGCCATAACGGTATATTTTAATTTTTTGAATTTTTTTGCTTTTGTTTTGAAATTTTCAATTACGAGTCGGGTAGGAACGAAACGTAACGATATTTTTTATTTTCTCTCTTACACCTCCTTTTCCATACTATTTTGGCTTGAAATGAAGCCATAATGGTATTTTTTATTTTTTAGAATTTTTTTTGCTATTTTTTTGGAATTTTCTATTACACTTCAGGTAGAAACGAAACAGAATGATAATTTCATATTCTCTCTTTCCCAGAATTTTTCAACCTGTTTTGGCTTGAAATGAAGCCATAATGTTAGTTTTCATTTTTTGAATTTTTTTTCTATTTTTTTGGAATTTTCTATTTCGCGTCGGGTTGGAACGGAACGGAACGATAATTTTTATTTTCTCCCTTTCTCGGCCTTTTTCAACCTATTTTGGCTTGAAATAAAGCAATAATGGTTTGTCTTAATTTTTAGAATTTTTTTTGCTATTTTTTTGGAATTTTCTATTTCGCGTCGGTTAGGAACGAAACGGAATGATAATTTCATATTCTCTCTTTCCCGGAATTTTCCAACCTCTTTTGGCTTGAAATGAAGCCATAATGTTAGTTTTCATTTTTTGAATTTTTTTTCTATTTTTTTGGAATTTTCTATTTCGCGTCGGGTTGGAACGGAACGGAACGATAATTTTTATTTTCTCCCTTTCTCGGCCTTTTTCAACCTATTTTGGCTTGAAATAAAGCAATAATGGTTTGTCTTAATTTTTAGAATTTTTTTTCTATTGTTTTCAAATTTTCAATTACGAGTCGGGTAGGAACGAAACGTAACGATATTTTTTATTTTCTCTCTTACACCTCCTTTTCCATACTATTTTGGCTTGAAATGAAGCTATAATTGTATTTTTTAATTTTTAGAATTTTTTTTGCTATTTTTTTGGAATTTTCTATTTCGCGTCGGGTTGGAACGGAACGGAACGATAATTTTTTATTTTCTCTCTTTCTCGGCCTTTTCCAACCTATTTTGGCTTGAAATGAAGCCATAATGGTATTTTTTAATTTTTAGAATTTTTTTTGCTATTTTTTTGGAATTTTCTGTTACGCGTCGGGTAGGAACGAAATGGAATGGTAATTTTATATTCTCTCTTTCTCGGCATTTTCCAACCTGTTTTGGCTTGAAATGAAGCCATAACGGTATATTTTAATTTTTTGAATTTTTTTGCTTTTGTTTTGAAATTTTCAATTACGAGTCGGGTAGGAACGAAACGTAACGATATTTTTTATTTTCTCTCTTTCACCTCCTTTTCCATACTATTTTGGCTTGAAATGAAGCGATAATGGTATTTTTTAATTTTTTGAATTTTTTTGCTATTTTTTTGGAATTTTCTATTTCGCGTCAGGTTGGAACGGAACGGAACGATAATTTTTTATTTTCTCCATTTCTCGGCCTTTTTCAACCTGTTTTGGCTTGAAATGAAGCAATAATGGTATGTCTTAATTTTTAGAATTTTTTTTCTATTGTTTTGAAATTTTCAATTACGAGTCGGGTAGGAACGAAACGTAACGATATTTTTTATTTTCTCTCTTACACCTCCTTTTCCATACTATTTTGGCTTGAAATGAAGCTATAATTGTATTTTTTAATTTTTAGAATTTTTTTGCTATTTTTTTGGAATTTTCTATTTCGCGTCGGTTAGGAACGAAACGGAATGATAATTTCATATTCTCTTTTTCCCGGAATTTTCCAACCTGTTTTGGCTTGAAATGAAGCCATAATGTTAGTTTTCATTTTTTGAATTTTTTTGCTATTTTTTTGGAATTTTCTATTTCGCGTCGGGTTGGAACGGAACGGAACGATAATTTTTATTTTCTCTCTTTCTCGGCCTTTTCCAACCTATTTTGGCTTGAAATGAAGCCATAATGGTATTTTTTGATTTTTAGAATTTTTTTTGCTATTTTTTTGAAATTTTCTGTTACGCGTCGGGTAGGAACGAAATGGAATGATAATTTTATATTCTCTCTTTCTCGGCATTTTCCAACCTGTTTTGGCTTGAAATGAAGCCATAACGGTATATTTTAATTTTTTGAATTTTTTTGCTTTTGTTTTGAAATTTTCAATTACGAGTCGGGTAGGAACGAAACGTAACGATATTTTTTATTTTCTCTCTTTCACCTCCTTTTCCATACTATTTTGGCTTGAAATGAAGCGATAATGGTATTTTTTAATTTTTTGAATTTTTTTTCTATTTTTTTGGAATTTTCTATTTCGCGTCGGGTTGGAACGGAACGGAACGATAATTTTTTATTTTCTCCATTTCTCGGCCTTTTTCAACCTATTTTGGCTTGAAATGAAGCAATAATGGTATGTCTTAATTTTTAGAATTTTTTTGCTATTTTTTTGGAATTTTCTATTTCGCGTCGGTTAGGAACGAAACGGAATGATAATTTCATATTCTCTCTTTCCCGGAATTTTCCAACCTGTTTTGGCTTGAAATGAAGCCATAATGTTAGTTTTCATTTTTTGAATTTTTTTGCTATTTTTTTGGAATTTTCTATTTCGCGTCGGGTTGGAACGGAACGGAACGATAATTTTTATTTTCTCTCTTTCTCGGCCTTTTCCAACCAATTTTGGCTTGAAATGAAGCCATAATGGTATTTTTTGATTTTTAGAATTTTTTTTGCTATTTTTTTGAAATTTTCTGTTACGCGTCGGGTAGGAACGAAATGGAATGATAATTTTATATTCTCTCTTTCTCGGCATTTTCCAACCTGTTTTGGCTTGAAATGAAGCCATAACGGTATATTTTAATTTTTTGAAATTTTTTGTTTTTGTTTTGAAATTTTCAATTACGAGTCGGGTAGGAACGAAACGTAACGATATTTTTTATTTTCTCTCTTACACCTCCTTTTCCATACTATTTTGGCTTGAAATGAAGCTATAACTGTATTTTTTAATTTTCAGAATTTTTTTTGCTATTTTTTTGGAATTTTCTGTTACGCGTCGGGTAGGAACGAAATGGAATGATAATTTTATATTCTCTCTTTCTCGGCATTTTCCAACCTGTTTTGGCTTGAAATGAAGCCATAACGGTATATTTTAATTTTTTGAATTTTTTTGCTTTTGTTTTGAAATTTTCAATTAAGAGTCGGGTAGGAACGAAACGTAACGATATTTTTTATTTTCTCTCTTTCACCTCCTTTTCCATACTATTTTGGCTTGAAATGAAGCGATAATGGTATTTTTTAATTTTTTTAATTTTTTTGCAATTATTTTGGAATTTTCTATTTCGCGTCGGGTTGGAACGGAACGGAACGGTAATTTTTTATTTTCTCTCTTTCTCGGCCTTTTCCGACCTATTTTGGCTTGAAATGAAGCCATAATGGTATTTTTTAATTTTTAGAATTTGTTCGCTGTTTTTTTGGAATTTTCTATTACACGTCGGGTTGGAACCAAACAGAAGGATAATTTTATATTCTATCTTTCTCAGCATTTTCCAACCTATTTTGGTTTGAAATGAAGCCATAATGGTATTTTTTATTTTTTGAATTTTTTTGCTATTTTTTTGGAATTTTCTATTACGCATCGAATAGGAAAGGAACGAAACGATAATTTTCATTTTCTCTCTTTCTCGGCCTTTTCCTACCTATTTTGGCTTGAAATGAAGCCAAAATGGTATTTTTTATTTTTTAGAATTTTTTTTGCTATTTTTTTGGAATTTTCTATTACACTTCCGGTAGAAACGAAACGGAATGATAATTTCATATTCTCTCTTTCCCAGAATTTTTCAACCTGTTTTGGCTTGAAATGAAGCCATAATGTTAGTTTTCATTTTTTGAATTTTTTTGCTATTTTTTTGGAATTTTCTATTTCGCGTCGGGTTGGAACGGAACGGAACGATAATTTTTCTTTTCTCCCTTTCTCGGCCTTTTTCAACCTATTTTGGCTTGAAATGAAGCAATAATGGTATGTCTTAATTTTTAGAATTTTTTTTCTATTGTTTTGAAATTTTCAATTACGAGTCGGGTAGGAACGAAACGTAACGATATTTTTTATTTTCTCTCTTACACCTCCTTTTCCATACTATTTTGGCTTGAAATGAAGCTATAATTGTATTTTTTAATTTTTAGAATTTTTTTTGCTATTTTTTTGGAATTTTCTATTTCGCGTCGGTTAGGAACGAAACGGAATGATAATTTCATATTCTCTCTTTCCCGGAATTTTCCAACCTGTTTTGGCTTGAAATGAAGCCATAATGTTAGTTTTCATTTTTTGTATTTTTTTTCTATTTTTTTGGAATTTTCTATTTCGCGTCGGGTTGGAACGGAACGGAACGATAATTTTTATTTTCTCCCTTTCTCGGCCTTTTTCAACCTATTTTGGCTTGAAATGAAGCAATAATGGTTTGTCTTAATTTTTAGAATTTTTTTTCTATTGTTTTCAAATTTTCAATTACGAGTCGGGTAGGAACGAAACGTAACGATATTTTTTATTTTCTCTCTTACACCTCCTTTTCCATACTATTTTGGCTTGAAATGAAGCTATAATTATATTTTTTAATTTTTAGAATTTTTTTTGCTATTTTTTTGGAATTTTCTATTTCGCGTCGGGTTGGAACGGAACAGAATGATAATTTTTTATTTTCTCTCTTTCTCGGCCTTTTCCAACCTATTTTGGCTTTAAATGAAGCCATAATGGTATTTTTTAATTTTTAGAATTTTTTTTGCTATTTTTTTGGAATTTTCTGTTACGCGTCGGGTAGGAACCAAATGGAATGGTAATTTTATATTCTCTCTTTCTCGGCATTTTCCAACCTGTTTTGGCTTGAAATGAAGCCATAACGGTATATTTTAATTTTTTGAATTTTTTTGCTTTTGTTTTGAAATTTTCAATTACGAGTCGGGTAGGAACGAAACGTAACGATATTTTTTATTTTCTCTCTTTCACCTCCTTTTCCATACTATTTTGGCTTGAAATGAAGCGATAATGGTATTTTTTAATTTTTTGAATTTTTTTGCTATTTTTTTGGAATTTTCTATTTCGCGTCGGGTTGGAACGGAACGGAACGATAATTTTTTATTTTCTCCATTTCTCGGCCTTTTTCAACCTATTTTGGCTTGAAATGAAGCAATAATGGTATGTCTTAATTTTTAGAATTTTTTTTCTATTGTTTTGAAATTTTCAATTACGAGTCGGGTAGGAACGAAACGTAACGATATTTTTTATTTTCTCTCTTACACCTCCTTTTCCATACTATTTTGGCTTGAAATGAAGCTATAATTGTATTTTTTAATTTTTAGAATTTTTTTGCTATTTTTTTGGAATTTTCTATTTCGCGTCGGTTAGGAACGAAACGGAATGATAGTTTCATATTCTCTTTTTCCCGGAATTTTCCAACCTGTTTTGGCTTGAAATGAAGCCATAATGTTAGTTTTCATTTTTTGAATTTTTTTGCTATTTTTTTGGAATTTTCTATTTCGCGTCGGGTTGGAACGGAACGGAACGATAATTTTTATTTTCTCTCTTTCTCGGCCTTTTCCAACCTATTTTGGCTTGAAATGAAGCCATAATGGTATTTTTTGATTTTTAGAATTTTTTTTGCTATTTTTTTGAAATTTTCTGTTACGCGTCGGGTAGGAACGAAATGGAATGATAATTTTATATTCTCTCTTTCTCGGCATTTTCCAACCTGTTTTGGCTTGAAATGAAGCCATAACGGTATATTTTAATTTTTTGAATTTTTTTGCTTTTGTTTTGAAATTTTCAATTACGAGTCGGGTAGGAACGAAACGTAACGATATTTTTTATTTTCTCTCTTACACCTCCTTTTCCATACTATTTTGGCTTGAAATGAAGCCATAATGGTATTTTTTATTTTTTAGAATTTTTTTTGCTATTTTTTTGGAATTTTCTATTACACTTCAGGTAGAAACGAAACGGAATGATAATTTCATATTCTCTCTTTCCCAGAATTTTTCAACCTGTTTTGGCTTGAAATGAAGCCATAATGTTAGTTTTCATTTTTTGAATTTTTTTGCTATTTTTTTGGAATTTTCTATTTCGCGTCGGGTTGGAACGGAACGGAACGATAATTTTTCTTTTCTCCCTTTCTCGGCCTTTTTCAACCTATTTTGGCTTGAAATGAAGCAATAATGGTATGTCTTAATTTTTAGAATTTTTTTTCTATTGTTTTGAAATTTTCAATTACGAGTCGGGTAGGAACGAAACGTAACGATATTTTTTATTTTCTCTCTTACACCTCCTTTTCCATACTATTTTGGCTTGAAATGAAGCTATAATTGTATTTTTTAATTTTTAGAATTTTTTTTGCTATTTTTTTGGAATTTTCTATTTCGCGTCGGTTAGGAACGAAACGGAATGATAATTTCATATTCTCTCTTTCCCGGAATTTTCCAACCTCTTTTGGCTTGAAATGAAGCCATAATGTTAGTTTTCATTTTTTGAATTTTTTTTCTATTTTTTTGGAATTTTCTATTTCGCGTCGGGTTGGAACGGAACGGAACGATAATTTTTATTTTCTCCCTTTCTCGGCCTTTTTCAACCTATTTTGGCTTGAAATAAAGCAATAATGGTTTGTCTTAATTTTTAGAATTTTTTTTCTATTGTTTTCAAATTTTCAATTACGAGTCGGGTAGGAACGAAACGTAACGATATTTTTTATTTTCTCTCTTACACCTCCTTTTCCATACTATTTTGGCTTGAAATGAAGCTATAATTGTATTTTTTAATTTTTAGAATTTTTTTTGCTATTTTTTTGGAATTTTCTATTTCGCGTCGGGTTGGAACGGAACGGAACGATAATTTTTTATTTTCTCTCTTTCTCGGCCTTTTCCAACCTATTTTGGCTTGAAATGAAGCCATAATGGTATTTTTTAATTTTTAGAATTTTTTTTGCTATTTTTTTGGAATTTTCTGTTACGCGTCGGGTAGGAACGAAATGGAATGGCAATTTTATAGTCTCTCTTTCTCAGCATTTTCCAACCTGTTTTGGCTTGAAATGAAGCCATAACGGTATATTTTAATTTTTTGAATTTTTTTGCTTTTGTTTTGAAATTTTCAATTACGAGTCGGGTAGGAACGAAACGTAACGATATTTTTTATTTTCTCTCTTTCACCTCCTTTTCCATACTATTTTGGCTTGAAATGAAGCGATAATGGTATTTTTTAATTTTTTGAATTTTTTTGCTATTTTTTTGGAATTTTCTATTTCGCGTCGGGTTGGAACGGAACGGAACGATAATTTTTTATTTTCTCCATTTCTCGGCCTTTTTCAACCTATTTTGGCTTGCAATGAAGCAATAATGGTATGTCTTAATTTTTAGAATTTTTTTTCTATTGTTTTGAAATTTTCAATTACGAGTCGGGTAGGAACGAAACGTAACGATATTTTTTATTTTCTCTCTTACACCTCCTTTTCCATACTATTTTGGCTTGAAATGAAGCTATAATTGTATTTTTTAATTTTTAGAATTTTTTTGCTATTTTTTTGGAATTTTCTATTTCGCGTCGGTTAGGAACGAAACGGAATGATAATTTCATATTCTCTCTTTCCCGGAATTTTCCAACCTGTTTTGGCTTGAAATGAAGCCATAATGTTAGTTTTCATTTTTTGAATTTTTTTGCTATTTTTTTGGAATTTTCTATTTCGCGTCGGGTTGGAACGGAACGGAACGATAATTTTTATTTTCTCTCTTTCTCGGCCTTTTCCAACCAATTTTGGCTTGAAATGAAGCCATAATGGTATTTTTTGATTTTTAGAATTTTTTTTGCTATTTTTTTGAAATTTTCTGTTACGCGTCGGGTAGGAACGAAATGGAATGATAATTTTATATTCTCTCTTTCTCGGCATTTTCCAACCTGTTTTGGCTTGAAATGAAGCCATAACGGTATATTTTAATTTTTTGAATTTTTTTGCTTTTGTTTTGAAATTTTCAATTACGAGTCGGGTAGGAACGAAACGTAACGATATTTTTTATTTTCTCTCTTTCACCTCCTTTTCCATACTATTTTGGCTTGAAATGAAGCGATAATGGTATTTTTTAATTTTTTGAATTTTTTTGCAATTTTTTTGGAATTTTCTATTTCGCGTCGGGTTGGAACGGAACGGAACGGTAATTTTTTATTTTCTCTCTTTCTCGGCCTTTTCCGACCTATTTTGGCTTGAAATGAAGCCATAATGGTATTTTTTAATTTTGAGAATTTGTTTGCTGTTTTTTTGGAATTTTCTATTACACGTCGGGTTGGAACCAAACAGAAGGATAATTTTATATTCTATCTTTCTCAGCATTTTCCAACCTATTTTGGTTTGAAATGAAGCCATAATGGTATTTTTTATTTTTTGAATTTTTTTGCTATTTTTTTGGAATTTTCTATTACGCATCGAATAGGAATGGAACGAAACGATAATTTTCATTTTCTCTCTTTCTCGGCCTTTTCCTACCTATTTTGGCTTGAAATGAAGCCATAATGGTATTTTTTATTTTTTAGAATTGTTTTTGCTATTTTTTTGGAATTTTCTATTACACTTCAGGTAGAAACGAAACGGAATGATAATTTCATATTCTCTCTTTCCCGGAATTTTCCAACCTGTTTTGGCTTGAAATGAAGCCATAATGTTAGTTTTCATTTTTTGAATTTTTTTGCGATTTTTTTGGAATTTTCTATTTCGCGTCGGGTTGGAACGGAACGGAACGATAATTTTTATTTTCTCTCTTTCTCGGCCTTTTCCAACCTATTTTGGCTTGAAATGAAGCCATAATGGTATTTTTTGATTTTTAGAATTTTTTTTGCTATTTTTTTGAAATTTTCTGTTACGCGTCGGGTAGGAACGAAATGGAATGATAATTTTATATTCTCTCTTTCTCGGCATTTTCCAACCTGTTTTGGCTTGAAATGAAGCCATAACGGTATATTTTAATTTTTTGAATTTTTTTGTTTTGTTTTGAAATTTTCAATTACGAGTCGGGTAGGAACGAAACGTAACGATATTTTTTATTTTCTCTCTTTCACCTCCTTTTCCATACTATTTTGGCTTGAAATGAAGCGATAATGGTATTTTTTCATTTTTTGAATTTTTTTGCGATTTTTTTGGAATTTTCTATTTCGCGTCGGGTTGGAACGGAACGGAACGATAATTTTTATTTTCTCTCTTTCTCGGCCTTTTCCAACCTATTTTGGCTTGAAATGAAGCCATAATGGTATTTTTTGATTTTTAGAATTTTTTTTGCTATTTTTTTGAAATTTTCTGTTACGCGTCGGGTAGGAACGAAATGGAATGATAATTTTATATTCTCTCTTTCTCGGCATTTTCCAACCTCTTTTGGCTTGAAATGAAGCCATAACGGTATATTTTAATTTTTTGAATTTTTTTGCTTTTGTTTTGAAATTTTCAATTACGAGTCGGGTAGGAACGAAACGTAACGATATTTTTTATTTTCTCTCTTACACCTCCTTTTCCATACTATTTTGGCTTGAAATGAAGCCATAATGGTATTTTTTATTTTTTAGAATTTTTTTTGCTATTTTTTTGGAATTTTCTATTACACTTCAGGTAGAAACGAAACGGAATGATAATTTCATATTCTCTCTTTCCCAGAATTTTTCAACCTGTTTTGGCTTGAAATGAAGCCATAATGTTAGTTTTCATTTTTTGAATTTTTTTTCTATTTTTTTGGAATTTTCTATTTCGCGTCGGGTTGGAACGGAACGGAACGATAATTTTTATTTTCTCCCTTTCTCGGCCTTTTTCAACCTATTTTGGCTTGAAATAAAGCAATAATGGTTTGTCTTAATTTTTAGAATTTTTTTTGCTATTTTTTTGGAATTTTCTATTTCGCGTCGGTTAGGAACGAAACGGAATGATAATTTCATATTCTCTCTTTCCCGGAATTTTCCAACCTCTTTTGGCTTGAAATGAAGCCATAATGTTAGTTTTCATTTTTTGAATTTTTTTTCTATTTTTTTGGAATTTTCTATTTCGCGTCGGGTTGGAACGGAACGGAACGATAATTTTTATTTTCTCCCTTTCTCGGCCTTTTTCAACCTATTTTGGCTTGAAATAAAGCAATAATGGTTTGTCTTAATTTTTAGAATTTTTTTTCTATTGTTTTCAAATTTTCAATTACGAGTCGGGTAGGAACGAAACGTAACGATATTTTTTATTTTCTCTCTTACACCTCCTTTTCCATACTATTTTGGCTTGAAATGAAGCTATAATTGTATTTTTTAATTTTTAGAATTTTTTTTGCTATTTTTTTGGAATTTTCTATTTCGCGTCGGGTTGGAACGGAACGGAACGATAATTTTTTATTTTCTCTCTTTCTCGGCCTTTTCCAACCTATTTTGGCTTGAAATGAAGCCATAATGGTATTTTTTAATTTTTAGAATTTTTTTTGCTATTTTTTTGGAATTTTCTGTTACGCGTCGGGTAGGAACGAAATGGAATGGTAATTTTATATTCTCTCTTTCTCGGCATTTTCCAACCTGTTTTGGCTTGAAATGAAGCCATAACGGTATATTTTAATTTTTTGAATTTTTTTGCTTTTGTTTTGAAATTTTCAATTACGAGTCGGGTAGGAACGAAACGTAACGATATTTTTTATTTTCTCTCTTTCACCTCCTTTTCCATACTATTTTGGCTTGAAATGAAGCGATAATGGTATTTTCTAATTTTTTGAATTTTTTTGCTATTTTTTTGGAATTTTCTATTTCGCGTCAGGTTGGAACGGAACGGAACGATAATTTTTTATTTTCTCCATTTCTCGGCCTTTTTCAACATGTTTTGGCTTGAAATGAAGCAATAATGGTATGTCTTAATTTTTAGAATTTTTTTTCTATTGTTTTGAAATTTTCAATTACGAGTCGGGTAGGAACGAAACGTAACGATATTTTTTATTTTCTCTCTTACACCTCCTTTTCCATACTATTTTGGCTTGAAATGAAGCTAAAATTGTATTTTTTAATTTTTAGAATTTTTTTGCTATT
This sequence comes from Quercus agrifolia, assembly GCA_029955455.1. Lineage (NCBI taxonomy): Eukaryota > Viridiplantae > Streptophyta > Magnoliopsida > Fagales > Fagaceae > Quercus > Quercus agrifolia. The sequence goes on from JARQAD010000002.1 coordinate 34,492,796, forward strand.
TTTTTGGAATTTTCTATTTCGCGTCGGTTAGGAACGAAACGGAATGATAATTTCATATTCTCTTTTTCCCGGAATTTTCCAACCTGTTTTGGCTTGAAATGAAGCCATAATGTTAGTTTTCATTTTTTGAATTTTTTTGCTATTTTTTTGGAATTTTCTATTTCGCGTCGGGTTGGAACGGAACGGAACGATAATTTTTATTTTCTCTCTTTCTCGGCCTTTTCCAACCTATTTTGGCTTGAAATGAAGCCATAATGGTATTTTTTGATTTTTAGAATTTTTTTTGCTATTTTTTTGAAATTTTCTGTTACGCGTCGGGTAGGAACGAAATGGAATGATAATTTTATATTCTCTCTTTCTCGGCATTTTCCAACCTGTTTTGGCTTGAAATGAAGCCATAACGGTATATTTTAATTTTTTGAATTTTTTTGCTTTTGTTTTGAAATTTTCAATTACGAGTCGGGTAGGAACGAAACGTAACGATATTTTTTATTTTCTCTCTTTCACCTCCTTTTCTATACTATTTTGTCTTGAAATGAAGCGATAATGGTATTTTTTAATTTTTTGAATTTTTTTTCTATTTTTTTGGAATTTTCTATTTCGCGTCGGGTTGGAACGGAACGGAACGATAATTTTTTATTTTCTCCATTTCTCGGCCTTTTTCAACCTATTTTGGCTTGAAATGAAGCAATAATGGTATGTCTTAATTTTTAGAATTTTTTTGCTATTTTTTTGGAATTTTCTATTTCGCGTCGGTTAGGAACGAAACGGAATGATAATTTCATATTCTCTCTTTCCCGGAATTTTCCAACCTGTTTTGGCTTGAAATGAAGCCATAATGTTAGTTTTCATTTTTTGAATTTTTTTGCTATTTTTTTGGAATTTTCTATTTCGCGTCGGGTTGGAACGGAACGGAACGATAATTTTTATTTTCTCTCTTTCTCGGCCTTTTCCAACCAATTTTGGCTTGAAATGAAGCCATAATGGTATTTTTTGATTTTTAGAATTTTTTTTGCTATTTTTTTGAAATTTTCTGTTACGCGTCGGGTAGGAACGAAATGGAATGATAATTTTATATTCTCTCTTTCTCGGCATTTTCCAACCTGTTTTGGCTTGAAATGAAGCCATAACGGTATATTTTAATTTTTTGAAATTTTTTGTTTTTGTTTTGAAATTTTCAATTACGAGTCGGGTAGGAACGAAACGTAACGATATTTTTTATTTTCTCTCTTACATCTCCTTTTCCATACTATTTTGGCTTGAAATGAAGCTATAACTGTATTTTTTAATTTTCAGAATTTTTTTTGCTATTTTTTTGGAATTTTCTGTTACGCGTCGGGTAGGAACGAAATGGAATGATAATTTTATATTCTCTCTTTCTCGGCATTTTCCAACCTGTTTTGGCTTGAAATGAAGCCATAACGGTATATTTTAATTTTTTGAATTTTTTTGCTTTTGTTTTGAAATTTTCAATTAAGAGTCGGGTAGGAACGAAACGTAACGATATTTTTTATTTTCTCTCTTTCACCTCCTTTTCCATACTATTTTGGCTTGAAATGAAGCGATAATGGTATTTTTTAATTTTTTTAATTTTTTTGCAATTATTTTGGAATTTTCTATTTCGCGTCGGGTTGGAACGGAACGGAACGGTAATTTTTTATTTTCTCTCTTTCTCGGCCTTTTCCGACCTATTTTGGCTTGAAATGAAGCCATAATGGTATTTTTTAATTTTTAGAATTTGTTCGCTGTTTTTTTGGAATTTTCTATTACACGTCGGGTTGGAACCAAACAGAAGGATAATTTTATATTCTATCTTTCTCAGCATTTTCCAACCTATTTTGGTTTGAAATGAAGCCATAATGGTATTTTTTATTTTTTGAATTTTTTTGCTATTTTTTTGGAATTTTCTATTACGAATCGAATAGGAACGGAACGAAACGATAATTTTCATTTTCTCTCTTTCTCGGCCTTTTCCTACCTATTTTGGCTTGAAATGATGCCATAATGGTATTTTTTATTTTCTAGAATTTTTTTTGCTATTTTTTTGGAATTTTCTATTACACTTCAGGTAGAAACGAAACAGAATGATAATTTCATATTCTCTCTTTCCCAGAATTTTTCAACCTGTTTTGGCTTGAAATGAAGCCATAATGTTAGTTTTCATTTTTTGAATTTTTTTGCTATTTTTTTGGAATTTTCTATTTCGCGTCGGGTTGGAACGGAACGGAACGATAATTTTTCTTTTCTCCCTTTCTCGGCCTTTTTCAACCTATTTTGGCTTGAAATGAAGCAATAATGGTATGTCTTAATTTTTAGAATTTTTTTTCTATTGTTTTGAAATTTTCAATTACGAGTCGGGTAGGAACGAAACGTAACGATATTTTTTATTTTCTCTCTTACACCTCCTTTTCCATACTATTTTGGCTTGAAATGAAGCTATAATTGTATTTTTTAATTTTTAGAATTTTTTTTACTATTTTTTTGGAATTTTCTATTTCGCGTCGGTTAGGAACGAAACGGAATGATAATTTCATATTCTCTCTTTCCCGGAATTTTCCAACCTGTTTTGGCTTGAAATGAAGCCATAATGTTAGTTTTCATTTTTTGTATTTTTTTTCTATTTTTTTGGAATTTTCTATTTCGCGTCGGGTTGGAACGGAACGGAACGATAATTTTTATTTTCTCCCTTTCTCGGCCTTTTTCAACCTATTTTGGCTTGAAATGAAGCAATAATGGTTTGTCTTAATTTTTAGAATTTTTTTTCTATTGTTTTCAAATTTTCAATTACGAGTCGGGTAGGAACGAAACGTAACGATATTTTTTATTTTCTCTCTTACACCTCCTTTTCCGTACTATTTTGGCTTGAAATGAAGCTATAATTGTATTTTTTAATTTTTAGAATTTTTTTTACTATTTTTTTGGAATTTTCTATTTCGCGTCGGTTAGGAACGAAACGGAATGATAATTTCATATTCTCTCTTTCCCGGAATTTTCCAACCTGTTTTGGCTTGAAATGAAGCCATAATGTTAGTTTTCATTTTTTGTATTTTTTTTCTATTTTTTTGGAATTTTCTATTTCGCGTCGGGTTGGAATGGAACGGAACGATAATTTTTTATTTTCTCTCTTTCTCGGCCTTTTCCAACCTATTTTGGCTTGAAATGAAGCCATAATGGTATTTTTTAATTTTTAGAATTTTTTTTGCTATTTTTTTGGAATTTTCTGTTAGCGTCGGGTAGGAACGAAATGGAATGGTAATTTTATATTCTCTCTTTCTCGGCATTTTCCAACCTGTTTTGGCTTGAAATGAAGCCATAACGGTATATTTTAATTTTTTGAATTTTTTTGCTTTTGTTTTGAAATTTTCAATTACTAGTCGCGTAGGAACGAAACGTAACGATATTTTTTATTTTCTCTCTTTCACCTCCTTTTCCATACTATTTTGGCTTGAAATGAAGCGATAATGGTATTTTTTAATTTTTTGAATTTTTTTGCTATTTTTTTGGAATTTTCTATTTCGCGTCGGGTTGGAACGGAACGGAACGATAATTTTTTATTTTCTCCATTTCTCGGCCTTTTTCAACCTATTTTGGCTTGAAATGAAGCCATAATGGTATTTTTTGATTTTTAGAATTTTTTTTGCTATTTTTTTAAAATTTTCTGTTACGCGTCGGGTAGGAACGAAATGGAATGATAATTTTATATTCTCTCTTTCTCGGCATTTTCCAACCTGTTTTGGCTTGAAATGAAGCCATAACGGTATATTTTAATTTTTTGAATTTTTTTGCTTTTGTTTTGAAATTTTCAATTACGAGTCGGGTAGGAACGAAACGTAACGATATTTTTTATTTTCTCTCTTACACCACCTTTTCCATACTATTTTGGCTTGAAATGAAGCTATAATTGTATTTTTTAATTTTTAGAATTTTTTTGCTATTTTTTTGGAATTTTCTATTTCGCGTCGGTTAGGAACGAAACGGAATGATAATTTCATATTCTCTCTTTCCCGGAATTTTCCAAACTGTTTTGGCTTGAAATGAAGCCATAATGTTAGTTTTCATTTTTTGTATTTTTTTTCTATTTTTTTGGAATTTTCTATTTCGCGTCGGGTTGGAACGGAACGGAACGATAATTTTTATTTTCTCCCTTTCTCGGCCTTTTTCAACCTATTTTGGCTTGAAATGAAGCAATAATGGTTTGTCTTAATTTTTAGAATTTTTTTTCTATTGTTTTCAAATTTTCAATTACGAGTCGGGTAGGAACGAAACGTAACGATATTTTTTATTTTCTCTCTTACACCTCCTTTTCCATACTATTTTGGCTTGAAATGAAGCTATAATTGTATTTTTTAATTTTTAGAATTTTTTTTGCTATTTTTTTGGAATTTTCTATTTCGCGTCGGGTTGGAACGGAACGGAACGATAATTTTTTATTTTCTCTCTTTCTCGGCCTTTTCCAACCTATTTTGGCTTGAAATGAAGCCATAATGGTATTTTTTAATTTTTAGAATTTTTTTTGCTATTTTTTTGGAATTTTCTGTTACGCGTCGGGTAGGAACGAAATGGAATGGTAATTTTATATTCTCTCTTTCTCGGCATTTTCCAACCTGTTTTGGCTTGAAATGAAGCCATAACGGTATATTTTAATTTTTTGAATTTTTTTGCTTTTGTTTTGAAATTTTCAATTACTAGTCGCGTAGGAACGAAACGTAACGATATTTTTTATTTTCTCTCTTTCACCTCCTTTTCCATACTATTTTGGCTTGAAATGAAGCGATAATGGTATTTTTTAATTTTTTGAATTTTTTTGCTATTTTTTTGGAATTTTCTATTTCGCGTCGGGTTGAAACGGAACGGAACGATAATTTTTTATTTTCTCCATTTCTCGGCCTTTTTCAACCTATTTTGGCTTGAAATGAAGCCATAATTGTATTTTTTGATTTTTAGAATTTTTTTTGCTATTTTTTTAAAATTTTCTGTTACGCGTCGGGTAGGAACGAAATGGAATGATAATTTTATATTCTCTCTTTCTCGGCATTTTCCAACCTGTTTTGGCTTGAAATGAAGCCATAACGGTATATTTTAATTTTTTGAATTTTTTTGCTTTTGTTTTGAAATTTTCAATTACGAGTCGGGTAGGAACGAAACGTAACGATATTTTTTATTTTCTCTCTTACACCTCCTTTTCCATACTATTTTGGCTTGAAATGAAGCTATAATTGTATTTTTTAATTTTTAGAATTTTTTTGCTATTTTTTTGGAATTTTCTATTTCGCGTCGGTTAGGAACGAAACGGAATGATAATTTCATATTCTCTCTTTCCCGGAATTTTCCAACCTGTTTTGGCTTGAAATGAAGCAATAATGTTAGTTTTCATTTTTTGAATTTTTTTGCTATTTTTTTGGAATTATCTATTTCGAGTCGGGTTGGAACGGAACGGAACGATAATTTTTATTTTCTCTCTTTCTCGGCCTTTTCCAACCTATTTTGGCTTGAAATGAAGCCATAATGGTATTTTTTGATTTTTAGAATTTTTTTTGCTATTTTTTTGAAATTTTCTGTTACGCGTCGGGTAGGAACGAAATGGAATGATAATTTTATATTCTCTCTTTCTCGGCATTTTCCAACCTGTTTTGGCTTGAAATGAAGCCATAACGGTATATTTTAATTTTTTGAATTTTTTTGCTTTTGTTTTGAAATTTTCAATTACGAGTCGGGTAGGAACGAAACGTAACGATATTTTTTATTTTCTCTCTTACACCTCCTTTTCCATACTATTTTGGCTTGAAATGAAGCTATAATTGTATTTTTTAATTTTTAGAATTTTTTTGCTATTTTTTTGGAATTTTCTATTTCGCGTCGGTTAGGAACGAAATGGAATGATAATTTTATATTCTCTCTTTCTCGGCATTTTCCAACCTGTTTTGGCTTGAAATGAAGCCATATATTTTAATTTTTTGAATTTTTTTGCTTTTGTTTTGAAATTTTCAATTACGAGTCGGGTAGGAACGAAACGTAACGATATTTTTTATTTTCTCTCTTTCACCTCCTTTTCCATACTATTTTGGCTTGCAATGAAGCGATAATGGTATTTTTTAATTTTTTGAATTTTTTTTCTATTTTTTTGGAATTTTCTATTTCGCGTCGGGTTGGAACGGAACGGAACGATAATTTTTTATTTTCTCCATTTCTCGGCCTTTTTCAACCTATTTTGGCTTGAAATGAAGCAATAATGGTATGTCTTAATTTTTAGAATTTTTTTTCTATTGTTTTGAAATTTTCAATTACGAGTCGGGTAGGAACGAAACGTAACGATATTTTTTATTTTCTCTCTTACACCTCCTTTTCCATACTATTTTGGCTTGAAATGAAGCTATAATTGTATTTTTTAATTTTTAGAATTTTTTTGCTATTTTTTTGGAATTTTCTATTTCGCGTCGGTTAGGAACGAAACGGAATGATAATTTCATATTCTCTCTTTCCCGGAATTTTCCAACCTGTTTTGGCTTGAAATGAAGCCATAATGTTAGTTTTCATTTTTTGAATTTTTTTGCTATTTTTTTGGAATTTTCTATTTTGCGTCGGGTTGGAACGGAACGGAACGATAATTTTTATTTTCTCTCTTTCTCGGCCTTTTCCAACCTATTTTGGCTTGAAATGAAGCCATAATGGTATTTTTTGATTTTTAGAATTTTTTTTGCTATTTTTTTGAAATTTTCTGTTACGCGTCGGGTAGGAACGAAATGGAATGATAATTTTATATTCTCTCTTTCTCGGCATTTTCCAACCTGTTTTGGCTTGAAATGAAGCCATAACGGTATATTTTAATTTTTTGAATTTTTTTGCTTTTGTTTTGAAATTTTCAATAACGAGTCGGGTAGGAACGAAACGTAACGATATTTTTTATTTTCTCTCTTTCACCTCCTTTTCCATACTATTTTGTCTTGAAATGAAGCGATAATGGTATTTTTTAATTTTTTGAATTTTTTTTCTATTTTTTTGGAATTTTCTATTTCGCGTCGGGTTGGAACGGAACGGAACGATAATTTTTTATTTTCTCCATTTCTCGGCCTTTTTCAACCTATTTTGGCTTGAAATGAAGCAATAATGGTATGCCTTAATTTTTAGAATTTTTTTGCTATTTTTTTGGAATTTTCTATTTCGCGTCGGTTAGGAACGAAACGGAATGATAATTTCATATTCTCTCTTTCCCGGAATTTTCCAACCTGTTTTGGCTTGAAATGAAGCCATAATGTTAGTTTTCATTTTTTGAATTTTTTTACTATTTTTTTGGAATTTTCTATTTCGCGTCGGGTTGGAACGGAACGGAACGATAATTTTTATTTTCTCTCTTTCTCGGCCTTTTCCAACCTATTTTGGCTTGAAATGAAGCCATAATGGTATTTTTTGATTTTTAGAATTTTTTTTGCTATTTTTTTGAAATTTTCTGTTACGCGTCGGGTAGGAACGAAATGGAATGATAATTTTATATTCTCTCTTTCTCGGCATTTTCCAACCTGTTTTGGCTTGAAATGAAGCCATAACGGTATATTTTAATTTTTTGAAATTTTTTGTTTTTGTTTTGAAATTTTCAATTACGAGTCGGGTAGGAACGAAACGTAACGATATTTTTTATTTTCTCTCTTACACCTCCTTTTCCATACTATTTTGGCTTGAAATGAAGCTATAACTGTATTTTTTAATTTTTAGAATTTTTTTTGCTATTTTTTTGGAATTTTCTGTTACGCGTCGGGTAGGAACGAAATGGAATGATAATTTTATATTCTCTCTTTCTCGGCATTTTCCAACCTGTTTTGGCTTGAAATGAAGCCATAACGGTATATTTCAATTTTTTGAATTTTTTTGCTTTTGTTTTGAAATTTTCAATTACGAGTCGGGTAGGAACGAAATGTAACGATATTTTTTATTTTCTCTCTTTCACCTCCTTTTCCATACTATTTTGGCTTGAAATGAAGCGATAATGGTATTTTTTAATTTTTTGAATTTTTTTGCAATTTTTTTGGAATTTTCTATTTCGCGTCGGGTTGGAACGGAACGGAACGGTAATTTTTTATTTTCTCTCTTTCTCGGCCTTTTCCGACCTATTTTGGCTTGAAATGAAGCCATAATGGTATTTTTTAATTTTTAGAATTTGTTCGCTGTTTTTTTGGAATTTTCTATTACGCGTCGGGTTGGAACCAAACAGAAGGATAATTTTATATTCTATCTTTCTCAGCATTTTCCAACCTATTTTGGTTTGAAATGAAGCCATAATGGTATTTTTTATTTTTTGAATTTTTTTGCTATTTTTTTGGAATTTTCTATTACGCATCGAATAGGAACGGAACGAAACGATAATTTTCATTTTCTCTCTTTCTCGGCCTTTTCCTACCTATTTTGGCTTGAAATGAAGCCATAATGGTATTTTTTATTTTTTAGAATTTTTTTTGCTATTTTTTTGGAATTTTCTATTACACTTCAGGTAGAAACGAAACGGAATGATAATTTCATATTCTCTCTTTCCCAGAATTTTTCAACCTGTTTTGGCTTGAAATGAAGCCATAATGTTAGTTTTCATTTTTTGAATTTTTTTGCTATTTTTTTGGAATTTTCTATTTCGCGTCGGGTTGGAACGGAACGGAACGATAATTTTTCTTTTCTCCCTTTCTCGGCCTTTTTCAACCTATTTTGGCTTGAAATGAAGCAATAATGGTATGTCTTAATTTTTAGAATTTTTTTTCTATTGTTTTGAAATTTTCAATTACGAGTCGGGTAGGAACGAAACGTAACGATATTTTTTATTTTCTCTCTTACACCTCCTTTTCCATACTATTTTGGCTTGAAATGAAGCTATAATTGTATTTTTTAATTTTTAGAATTTTTTTTGCTATTTTTTTGGAATTTTCTATTTCGCGTCGGTTAGGAACGAAACGGAATGATAATTTCATATTCTCTCTTTCCCGGAATTTTCCAACCTGTTTTGGCTTGAAATGAAGCCATAATGTTAGTTTTCATTTTTTGAATTTTTTTTCTATATTTTTGGAATTTTCTATTTCGCGTCGGGTTGGAACGGAACGGAACGATAATTTTTATTTTCTCCCTTTCTCTGCCTTTTTCAACCTATTTTGGCTTGAAATGAAGCAATAATGGTTTGTCTTAATTTTTAGAATTTTTTTTCTATTGTTTTCAAATTTTCAATTACGAGTCGGGTAGGAACGAAACGTAACGATATTTTTTATTTTCTCTCTTACACCTCCTTTTCCATACTATTTTGGCTTGAAATGAAGCTATAATTGTATTTTTTAATTTTTAGAATTTTTTTTGCTATTTTTTTGGAATTTTCTATTTCGCGTCGGGTTGGAACGGAACGGAACGATAATTTTTTATTTTCTCTCTTTCTCGGCCTTTTCCAACCTATTTTGGCTTGAAATGAAGCCATAATGGTATTTTTTAATTTTTAGAATTTTTTTTGCTATTTTTTTGGAATTTTCTGTTACGCGTCGGGTAGGAACGAAATGGAATGGTAATTTTATATTCTCTCTTTCTCGGCATTTTCCAACCTGTTTTGGCTTGAAATGAAGCCATAACGGTATATTTTAGTTTTTTGAATTTTTTTGCTTTTGTTTTGAAATTTTCAATTACTAGTCGCGTAGGAACGAAACGTAACGATATTTTTTATTTTCTCTCTTTCACCTCCTTTTCCATACTATTTTGGCTTGAAATGAAGCGATAATGGTATTTTTTAATTTTTTGAATTTTTTTGCTATTTTTTTGGAATTTTCTATTTCGCGTCGGGTTGGAACGGAACGGAACGATAATTTTTTATTTTCTCCATTTCTCGGCCTTTTTCAACCTATTTTGGCTTGAAATGAAGCCATAATGGTATTTTTTGATTTTTAGAATTTTTTTTGCTATTTTTTTAAAATTTTCTGTTACGCGTCGGGTAGGAACGAAATGGAATGATAATTTTATATTCTCTCTTTCTCGGCATTTTCCAACCTGTTTTGGCTTGAAATGAAGCCATAACGGTATATTTTAATTTTTTGAATTTTTTTGCTTTTGTTTTGAAATTTTCAATTACGAGTCGGGTAGGAACGAAACGTAACGATATTTTTTATTTTCTCTCTTACACCTCCTTTTCCATACTATTTTGGCTTGAAATGAAGCTATAATTGTATTTTTTAATTTTTAGAATTTTTTTGCTATTTTTTTGGAATTTTCTATTTCGCGTCGGTTAGGAACGAAACGGAATGATAATTTCATATTCTCTCTTTCCCGGAATTTTCCAACCTGTTTTGGCTTGAAATGAAGCCATAATGTTAGTTTTCATTTTTTTGAATTTTTTTGCTATTTTTTTGGAATTTTCTATTTCGAGTCGGGTTGGAACGGAACGGAACGATAATTTTTATTTTCTCTCTTTCTCGGCCTTTTCCAACCTATTTTGGCTTGAAATGAAGCCATAATGGTATTTTTTGATTTTTAGAATTTTTTTTGCTATTTTTTTGAAATTTTCTATTTCGCGTCGGGTTGGAACGGAACGGAACGATAATTTTTTATTTTGTCTCTTTCTCGGTCTTTTCCGACCTATTTTGGCTTGAAATGAAGCCATAATGGTATTTTTTAATTTTTAGAATTTGTTTGCTGTTTTTTTGGAATTTTCTATTACGCGTCGGGTTGGAACCAAACAGAAGGATAATTTTATATTCTATCTTTCTCAGAATTTTCCAACCTATTTTGGTTTGAAATGAAGCCGTAATGGTATTTTTTATTTTTTGAATTTTTTTGCTATTTTTTTGGAATTTTTTATTACGCATCGAATAAGAACAGAACGAAACGATAATTTTCATTTTCTCTCTTTCTCGGCCTTTTCCAACCTATTTTGGCTTGAAATGAAGCCATAATGGTATTTTTTATTTTTTAGAATTTCTTTTGCTATTTTTTTGGAATTTTCTATTACACTTCAGGTAGAAACGAAACGGAATGATAATTTCATATTCTCTCTTTCCCGGAATTTTTCAACCTGTTTTGGCTTGAAATGAAGCCATAATGTTAGTTTTCATTTTTTGAATTTTTTTGCTACTTTTTTGGAATTTTCTATTTCGCGTCGGGTTGGAACGGAACGGAACGATAATTTTTATTTTCTCCCTTTCTCGGCCTTTTTCAACCTATTTTGGCTTGAAATGAAGCAATAATGGTATGTCTTAATTTTTAGAATTTTTTTTCTATTGTTTTGAAATTTTCAATTACGAGTCGGGTAGGAACGAAACGTAACGATATTTTTTATTTTCTCTCTTACACCTCCTTTTCCATACTATTTTGGCTTGAAATGAAGCTATAATTGTATTTTTTAATTTTTAGAATTTTTTTGCTATTTTTTTGGAATTTTCTATTTCGCGTCGGTTAGGAACGAAACGGAATGATAATTTCATATTCTCTTTTTCCCGGAATTTTCCAACCTGTTTTGGCTTGAAATGAAGCCATAATGTTAGTTTTCATTTTTTGAATTTTTTTGCTATTTTTTTGGAATTTTCTATTTCGCGTCGGGTTGGAACGGAACGGAACGATAATTTTTATTTTCTCTCTTTCTCGGCCTTTTCCAACCTATTTTGGCTTGAAATGAAGCCATAATGGTATTTTTTGATTTTTAGAATTTTTTTTGCTATTTTTTTGAAATTTTCTGTTACGCGTCGGGTAGGAACGAAATGGAATGATAATTTTATATTCTCTCTTTCTCGGCATTTTCCAACCTGTTTTGGCTTGAAATGAAGCCATAACGGTATATTTTAATTTTTTGAATTTTTTTGCTTTTGTTTTGAAATTTTCAATTACGAGTCGGGTAGGAACGAAACGTAACGATATTTTTTATTTTCTCTCTTACACCTCCTTTTCCATACTATTTTGGCTTGAAATGAAGCTATAATTGTATTTTTTAATTTTTAGAATTTTTTTGCTATTTTTTTGGAATTTTCTATTTCGCGTCGGTTAGGAACGAAACGGAATGATAATTTCATATTCTCTCTTTCCCGGAATTTTCCAACCTGTTTTGGCTTGAAATGAAGCCATAATGTTAGTTTTCATTTTTTGGATTTTTTTGCTATTTTTTTAAAATTTTCTATTTCGCGTCGGGTTGGAACGGAACGGAACGATAATTTTTATTTTCTCTCTTTCTCGGCCTTTTCCAACCTATTTTGGCTTGAAATGAAGCCATAATAGTATTTTTTGATTTTTAGAATTTTTTTTGCTATTTTTTTGAAATTTTCTGTTACGCGTCGGGTAGGAACGAAATGGAATGATAATTTTATATTCTCTCTTTCTCGGCATTTTCCAACCTGTTTTGGCTTGAAATGAAGCCATAACGGTATATTTTAATTTTTTGAAATTTTTTGTTTTTGTTTTGAAATTTTCAATTACGAGTCGGGTAGGAATGAAACGTAACGATATTTTTTATTTTCTCTCTTTCACCTCCTTTTCCATACTATTTTGGCTTGAAATAAAGCGATAATGGTATTTTTTAATTTTTTGAATTTTTTTGCTATTTTTTTGGAATTTTCTATTTCGCGTCGGGTTGGAACGGAACGGAACGATAATTTTTTATTTTGTCTCTTTCTCGGTCTTTTCCGACCTATTTTGGCTTGAAATGAAGCCATAATGGTATTTTTTAATTTTTAGAATTTGTTTGCTGTTTTTTTGGAATTTTCTATTACGCGTCGGGTTGGAACCAAACAGAAGGATAATTTTATATTCTATCTTTCTCAGCATTTTCCCACCTATTTTGGTTTGAAATGAAGCCGTAATGGTATTTTTTATTTTTTGAATTTTTTTGCTATTTTTTTGAAATTTTCTATTACGCATCGAATAGGAACAGAACGAAACGATAATTTTCATTTTCTCTCTTTCTCGGCCTTTTCCTACCTATTTTGGCTTGAAATGAAGCCATAATGGTATTTTTTATTTTTTAGAATTTTTTTTACTACTTTTTTGGAATTTTCTATTACACTTCAGGTAGAAACGAAACGGAATGATAATTTCATATTCTCTCTTTCCTGGAATTTTTCAACCTGTTTTGGCTTGAAATGAAGCCATAATGTTAGTTTTCATTTTTTGAATTTTTTTGCTATTTTTTTGGAATTTTCTATTTCGCGTCGGGTTGGAACGGAACGGAACGATAATTTTTATTTTCTCCCTTTCTCGGCCTTTTTCAACCTATTTTGGCTTGAAATGAAGCAATAATGGTATGTCTTAATTTTTAGAATTTTTTTTCTATTGTTTTGAAATTTTCAATTACGAGTCGGGTAGGAACGAAACGGAACGATATTTTTTATTTTCTCTCTTACACCTCCTTTTCCATACTATTTTGGCTTGAAATGAAGCTATAATTTTATTTTTTAATTTTTAGAATTTTTTTTGCTTTTTTTTGGAATTTTCTATTTCGCGTCGGTTAGGAACGAAACGGAATGATAATTTCATATTCTCTCTTTCCCGGAATTTTCCAACCTGTTTTGGCTTGAAATGAAGCCATAATGTTAGTTTTCATTTTTTGAATTTTTTTGCTATTTTTTTGGAATTTTCTATTTCGCGTCGGGTTGGAACGGAACGGAACGACAATTTTTATTTTCTCTCTTTCTCGGCCTTTTCCAACCTATTTTGGCTTGAAATGAAGCCATAATGGTATTTTTTAATTTTTAGAATTTTTTTTGCTATTTTTTTGGAATTTTCTGTTACGCGTCGGGTAGGAACGAAATGGAATGATAATTTTATATTCTCTCTTTCTCGGCATTTTCCAACCTGTTTTGGCTTGAAATGAAGCCATAACGGTATATTTTAATTTTTTGAATTTTTTTGCTTTTGTTTTGAAATTTTCAATTACGAGTCGGGTAGGAACGAAACGTAACGATATTTTTTATTTTCTCTCTTTCACCTCCTTTTCCATACTATTTTGGCTTGAAATGAAGCGATAATGGTATTTTTTAATTTTTTGAATTTTTTTGCTATTTTTTTGGAATTTTCTATTTCGCGTCGGGTTGGAACGGAACGGAACGATAATTTTTTATTTTCTCTCTTTCTCGGCCTTTTCCGACCTATTTTGGCTTGAAATGTAGCCATAATGGTATTTTTTAATTTTTAGAATTTGTTTGCTGTTTTTTTGGAATTTTCTATTACGCGTCGGGTTGGAACCAAACAGAAGGATAATTTTATGTTCTATCTTTCTCAGCATTTTCCATCCTATTTTGGTTTGAAATGAAGCCATAATGGTATTTTTTATTTTTTGAATTTTTTTGCTATTTTTTTGGAATTTTCTATTACGCATCGAATAGGAACGGAACGAAACGATAATTTTCATTTTCTCTCTTTCTCGGCCTTTTCCTACCTATTTTGGCTTGAAATGAAGCCATAATGGTATTTTTTAATTTTTAGAATTTATTTTGCTATTTTTTTGGAATTTTCTATTACACGTCAAGTAGAAACGAAACAGAATGATAATTTTATATTCTCTCTTTCCCGGCATTTTCCAACCTATTTTGGCTTGAAATGAAGCCATAATGGTATTTTTCAGTTTTTTGAATTTTTTTGTTATTTTTTTGGAATTTTCTATTTCGCGTCGGGTTGGAACGGAACGGAATGATAATTTTTATTTTCTCTCTTTCTCGGCCTTTTCAAACCTATTTTGGCTTGAAATGAAGCCATAATGGTATTTTTTATTTTTAAAAATTTTTTTTGCTATTTTTTTGGAATTTTCTATTACGCGTCGGTTAGGAACGAAACGGAATTATAATTTTATATTCTCTCTTTCCCGGCGTTTTCCAACCTATTTTGGCTTGAAATGAAGCCATAATGGTATTTTTCAACTTTTTGAATTTTTTTCTATTTTGTTGGAATTTTCTATTATGCAATGGATAGGAACGGAACTGAACGATAATTTTTATTTTCTCTCTTTCTCGGCCTTTTCCAACCTTTTTTGGCTTGAAATGAAGCCATAATGGTATTTTTTAATTTTCCGAATTTTTTTTGCTATTTTTTGGGAATTTTCTATTACGCATCTGGTAGGAACGAAACGGAATGATAATTTTATATTCTCTCTTTCCCGGCATTTTCCAACCTAGTTTGGCTTGAAATGAAGCCATAATGGTATTTTTTATTTTTTGAATTTTTTTGCTATTTTTTTGGAATTTTCTATTACGCATCGAATAGGAACGGAACGAAACGATAATTTTCATTTTCTCTCTTTCTCGGCCTTTTCCTACCTATTTTGGCTTGAAATGAAGCCATAATGGTATTTTTTAATTTTTAGAATCTTTTTTGCTATTTTTTTGAAATTTTCTATTACACGTCAGGTAGAAACGAAACGGAATGATAATTTCATATTCTCTCTTTCCCGGAATTTTTCAACCTGTTTTGGCTTGAAATGAAGCGATAATGGTATTTTTTAATTTTTTGAATTTTTTTGCTATTTTTTTGGAATTTTCTATTTCGCGTCGGGTTGGAACGGAACGGAACGATAATTTTTTATTTTCTCTCTTTCTCGGCCTTTTCCGACCTATTTTGGCTTGAAATGTAGCCATAATGGTATTTTTTAATTTTTAGAATTTGTTTGCTGTTTTTTTGGAATTTTCTATTACGCGTCGGGTTGGAACCAAACAGAAGGATAATTTTATGTTCTATCTTTCTCAGCATTTTCCATCCTATTTTGGTTTGAAATGAAGCCATAATGGTATTTTTTATTTTTTGAATTTTTTTGCTATTTTTTTGGAATTTTCTATTACGCATCGAATAGGAACGGAACGGAACGAAACGATAATTTTCATTTTCTCTCTTTCTCGGCCTTTTCCTACCTATTTTGGCTTGAAATGAAGCCATAATGGTATTTTTTAATTTTTAGAATTTATTTTGCTATTTTTTTGGAATTTTCTATTACACGTCAAGTAGAAACGAAACAGAATGATAATTTTATATTCTCTCTTTCCCGGCATTTTCCAATCTATTTTGGCTTGAAATGAAGCCATAATGGTATTTTTCAGTTTTTTGAATTTTTTTGTTATTTTTTTGGAATTTTCTATTTCGCGTCGGGTTGGAACGGAACGGAATGATAATTTTTATTTTCTCTCTTTCTCGGCCTTTTCAAACCTATTTTGGCTTGAAATGAAGCCATAATGGTATTTTTTATTTTTAAAAATTTTTTTTGCTATTTTTTTGGAATTTTCTATTACGCGTCGGTTAGGAACGAAACGGAATTATAATTTTATATTCTCTCTTTCCCGGCGTTTTCCAACCTATTTTGGCTTGAAATGAAGCCATAATGGTATTTTTCAACTTTTTGAATTTTTTTCTATTTTGTTGGAATTTTCTATTATGCAATGGATAGGAACGGAACTGAACGATAATTTTTATTTTCTCTCTTTCTCGGCCTTTTCCAACCTTTTTTGGCTTGAAATGAAGCCATAATGGTATTTTTTAATTTTCCGAATTTTTTTTGCTATTTTTTGGGAATTTTCTATTACGCATCTGGTAGGAACGAAACGGAATGATAATTTTATATTCTCTCTTTCCCGGCATTTTCCAACCTAGTTTGGCTTGAAATGAAGCCATAATGGTATTTTTTATTTTTTGAATTTTTTTGCTATTTTTTTGGAATTTTCTATTACGCATCGAATAGGAACGGAACGAAACGATAATTTTCATTTTCTCTCTTTCTCGGCCTTTTCCTACCTATTTTGGCTTGAAATGAAGCCATAATGGTATTTTTTAATTTTTAGAATCTTTTTTGCTATTTTTTTGAAATTTTCTATTACACGTCAGGTAGAAACGAAACGGAATGATAATTTCATATTCTCTCTTTCCCGGAATTTTTCAACCTGTTTTGGCTTGAAATGAAGCCATAATGTTAGTTTTCATTTTTTGAATTTTTTTGCTATTTTTTTGGAATTTTCTATTTCGCGTCAGGTTGGAACGGAACGGAACGATAATTTTTATTTTCTCCCCTTCTCGGCCTTTTTCAACCTATTTTGGCTTGAAATGAAGCAATAATGGTATGTCTTAATTTTTAGAATTTTTTTTCTATTGTTTTGAAATTTTCAATTACGTGTCGGGTAGGAACGAAACGTAACGATATTTTTTATTTTCTCTCTTACACCTCCTTTTCCATACTATTTTGGCTTGAAATGAAGCTATAATTGTATTTTTTAATTTTTAGAATTTTTTTTCCTATTTTTTTGGAATTTTCTATTTCGCGTCGGGTTGGAACGGAACGGAACGATAATTTTTTATTTTCTCTCTTTCTCGGCCTTTTCCAACCTATTTTGGCTTGAAATGAAGCCATAATGGTATTTTTTAATTTTTAGAATTT
This sequence comes from Quercus agrifolia, assembly GCA_029955455.1. Lineage (NCBI taxonomy): Eukaryota > Viridiplantae > Streptophyta > Magnoliopsida > Fagales > Fagaceae > Quercus > Quercus agrifolia. The sequence goes on from JARQAD010000002.1 coordinate 34,510,134, forward strand.
TTTTTGCTATTTTTTTGGAATTTTCTGTTATGCGTCGGGTAGGAACGAAATGGAATGATAATTTTATATTCTCTCTTTCTCGGCATTTTCCAACCTGTTTTGGCTTGAAATGAAGCCATAACGGTATATTTTAATTTTTTGAATTTTTTTGCTTTTGTTTTGAAATTTTGAATTACGAGTCGGGTAGGAACGAAACGTAACGATATTTTTTATTTTCTCTCTTTCACCTCCTTTTCCATACTATTTTGGCTTGAAATGAAGCGATAATGGTATTTTTTAATTTTTTGAATTTTTTTGCTATTTTTTTGGAATTTTCTATTTTGCGTCGGGTTGGAACGGAACGGAACGATAATTTTTTATTTTCTCCCTTTCTCGGCCTTTTTCAACCTATTTTGGCTTGAAATGAAGCAATAATGGTATGTCTTAATTTTTAGAATTTTTTTTCTATTGTTTTGAAATTTTCAATTACGAGTCGGGTAGGAACGAAACGTAACGATATTTTTTATTTTCTCTCTTACACCTCCTTTTCCATACTATTTTGGCTTGAAATGAAGTTATAATTGTATTTTTTAATTTTTAGAATTTTTTTTGCTATTTTTTTGGAATTTTCTATTTCGCGTCGGTTAGGAACGAAACAGAATGATAATTTCATATTCTCTCTTTCCCGGAATTTTCCAACCTGTTTTGGCTTGAAATGAAGCCATAATGTTAGTTTTCATTTTTTGAATTTTTTTTCTATTTTTTTGGAATTTTCTATTTCGCGTCGGGTTGGAACGGAACGGAACGATAATTTTTATTTTCTCTCTTTCTCGGCCTTTTCCAACCTATTTTGGCTTGAAATGAAGCCATAATGGTATTTTTTAATTTTTAGAATTTTTTTTGCTATTTTTTTGGAAGTTTCTGTTACGCGTCGGGTAGGAACGAAATGGAATGATAATTTTATATTCTCTCTTTCTCGGCATTTTCCAACCTGTTTTGGCTTGAAATGAAGCCATAACGGTATATTTTAATTTTTTGAATTTTTTTGCTTTTGTTTTGAAATTTTCAATTACGAGTCGGGTAGGAACGAAACGTAACGATATTTTTTATTTTCTCTCTTTCACCTCCTTTTCCATACTATTTTGGCTTGAAATGAAGCGATAATGGTATTTTTTAATTTTTTGAATTTTTTTGCTATTTTTTAGGAATTTTCTATTTCGCGTCGGGTTGGAACGGAACGGAACGATAATTTTTTATTTTCTCTCTTTCTCGGCCTTTTCCGACCTATTTTGGCTTGAAATGTAGCCATAATGGTATTTTTTAATTTTTAGAATTTGTTTGCTGTTTTTTTGGAATTTTCTATTACGCGTCGGGTTGGAACCAAACAGAAGGATAATTTTATGTTCTATCTTTCTCAGCATTTTCCAACCTATTTTGGTTTGAAATGAAGCCATAATGGTATTTTTTATTTTTTGAATTTTTTTGCTATTTTTTTGGAATTTTCTATTACGCATCGAATAGGAACGGAACGAAACGATAATTTTCATTTTCTCTCTTTCTCGGCCTTTTCCTACCTATTTTGGCTTGAAATGAAGCCATAATGGTATTTTTTAATTTTTAGAATTTATTTTGCTATTTTTTTGGAATTTTCTATTACACGTCAAGTAGGAACGAAACGGAATGATAATTTCATATTCTCTCTTTCCCGGAATTTTCCAACCTGTTTTGGCTTGAAATGAAGCCATAATGTTAGTTTTCATTTTTTGAATTTTTTTTCTATATTTTTGGAATTTTCTATTTCGCGTCGGGTTTGAACGGAACGGAACGATAATTTTTATTTTCTCCCTTTCTCTGCCTTTTTCAACCTATTTTGGCTTGAAATGAAGCAATAATGGTTTGTCTTAATTTTTAGAATTTTTTTTCTATTGTTTTCAAATTTTCAATTACGAGTCGGGTAGGAACGAAACGTAACGATATTTTTTATTTTCTCTCTTACACCTCCTTTTCCATACTATTTTGGCTTGAAATGAAGCTATAATTGTATTTTTTAATTTTTAGAATTTTTTTTGCTATTTTTTTGGAATTTTCTATTTCGCGTCGGGTTGGAACGGAACGGAACGATAATTTTTTATTTTCTCTCTTTCTCGGCCTTTTCCAACCTATTTTGGCTTGAAATGAAGCCATAATGGTATTTTTTAATTTTTAGAATTTTTTTTGCTATTTTTTTGGAATTTTCTGTTACGCGTCGGGTAGGAACGAAATGGAATGGTAATTTTATATTCTCTCTTTCTCGGCATTTTCCAACCTGTTTTGGCTTGAAATGAAGCCATAACGGTATATTTTAATTTTTTGAATTTTTTTGCTTTTGTTTTGAAATTTTCAATTACTAGTCGCGTAGGAACGAAACGTAACGATATTTTTTATTTTCTCTCTTTCACCTCCTTTTCCATACTATTTTGGCTTGAAATGAAGCGATAATGGTATTTTTTAATTTTTTGAATTTTTTTACTATTTTTTTGGAATTTTCTATTTCGCGTCGGGTTGGAACGGAACGGAACGATAATTTTTTATTTTCTCCATTTCTCGGCCTTTTTCAACCTATTTTGGCTTGAAATGAAGCCATAATGGTATTTTTTGATTTTTAGAATTTTTTTTGCTATTTTTTTAAAATTTTCTGTTACGCGTCGGGTAGGAACGAAATGGAATGATAATTTTATATTCTCTCTTTCTCGGCATTTTCCAACCTGTTTTGGCTTGAAATGAAGCCATAACGGTATATTTTAATTTTTTGAATTTTTTTGCTTTTGTTTTGAAATTTTCAATTACGAGTCGGGTAGGAACGAAACGTAACGATATTTTTTATTTTCTCTCTTACACCTCCTTTTCCATACTATTTTGGCTTGAAATGAAGCTATAATTGTATTTTTTAATTTTTAGAATTTTTTTGCTATTTTTTTGGAATTTTCTATTTCGCGTCGGTTAGGAACGAAACGGAATGATAATTTCATATTCTCTCTTTCCCGGAATTTTCCAACCTGTTTTGGCTTGAAATGAAGCCATAATGTTAGTTTTCATTTTTTGAATTTTTTTGCTATTTTTTTGGAATTTTCTATTTCGAGTCGGGTTGGAACGGAACGGAACGATAATTTTTATTTTCTCTCTTTCTCGGCCTTTTCCAACCTATTTTGGCTTGAAATGAAGCCATAATGGTATTTTTTGATTTTTAGAATTTTTTTTGCTATTTTTTTGAAATTTTCTATTTCGCGTCGGGTTGGAACGGAACGGAACGATAATTTTTTATTTTGTCTCTTTCTCGGTCTTTTCCGACCTATTTTGGCTTGAAATGAAGCCATAATGGTATTTTTTAATTTTTAGAATTTGTTTGCTGTTTTTTTGGAATTTTCTATTACGCGTCGGGTTGGAACCAAACAGAAGGATAATTTTATATTCTATCTTTCTCAGAATTTTCCAACCTATTTTGGTTTGAAATGAAGCCGTAATGGTATTTTTTATTTTTTGAATTTTTTTGCTATTTTTTTGGAATTTTCTATTACGCATCGAATAGGAACAGAACGAAACGATAATTTTCATTTTCTCTCTTTCTCGGCCTTTTCCAACCTATTTTGGCTTGAAATGAAGCCATAATGGTGTTTTTTATTTTTTAGAATTTCTTTTGCTATTTTTTTGGAATTTTCTATTACACTTCAGGTAGAAACGAAACGGAATGATAATTTCATATTCTCTCTTTCCCGGAATTTTTCAACCTGTTTTGGCTTGAAATGAAGCCATAATGTTAGTTTTCATTTTTTGAATTTTTTTGCTACTTTTTTTGAATTTTCTATTTCGCGTCGGGTTGGAACGGAACGGAACGATAATTTTTATTTTCTCCCTTTCTCGGCCTTTTTCAACCTATTTTGGCTTGAAATGAAGCAATAATGGTATGTCTTAATTTTTAGAATTTTTTTTCTATTGTTTTGAAATTTTCAATTACGAGTCGGGTAGGAACGAAACGCAACGATATTTTTTATTTTCTCTCTTACACCTCCTTTTCCATACTATTTTGGCTTGAAATGAAGCTATAATTGTATTTTTTAATTTTTAGAATTTTTTTGCTATTTTTTTGGAATTTTCTATTTCGCGTCGGTTAGGAACGAAACGGAATGATAATTTCATATTCTCTTTTTCCCGGAATTTTCCAACCTGTTTTGGCTTGAAATGAAGCCATAATGTTAGTTTTCATTTTTTGAATTTTTTTGCTACTTTTTTGGAATTTTCTATTTCGCGTCGGGTTGGAACGGAACGGAACGATAATTTTTATTTTCTCCCTTTCTCGGCCTTTTTCAACCTATTTTGGCTTGAAATGAAGCAATAATGGTATGTCTTAATTTTTAGAATTTTTTTTCTATTGTTTTGAAATTTTCAATTACGAGTCGGGTAGGAACGAAACGTAACGATATTTTTTATTTTCTCTCTTACACCTCCTTTTCCATACTATTTTGGCTTGAAATGAAGCTATAATTGTATTTTTTAATTTTTAGAATTTTTTTGCTATTTTTTTGGAATTTTCTATTTCGCGTCGGTTAGGAACGAAACGGAATGATAATTTCATATTCTCTTTTTCCCGGAATTTTCCAACCTGTTTTGGCTTGAAATGAAGCCATAATGTTAGTTTTCATTTTTTGAATTTTTTTGCTATTTTTTTGGAATTTTCTATTTCGCGTCGGGTTGGAACGGAACGGAACGATAATTTTTATTTTCTCTCTTTCTCGGCCTTTTCCAACCTATTTTGGCTTGAAATGAAGCCATAATGGTATTTTTTGATTTTTAGAATTTTTTTTGCTATTTTTTTGAAATTTTCTGTTACGCGTCGGGTAGGAACGAAATGGAATGATAATTTTATATTCTCTCTTTCTCGGCATTTTCCAACCTGTTTTGGCTTGAAATGAAGCCATAACGGTATATTTTAATTTTTTGAATTTTTTTGCTTTTGTTTTGAAATTTTCAATTACGAGTCGGGTAGGAACGAAACGTAACGATATTTTTTATTTTCTCTCTTTCACCTCCTTTTCCATACTATTTTGGCTTGAAATGAAGCTATAATTGTATTTTTTAATTTTTAGAATTTTTTTGCTATTTTTTTGGAATTTTCTATTTCGCGTCGGTTAGGAACGAAACGGAATGATAATTTCATATTCTCTCTTTCCCGGAATTTTCCAACCTGTTTTGGCTTGAAATGAAGCCATAATGTTAGTTTTCATTTTTTGAATTTTTTTGCTATTTTTTTGGAATTTTCTATTTCGCGTCGGGTTGGAACGGAACGGAACGATAATTTTTATTTTCTCTCTTTCTCGGCCTTTTCCAACCTATTTTGGCTTGAAATGAAGCCATAATGGTATTTTTTGATTTTTAGAATTTTTTTTGCTATTTTTTTGAAATTTTCTATTTCGCGTCGGGTTGGAACGGAACGGAACGATAATTTTTTATTTTGTCTCTTTCTCGGTCTTTTCCGACCTATTTTGGCTTGAAATGAAGCCATAATGGTATTTTTTAATTTTTAGAATTTGTTTGCTGTTTTTTTGGAATTTTCTATTACGCGTCGGGTTGGAACCAAACAGAAGGATAATTTTATAATCTATCTTTCTCAGAATTTTCCAACCTATTTTGGTTTGAAATGAAGCCGTAATGGTATTTTTTATTTTTTGAATTTTTTTGCTATTTTTTTGGAATTTTCTATTACGCATCGAATAGGAACAGAACGAAACGATAATTTTCATTTTCTCTCTTTCTCGGCCTTTTCCAACCTATTTTGGCTTGAAATGAAGCCATAATGGTATTTTTTATTTTTTAGAATTTCTTTTGCTATTTTTTTGGAATTTTCTATTACACTTCAGGTAGAAACGAAACGGAATGATAATTTCATATTCTCTCTTTCCCGGAATTTTTCAACCTGTTTTGGCTTGAAATGAAGCCATAATGTTAGTTTTCATTTTTTGAATTTTTTTGCTACTTTTTTTGAATTTTCTATTTCGCGTCGGGTTGGAACGGAACGGAACGATAATTTTTATTTTCTCCCTTTCTCGGCCTTTTTCAACCTATTTTGGCTTGAAATGAAGCAATAATGGTATGTCTTAATTTTTAGAATTTTTTTTCTATTGTTTTGAAATTTTCAATTACGAGTCGGGTAGGAACGAAACGTAACGATATTTTTTATTTTCTCTCTTACACCTCCTTTTCCATACTATTTTGGCTTGAAATGAAGCTATAATTGTATTTTTTAATTTTTAGAATTTTTTTGCTATTTTTTTGGAATTTTCTATTTCGCGTCGGTTAGGAACGAAACGGAATGATAATTTCATATTCTCTTTTTCCCGGAATTTTCCAACCTGTTTTGGCTTGAAATGAAGCCATAATGTTAGTTTTCATTTTTTGAATTTTTTTGCTACTTTTTTGGAATTTTCTATTCCGCGTCGGGTTGGAACGGAACGGAACGATAATTTTTATTTTCTCCCTTTCTCGGCCTTTTTCAACCTATTTTGGCTTGAAATGAAGCAATAATGGTATGTCTTAATTTTTAGAATTTTTTTTCTATTGTTTTGAAATTTTCAATTACGAGTCGGGTAGGAACGAAACGTAACGATATTTTTTATTTTCTCTCTTACACCTCCTTTTCCATACTATTTTGGCTTGAAATGAAGCTATAATTGTATTTTTTAATTTTTAGAATTTTTTTGCTATTTTTTTGGAATTTTCTATTTCGCGTCGGTTAGGAACGAAACGGAATGATAATTTCATATTCTCTTTTTCCCGGAATTTTCCAACCTGTTTTGGCTTGAAATGAAGCCATAATGTTAGTTTTCATTTTTTTAATTTTTTTGCTATTTTTTTGGAATTTTCTATTTCGCGTCGGGTTGGAACGGAACGGAACGATAATTTTTATTTTCTCTCTTTCTCGGCCTTTTCCAACCTATTTTGGCTTGAAATGAAGCCATAATGGTATTTTTTGATTTTTAGAATTTTTTTTGCTATTTTTTTGAAATTTTCTGTTACGCGTCGGGTAGGAACGAAATGGAATGATAATTTTATATTCTCTCTTTCTCGGCATTTTCCAACCTAGTTTGGCTTGAAATGAAGCCATAATGGTATTTTTTATTTTTTGAATTTTTTTGCTATTTTTTTGGAATTTTCTATTACGCATCGAATAGGAACGGAACGAAACGATAATTTTCATTTTCTCTCTTTCTCGGCCTTTTCCTACCTATTTTGGCTTGAAATGAAGCCATAATGGTATTTTTTAATTTTTAGAATCTTTTTTGCTATTTTTTTGAAATTTTCTATTACACGTCAGGTAGAAACGAAACGGAATGATAATTTCATATTCTCTCTTTCCCGGAATTTTTCAACCTGTTTTGGCTTGAAATGAAGCCATAATGTTAGTTTTCATTTTTTGAATTTTTTTGCTATTTTTTTGGAATTTTCTATTTCGCGTCGGGTTGGAACGGAACGGAACGATAATTTTTATTTTCTCCCCTTCTCGGCCTTTTTCAACCTATTTTGGCTTGAAATGAAGCAATAATGGTATGTCTTAATTTTTAGAATTTTTTTTCTATTGTTTTGAAATTTTCAATTACGTGTCGGGTAGGAACGAAACGTAACGATATTTTTTATTTTCTCTCTTACACCTCCTTTTCCATACTATTTTGGCTTGAAATGAAGCTATAATTGTATTTTTTAATTTTTAGAATTTTTTTTCCTATTTTTTTGGAATTTTCTATTTCGCGTCGGGTTGGAACGGAACGGAACGATAATTTTTTATTTTCTCTCTTTCTCGGCCTTTTCCAACCTATTTTGGCTTGAAATGAAGCCATAATGGTATTTTTTAATTTTTAGAATTTTTTTTGCTATTTTTTTGGAATTTTCTGTTATGCGTCGGGTAGGAACGAAATGGAATGATAATTTTATATTCTCTCTTTCTCGGCATTTTCCAACCTGTTTTGGCTTGAAATGAAGCCATAACGGTATATTTTAATTTTTTGAATTTTTTTGCTTTTGTTTTGAAATTTTGAATTACGAGTCGGGTAGGAACGAAACGTAACGATATTTTTTATTTTCTCTCTTTCACCTCCTTTTCCATACTATTTTGGCTTGAAATGAAGCGATAATGGTATTTTTTAATTTTTTGAATTTTTTTGCTATTTTTTTGGAATTTTCTATTTTGCGTCGGGTTGGAACGGAACGGAACGATAATTTTTTATTTTCTCCCTTTCTCGGCCTTTTTCAACCTATTTTGGCTTGAAATGAAGCAATAATGGTATGTCTTAATTTTTAGAATTTTTTTTCTATTGTTTTGAAATTTTCAATTACGAGTCGGGTAGGAACGAAACGTAACGATATTTTTTATTTTCTCTCTTACACCTCCTTTTCCATACTATTTTGGCTTGAAATGAAGTTATAATTGTATTTTTTAATTTTTAGAATTTTTTTTGCTATTTTTTTGGAATTTTCTATTTCGCGTCGGTTAGGAACGAAACGGAATGATAATTTCATATTCTCTCTTTCCCGGAATTTTCCAACCTGTTTTGGCTTGAAATGAAGCCATAATGTTAGTTTTCATTTTTTGAATTTTTTTTCTATTTTTTTGGAATTTTCTATTTCGCGTCGGGTTGGAACGGAACGGAACGATAATTTTTATTTTCTCTCTTTCTCGGCCTTTTCCAACCTATTTTGGCTTGAAATGAAGCCATAATGGTATTTTTTAATTTTTAGAATTTTTTTTGCTATTTTTTTGGAAGTTTCTGTTACGCGTCGGGTAGGAACGAAATGGAATGATAATTTTATATTCTCTCTTTCTCGGCATTTTCCAACCTGTTTTGGCTTGAAATGAAGCCATAACGGTATATTTTAATTTTTTGAATTTTTTTGCTTTTGTTTTGAAATTTTCAATTACGAGTCGGGTAGGAACGAAACGTAACGATATTTTTTATTTTCTCTCTTTCACCTCCTTTTCCATACTATTTTGGCTTGAAATGAAGCGATAATGGTATTTTTTAATTTTTTGAATTTTTTTGCTATTTTTTAGGAATTTTCTATTTCGCGTCGGGTTGGAACGGAACGGAACGATAATTTTTTATTTTCTCTCTTTCTCGGCCTTTTCCGACCTATTTTGGCTTGAAATGTAGCCATAATGGTATTTTTTAATTTTTAGAATTTGTTTGCTGTTTTTTTGGAATTTTCTATTACGCGTCGGGTTGGAACCAAACAGAAGGATAATTTTATGTTCTATCTTTCTCAGCATTTTCCAACCTATTTTGGTTTGAAATGAAGCCATAATGGTATTTTTTATTTTTTGAATTTTTTTGCTATTTTTTTGGAATTTTCTATTACGCATCGAATAGGAACGGAACGAAACGATAATTTTCATTTTCTCTCTTTCTCGGCCTTTTCCTACCTATTTTGGCTTGAAATGAAGCCATAATGGTATTTTTTAATTTTTAGAATTTATTTTGCTATTTTTTTGGAATTTTCTATTACACGTCAAGTAGGAACGAAACGGAATGATAATTTCATATTCTCTCTTTCCCGGAATTTTCCAACCTGTTTTGGCTTGAAATGAAGCCATAATGTTAGTTTTCATTTTTTGAATTTTTTTTCTATATTTTTGGAATTTTCTATTTCGCGTCGGGTTTGAACGGAACGGAACGATAATTTTTATTTTCTCCCTTTCTCTGCCTTTTTCAACCTATTTTGGCTTGAAATGAAGCAATAATGGTTTGTCTTAATTTTTAGAATTTTTTTTCTATTGTTTTCAAATTTTCAATTACGAGTCGGGTAGGAACGAAACGTAACGATATTTTTTATTTTCTCTCTTACACCTCCTTTTCCATACTATTTTGGCTTGAAATGAAGCTATAATTGTATTTTTTAATTTTTAGAATTTTTTTTGCTATTTTTTTGGAATTTTCTATTTCGCGTCGGGTTGGAACGGAACGGAACGATAATTTTTTATTTCTCTCTTTCTCGGCCTTTTCCAACCTATTTTGGCTTGAAATGAAGCCATAATGGTATTTTTTAATTTTTAGAATTTTTTTTGCTATTTTTTTGGAATTTTCTGTTACGCGTCGGGTAGGAACGAAATGGAATGGTAATTTTATATTCTCTCTTTCTCGGCATTTTCCAACCTGTTTTGGCTTGAAATGAAGCCATAACGGTATATTTTAATTTTTTGAATTTTTTTGCTTTTGTTTTGAAATTTTCAATTACTAGTCGCGTAGGAACGAAACGTAACGATATTTTTTATTTTCTCTCTTTCACCTCCTTTTCCATACTATTTTGGCTTGAAATGAAGCGATAATGGTATTTTTTAATTTTTTGAATTTTTTTACTATTTTTTTGGAATTTTCTATTTCGCGTCGGGTTGGAACGGAACGGAACGATAATTTTTTATTTTCTCCATTTCTCGGCCTTTTTCAACCTATTTTGGCTTGAAATGAAGCCATAATGGTATTTTTTGATTTTTAGAATTTTTTTTGCTATTTTTTTAAAATTTTCTGTTACGCGTCGGGTAGGAACGAAATGGAATGATAATTTTATATTCTCTCTTTCTCGGCATTTTCCAACCTGTTTTGGCTTGAAATGAAGCCATAACGGTATATTTTAATTTTTTGAATTTTTTTGCTTTTGTTTTGAAATTTTCAATTACGAGTCGGGTAGGAACGAAACGTAACGATATTTTTTATTTTCTCTCTTACACCTCCTTTTCCATACTATTTTGGCTTGAAATGAAGCTATAATTGTATTTTTTAATTTTTAGAATTTTTTTGCTATTTTTTTGGAATTTTCTATTTCGCGTCGGTTAGGAACGAAACGGAATGATAATTTCATATTCTCTCTTTCCCGGAATTTTCCAACCTGTTTTGGCTTGAAATGAAGCCATAATGTTAGTTTTCATTTTTTGAATTTTTTTGCTATTTTTTTGGAATTTTCTATTTCGAGTCGGGTTGGAACGGAACGGAACGATAATTTTTATTTTCTCTCTTTCTCGGCCTTTTCCAACCTATTTTGGCTTGAAATGAAGCCATAATGGTATTTTTTGATTTTTAGAATTTTTTTTGCTATTTTTTTGAAATTTTCTATTTCGCGTCGGGTTGGAACGGAACGGAACGATAATTTTTTATTTTGTCTCTTTCTCGGTCTTTTCCGACCTATTTTGGCTTGAAATGAAGCCATAATGGTATTTTTTAATTTTTAGAATTTGTTTGCTGTTTTTTTGGAATTTTCTATTACGCGTCGGGTTGGAACCAAACAGAAGGATAATTTTATATTCTATCTTTCTCAGAATTTTCCAACCTATTTTGGTTTGAAATGAAGCCGTAATGGTATTTTTTATTTTTTGAATTTTTTTGCTATTTTTTTGGAATTTTCTATTACGCATCGAATAGGAACAGAACGAAACGATAATTTTCATTTTCTCTCTTTCTCGGCCTTTTCCAACCTATTTTGGCTTGAAATGAAGCCATAATGGTGTTTTTTATTTTTTAGAATTTCTTTTGCTATTTTTTTGGAATTTTCTATTACACTTCAGGTAGAAACGAAACGGAATGATAATTTCATATTCTCTCTTTCCCGGAATTTTTCAACCTGTTTTGGCTTGAAATGAAGCCATAATGTTAGTTTTCATTTTTTGAATTTTTTTGCTACTTTTTTTGAATTTTCTATTTCGCGTCGGGTTGGAACGGAACGGAACGATAATTTTTATTTTCTCCCTTTCTCGGCCTTTTTCAACCTATTTTGGCTTGAAATGAAGCAATAATGGTATGTCTTAATTTTTAGAATTTTTTTTCTATTGTTTTGAAATTTTCAATTACGAGTCGGGTAGGAACGAAACGCAACGATATTTTTTATTTTCTCTCTTACACCTCCTTTTCCATACTATTTTGGCTTGAAATGAAGCTATAATTGTATTTTTTAATTTTTAGAATTTTTTTGCTATTTTTTTGGAATTTTCTATTTCGCGTCGGTTAGGAACGAAACGGAATGATAATTTCATATTCTCTTTTTCCCGGAATTTTCCAACCTGTTTTGGCTTGAAATGAAGCCATAATGTTAGTTTTCATTTTTTGAATTTTTTTGCTACTTTTTTGGAATTTTCTATTTCGCGTCGGGTTGGAACGGAACGGAACGATAATTTTTATTTTCTCCCTTTCTCGGCCTTTTTCAACCTATTTTGGCTTGAAATGAAGCAATAATGGTATGTCTTAATTTTTAGAATTTTTTTTCTATTGTTTTGAAATTTTCAATTACGAGTCGGGTAGGAACGAAACGTAACGATATTTTTTATTTTCTCTCTTACACCTCCTTTTCCATACTATTTTGGCTTGAAATGAAGCTATAATTGTATTTTTTAATTTTTAGAATTTTTTTGCTATTTTTTTGGAATTTTCTATTTCGCGTCGGTTAGGAACGAAACGGAATGATAATTTCATATTCTCTTTTTCCCGGAATTTTCCAACCTGTTTTGGCTTGAAATGAAGCCATAATGTTAGTTTTCATTTTTTGAATTTTTTTGCTATTTTTTTGGAATTTTCTATTTCGCGTCGGGTTGGAACGGAACGGAACGATAATTTTTATTTTCTCTCTTTCTCGGCCTTTTCCAACCTATTTTGGCTTGAAATGAAGCCATAATGGTATTTTTTGATTTTTATAATTTTTTTTGCTATTTTTTTGAAATTTTCTGTTACGCGTCGGGTAGGAACGAAATGGAATGATAATTTTATATTCTCTCTTTCTCGGCATTTTCCAACCTGTTTTGGCTTGAAATGAAGCCATAACGGTATATTTTAATTTTTTGAATTTTTTTGCTTTTGTTTTGAAATTTTCAATTACGAGTCGGGTAGGAACGAAACGTAACGATATTTTTTATTTTCTCTCTTTCACCTCCTTTTCCATACTATTTTGGCTTGAAATGAAGCTATAATTGTATTTTTTAATTTTTAGAATTTTTTTGCTATTTTTTTGGAATTTTCTATTTCGCGTCGGTTAGGAACGAAACGGAATGATAATTTCATATTCTCTCTTTCCCGGAATTTTCCAACCTGTTTTGGCTTGAAATGAAGCCATAATGTTAGTTTTCATTTTTTGAATTTTTTTGCTATTTTTTTGGAATTTTCTATTTCGCGTCGGGTTGGAACGGAACGGAACGATAATTTTTATTTTCTCTCTTTCTCGGCCTTTTCCAACCTATTTTGGCTTGAAATGAAGCCATAATGGTATTTTTTGATTTTTAGAATTTTTTTTGCTATTTTTTTGAAATTTTCTATTTCGCGTCGGGTTGGAACGGAACGGAACGATAATTTTTTATTTTGTCTCTTTCTCGGTCTTTTCCGACCTATTTTGGCTTGAAATGAAGCCATAATGGTATTTTTTAATTTTTAGAATTTGTTTGCTGTTTTTTTGGAATTTTCTATTACGCGTCGGGTTGGAACCAAACAGAAGGATAATTTTATAATCTATCTTTCTCAGAATTTTCCAACCTATTTTGGTTTGAAATGAAGCCGTAATGGTATTTTTTATTTTTTGAATTTTTTTGCTATTTTTTTGGAATTTTCTATTACGCATCGAATAGGAACAGAACGAAACGATAATTTTCATTTTCTCTCTTTCTCGGCCTTTTCCAACCTATTTTGGCTTGAAATGAAGCCATAATGGTATTTTTTATTTTTTAGAATTTCTTTTGCTATTTTTTTGGAATTTTCTATTACACTTCAGGTAGAAACGAAACGGAATGATAATTTCATATTCTCTCTTTCCCGGAATTTTTCAACCTGTTTTGGCTTGAAATGAAGCCATAATGTTAGTTTTCATTTTTTGAATTTTTTTGCTACTTTTTTTGAATTTTCTATTTCGCGTCGGGTTGGAACGGAACGGAACGATAATTTTTATTTTCTCCCTTTCTCGGCCTTTTTCAACCTATTTTGGCTTGAAATGAAGCAATAATGGTATGTCTTAATTTTTAGAATTTTTTTTCTATTGTTTTGAAATTTTCAATTACGAGTCGGGTAGGAACGAAACGTAACGATATTTTTTATTTTCTCTCTTACACCTCCTTTTCCATACTATTTTGGCTTGAAATGAAGCTATAATTGTATTTTTTAATTTTTAGAATTTTTTTGCTATTTTTTTGGAATTTTCTATTTCGCGTCGGTTAGGAACGAAACGGAATGATAATTTCATATTCTCTTTTTCCCGGAATTTTCCAACCTGTTTTGGCTTGAAATGAAGCCATAATGTTAGTTTTCATTTTTTGAATTTTTTTGCTACTTTTTTGGAATTTTCTATTCCGCGTCGGGTTGGAACGGAACGGAACGATAATTTTTATTTTCTCCCTTTCTCGGCCTTTTTCAACCTATTTTGGCTTGAAATGAAGCAATAATGGTATGTCTTAATTTTTAGAATTTTTTTTCTATTGTTTTGAAATTTTCAATTACGAGTCGGGTAGGAACGAAACGTAACGATATTTTTTATTTTCTCTCTTACACCTCCTTTTCCATACTATTTTGGCTTGAAATGAAGCTATAATTGTATTTTTTAATTTTTAGAATTTTTTTGCTATTTTTTTGGAATTTTCTATTTCGCGTCGGTTAGGAACGAAACGGAATGATAATTTCATATTCTCTTTTTCCCGGAATTTTCCAACCTGTTTTGGCTTGAAATGAAGCCATAATGTTAGTTTTCATTTTTTGAATTTTTTTGCTATTTTTTTGGAATTTTCTATTTCGCGTCGGGTTGGAACGGAACGGAACGATAATTTTTATTTTCTCTCTTTCTCGGCCTTTTCCAACCTATTTTGGCTTGAAATGAAGCCATAATGGTATTTTTTGATTTTTAGAATTTTTTTTGCTATTTTTTTGAAATTTTCTGTTACGCGTCGGGTAGGAACGAAATGGAATGATAATTTTATATTCTCTCTTTCTCGGCATTTTCCAACCTGTTTTGGCTTGAAATGAAGCCATAACGGTATATTTTAATTTTTTGAATTTTTTTGCTTTTGTTTTGAAATTTTCAATTACGAGTCGGGTAGGAACGAAACGTAACGATATTTTTTATTTTCTCTCTTTCACCTCCTTTTCCATACTATTTTGGCTTGAAATGAAGCTATAATTGTATTTTTTAATTTTTAGAATTTTTTTGCTATTTTTTTGGAATTTTCTATTTCGCGTCGGTTAGGAACGAAACGGAATGATAATTTCATATTCTCTCTTTCCTGGAATTTTCCAACCTGTTTTGGCTTGAAATGAAGCCATAATGTTAGTTTTCATTTTTTGAATTTTTTTGCTATTTTTTTGGAATTTTCTATTTCGCGTCGGGTTGGAACGGAACGGAACGATAATTTTTATTTTCTCTCTTTCTCGGCCTTTTCCAACCTATTTTGGCTTGAAATGAAGCCATAATGGTATTTTTTGATTTTTAGAATTTTTTTTGCTATTTTTTTGAAATTTTCTATTTCGCGTCGGGTTGGAACGGAACGGAACGATAATTTTTTATTTTGTCTCTTTCTCGGTCTTTTCCGACCTATTTTGGCTTGAAATGAAGCCATAATGGTATTTTTTAATTTTTAGAATTTGTTTGCTGTTTTTTTGGAATTTTCTATTACGCGTCGGGTTGGAACCAAACAGAAGGATAATTTTATATTCTATCTTTCTCAGAATTTTCTAACCTATTTTGGTTTGAAATGAAGCCGTAATGGTATTTTTTATTTTTTGAATTTTTTTGCTATTTTTTTGGAATTTTCTATTACGCATCGAATAGGAACAGAACGAAACGATAATTTTCATTTTCTCTCTTTCTCGGCCTTTTCCAACCTATTTTGGCTTGAAATGAAGCCATAATGGTATTTTTTATTTTTTAGAATTTCTTTTGCTATTTTTTTGGAATTTTCTATTACACTTCAGGTAGAAACGAAACGGAATGATAATTTCATATTCTCTCTTTCCCGGAATTTTCCAACCTGTTTTGGCTTGAAATGAAGCCATAATGTTAGTTTTCATTTTTTGAATTTTTTTGCTATTTTTTTGGAATTTTCTATTTCGCGTCGGGTTGGAACGGAACGGAACGATAATTTTTATTTTCTCTCTTTCTCGGCCTTTTCCAACCTATTTTGGCTTGAAATGAAGCCATAATGGTATTTTTTGATTTTTAGAATTTTTTTTGCTATTTTTTTGAAATTTTCTGTTACGCGTCGGGTAGGAACGAAATGGAATGATAATTTTATATTCTCTCTTTCTCGGCATTTTCCAACCTGTTTTGGCTTGAAATGAAGCCATAACGGTATATTTTAATTTTTTGAAATTTTTTGTTTTTGTTTTGAAATTTTCAATTACGAGTCGGGTAGGAACGGAACGGAACGATAATTTTTTATTTTGTCTCTTTCTCGGTCTTTTCCGACCTATTTTGGCTTGAAATGAAGCCATAATGGTATTTTTTAATTTTTAGAATTTGTTTGCCGTTTTTTTGGAATTTTCTATTACGCGTCGGGTTGGAACCAAACAGAAGGATAATTTTATATTCTATCTTTCTCAGCATTTTCCAACCTATTTTGGTTTGAAATGAAGCCGTAATGGTATTTTTTATTTTTTGAATTTTTTTGCTATTTTTTTTGAAATTTTCTATTACGCATCGAATAGGAACAGAACGAAACGATAATTTTCATTTTCTCTCTTTCTCGGCCTTTTCCTACCTATTTTGGCTTGAAATGAAGCCATAATGGTATTTTTTATTTTTTAGAATTTTTTTTACTACTTTTTTGTAATTTTCTATTACACTTCAGGTAGAAACGAAACGGAATGATAATTTCATATTCTCTCTTTCCTGGAATTTTTCAACCTGTTTTGGCTTGAAATGAAGCCATAATGTTAGTTTTCATTTTTTGAATTTTTTTGCTATTTTTTTGGAATTTTCTATTTCGCGTCGGGTTGGAACGGAAAGGAACGATAATTTTTATTTTCTCCCTTTCTCGGCCTTTTTCAACCTATTTTGGCTTGAAATGAAGCAATAATGGTATGTCTTAATTTTTAGAATTTTTTTTCTATTGTTTTGAAATTTTCAATTACGAGTCGGGTAGGAACGAAACGTAACGATATTTTTTATTTTCTCTCTTACACCTCCTTTTCCATACTATTTTGGCTTGAAATGAAGCTATAATTTTATATTTTAATTTTTAGAATTTTTTTTGCTTTTTTTTGGAATTTTCTATTTCGCGTCGGTTAGGAACGAAACGGAATGATAATTTCATATTCTCTCTTTCCTGGAATTTTCCAACCTGTTTTGGCTTGAAATGAAGCCATAATGTTAGTTTTCATTTTTTGAATTTTTTTGCTATTTTTTTGGAATTTTCTATTTCGCGTCGGGTTGGAACGGAACGGAACGATAATTTTTATTTTCTCTCTTTCTCGGCCTTTTCCAACCTATTTTGGCTTGAAATGAAGCCATAATGGTATTTTTTAATTTTTAGAATTTTTTTTGCTATTTTTTTGGAATTTTCTGTTACGCGTCGGGTAGGAACGAAATGGAATGATAATTTTATATTCTCTCTTTCTCGGCATTTTCCAACCTGTTTTGGCTTGAAATGAAGCCATAACGGTATATTTTAATTTTTTGAATTTTTTTGCTTTTGTTTTGAAATTTTCAATTACGAGTCGGGTAGGAACGAAACGTAACGATATTTTTTATTTTCTCTCTTTCACCTCCTTTTCCATACTATTTTGGCTTGAAATGAAGCGATAATGGTATTTTTTAATTTTTTGAATTTTTTTGCTATTTTTTTGGAATTTTCTATTTCGCGTCGGGTTGGAACGGAACGGAACGATAATTTTTTATTTTCTCCATTTCTCGGCCTTTTTCAACCTATTTTGGCTTGAAATGAAGTAATAATGGTATGTCTTAATTTTTAGAATTTTTTTTCTATTGTTTTGAAATTTTCAATTACGAGTCGGGTAGGAACGAAACGTAACGATATTTTTTATTTTCTCTCTTACACCTCCTTTTCCATACTATTTTGGCTTGAAATGAAGCTATAATTGTATTTTTTAATTTTTAGAATTTTTTTTGCTATTTTTTTGGAATTTTCTATTTCGCGTCGGGTTGGAACGGAACGGAACGATAATTTTTTATTTTCTCTCTTTCTCGGCCTTTTCCAACCTATTTTGGCTTGAAATGAAGCCATAATGGTATTTTTTAATTTTTAGAATTTTTTTTGCTATTTTTTTGGAATTTTCTGTTACGCGTCGGGTAGGAACGAAATGGAATGATAATTTTTTATTCTCTCTTTCTCGGCATTTTCCAACCTGTTTTGGCTTGAAATGAAGCCATAACGGTATATTTTAATTTTTTGAATTTTTTTGCTTTTGTTTTGAAATTTTCAATTACGAGTCGGGTAGGAACGAAACGTAACGATATTTTTTATTTTCTCTCTTTCACCTCCTTTTCCATACTATTTTGGCTTGAAATGAAGCGATAATGGTATTTTTTAATTTTTTGAATTTTTTTGCTATTTTTTTGGAATTTTCTATTTCGCGTCGGGTTGGAACGGAACGGAACGGAACGATAATTTTTTATTTTCTCCATTTCTCGGCCTTTTTCAACCTATTTTGGCTTGAAATGAAGCAATAATGGTATGTCTTAATTTTTAGAATTTTTTTTCTATTGTTTTGAAATTTTCAATTACGAGTCGGGTAGGAACGAAACGTAACGATATTTTTTATTTTCTCTCTTACACCTCCTTTTCCATACTATTTTGGCTTGAAATGAAGCTATAATTGTATTTTTTAATTTTTAGAATTTTTTTGCTATTTTTTTGGAATTTTCTATTTCGCGTCGGTTAGGAACGAAACGGAATGATAATTTCATATTCTCTCTTTCCCGGAATTTTCCAACCTGTTTTGGCTTGAAATGAAGCCATAATGTTAGTTTTCATTTTTTGGATTTTTTTGCTATTTTTTTGGAATTTTCTATTTCGCGTCGGGTTGGAACGGAACGGAACGATAATTTTTATTTTCTCTCTTTCTCGGCCTTTTCCAACCTATTTTGGCTTGAAATGAAGCCATAATGGTATTTTTTGATTTTTAGAATTTTTTTTGCTATTTTTTTGAAATTTTCTGTTACGCGTCGGGTAGGAACGAAATGGAATGATAATTTTATATTCTCTCTTTCTCGGCATTTTCCAACCTGTTTTGGCTTGAAATGAAGCCATAACGGTATATTTTAATTTTTTGAAATTTTTTGTTTTTGTTTTGAAATTTTCAATTACGAGTCGGGTAGGAACGAAACGTAACGATATTTTTTATTTTCTCTCTTTCACCTCCTTTTCCATACTATTTTGGCTTGAAATGAAGCGATAATGGTATTTTTTAATTTTTTGAATTTTTTTGCTATTTTTTTGGAATTTTCTATTTCGCGTCGGGTTGGAACGGAACGGAACGGAACGATAATTTTTTATTTTCTCCATTTCTCGGCCTTTTTCAACCTATTTTGGCTTGAAATGAAGCAATAATGGTATGTCTTAATTTTTAGAATTTTTTTTCTATTGTTTTGAAATTTTCAATTACGAGTCGGGTAGGAACGAAACGTAACGATATTTTTTATTTTCTCTCTTACACCTCCTTTTCCATACTATTTTGGCTTGAAATGAAGCTATAATTGTATTTTTTAATTTTTAGAATTTTTTTGCTATTTTTTTGGAATTTTCTATTTCGCGTCGGTTAGGAACGAAACGGAATGATAATTTCATATTCTCTCTTTCCCGGAATTTTCCAACCTGTTTTGGCTTGAAATGAAGCCATAATGTTAGTTTTCATTTTTTGGATTTTTTTGCTATTTTTTTGGAATTTTCTATTTCGCGTCGGGTTGGAACGGAACGGAACGATAATTTTTATTTTCTCTCTTTCTCGGCCTTTTCCAACCTATTTTGGCTTGAAATGAAGCCATAATGGTATTTTTTTGATTTTTAGAATTTTTTTTGCTATTTTTTTGAAATTTTCTGTTACGCGTCGGGTAGGAACGAAATGGAATGATAATTTTATATTCTCTCTTTCTCGGCATTTTCCAACCTGTTTTGGCTTGAAATGAAGCCATAACGGTATATTTTAATTTTTTGAAATTTTTTGTTTTTGTTTTGAAATTTTCAATTACGAGTCGGGTAGGAACGAAACGTAACGATATTTTTTATTTTCTCTCTTTCACCTCCTTTTCCATACTATTTTGGCTTGAAATGAAGCGATAATGGTATTTTTTAATTTTTTGAATTTTTTTGCTATTTTTTTGGAATTTTCTATTTCGCGTCGGGTTGGAACGGAACGGAACGATAATTTTTTATTTTGTCTCTTTCTCGGTCTTTTCCGACCTATTTTGGCTTGAAATGAAGCCATAATGGTATTTTTTAATTTTTAGAATTTGTTTGCTGTTTTTTTGGAATTTTCTATTACGCGTCGGGTTGGAACCAAACAGAAGGATAATTTTATATTCTATCTTTCTCAGCATTTTCCAACCTATTTTGGTTTGAAATGAAGCCGTAATGGTATTTTTTATTTTTTGAATTTTTTTGCTATTTTTTTGAAATTTTCTATTACGCATCGAATAGGAACAGAACGAAACGATAATTTTCATTTTCTCTCTTTCTCGGCCTTTTCCTACCTATTTTGGCTTGAAATGAAGCCATAATGGTATTTTTTATTTTTTAGAATTTTTTTTACTACTTTTTTGGAATTTTCTATTACACTTCAGGTAGAAACGAAACGGAATGATA
This sequence comes from Quercus agrifolia, assembly GCA_029955455.1. Classification (NCBI taxonomy): domain Eukaryota; kingdom Viridiplantae; phylum Streptophyta; class Magnoliopsida; order Fagales; family Fagaceae; genus Quercus; species Quercus agrifolia. Next base: position 34,530,904 of record JARQAD010000002.1, read on the forward strand.
ATTTCATATTCTCTCTTTCCTGGAATTTTTCAACCAGTTTTGGCTTGAAATGAAGCCATAATGTTAGTTTTCATTTTTTGAATTTTTTTGCTATTTTTTTGGAATTTTCTATTTCGCGTCGGGTTGGAACGGAACGGAACGATAATTTTTATTTTCTCCCTTTCTCGGCCTTTTTCAACCTATTTTGGCTTGAAATGAAGCAATAATGGTATGTCTTAATTTTTAGAATTTTTTTTCTATTGTTTTGAAATTTTCAATTACGAGTCGGGTAGGAACGAAACGTAACGATATTTTTTATTTTCTCTCTTACACCTCCTTTTCCATACTATTTTGGCTTGAAATGAAGCTATAATTTTATTTTTTAATTTTTAGAATTTTTTTTGCTTTTTTTTGGAATTTTCTATTTCGCGTCGGTTAGGAACGAAACGGAATGATAATTTCATATTCTCTCTTTCCCGGAATTTTCCAACCTGTTTTGGCTTGAAATGAAGCCATAATGTTAGTTTTCATTTTTTGAATTTTTTTGCTATTTTTTTGGAATTTTCAATTACGTGTCGGGTAGGAACGAAACGTAACGATATTTTTTATTTTCTCTCTTACACCTCCTTTTCCATACTATTTTGGCTTGAAATGAAGCTATAATTGTATTTTTTAATTTTTAGAATTTTTTTTGCTATTTTTTTGGAATTTTCTATTTCGCGTCGGGTTGGAACGGAACGGAACGATAATTTTTTATTTTCTCTCTTTCTCGGCCTTTTCCAACCTATTTTGGCTTGAAATGAAGCCATAATGGTATTTTTTAATTTTTAGAATTTTTTTTGCTATTTTTTTGGAATTTTCTGTTACGCGTCGGGTAGGAACGAAATGGAATGATAATTTTATATTCTCTCTTTCTCGGCATTTTCCAACCTGTTTTGGCTTGAAATGAAGCCATAACTGTATATTTTAATTTTTTGAATTTTTTTGCTTTTGTTTTGAAATTTTCAATTACGAGTCGGGTAGGAACGAAACGTAACGATATTTTTTATTTTCTCTCTTTCACCTCCTTTTCCATACTATTTTGGCTTGAAATGAAGCGATAATGGTATTTTTTAATTTTTTGAATTTTTTTGCTATTTTTTTGGAATTTTCTATTTCGCGTCGGGTTGGAACGGAACGGAACGATAATTTTTTATTTTCTCTCTTTCTCGGCCTTTTCCGACCTATTTTGGCTTGAAATGTAGCCATAATGGTATTTTTTAATTTTTAGAATTTGTTTGCTGTTTTTTTGGAATTTTCTATTACGCGTCGGGTTGGAACCAAACAGAAGGATAATTTTATGTTCTATCTTTCTCAGCATTTTCCAACCTATTTTGGTTTGAAATGAAGCCATAATGGTATTTTTTATTTTTTGAATTTTTTTGCTATTTTTTTGGAATTTTCTATTACGCATCGAATAGGAACGGAACGAAACGATAATTTTCATTTTCTCTCTTTCTCGGCCTTTTCCTACCTATTTTGGCTTGAAATGAAGCCATAATGGTATTTTTTAATTTTTAGAATTTATTTTGCTATTTTTTTGGAATTTTCTATTACACGTCAAGTAGAAACGAAACAGAATGATAATTTTATATTCTCTCCTTCCCGGCATTTTCCAACCTATTTTGGCTTGAAATGAAGCCATAATGGTATTTTTCAGTTTTTTGAATTTTTTTGTTATTTTTTTGGAATTTTCTATTTCGCGTCGGGTTGGAACGGAACGGAATGATAATTTTTATTTTCTCTCTTTCTCGGCCTTTTCAAACCTATTTTGGCTTGAAATGAAGCCATAATGGTATTTTTTATTTTTAAAAATTTTTTTTGCTATTTTTTTGGAATTTTCTATTACGCGTCGGTTAGGAACGAAACGGAATGATAATTTTATATTCTCTCTTTCCCGGCGTTTTCCAACCTATTTTGGCTTGAAATGAAGCCATAATGGTATTTTTCAACTTTTTGAATTTTTTTCTATTTTTTTGGAATTTTCTATTACGCAATGGATAGGAACGGAACTGAACGATAATTTTTATTTTCTCTCTTTCTCGGCCTTTTCCAACCTTTTTTGGCTTGAAATGAAGCCATAAAGGTATTTTTTAATTTTCCGAATTTTTTTTGCTATTTTTTGGGAATTTTCTATTACGCGTCTGGTAGGAACGAAACGGAATGATAATTTTATATTCTCTCTTTCCCGGCATTTTCCAACCTAGTTTGGCTTGAAATGAAGCCATAATGGTATTTTTTATTTTTTGAATTTTTTTGCTATTTTTTTGGAATTTTCTATTACGCATCGAATAGGAACGGAACGAAACGATAATTTTCATTTTCTCTCTTTCTCGGCCTTTTCCTACCTATTTTGGCTTGAAATGAAGCCATAATGGTATTTTTTAATTTTTAGAATCTTTTTTGCTATTTTTTTGAAATTTTCTATTACACGTCAGGTAGAAACGAAACGGAATGATAATTTCATATTCTCTCTTTCCCGGAATTTTTCAACCTGTTTTGGCTTGAAATGAAGCCATAATGTTAGTTTTCATTTTTTGAATTTTTTTGCTATTTTTTTGGAATTTTCTATTTCGCGTCGGGTTGGAACGGAACGGAACGATAATTTTTATTTTCTCCCCTTCTCGGCCTTTTTCAACCTATTTTGGCTTGAAATGAAGCAATAATGGTATGTCTTAATTTTTAGAATTTTTTTTCTATTGTTTTGAAATTTTCAATTACGTGTCGGGCAGGAACGAAACGTAACGATATTTTTTATTTTCTCTCTTACACCTCCTTTTCCATACTATTTTGGCTTGAAATGAAGCTATAATTGTATTTTTTAATTTTTAGAATTTTTTTTGCTATTTTTTTGGAATTTTCTATTTCGCGTCGGGTTGGAACGGAACGGAACGATAATTTTTTATTTTCTCTCTTTCTCGGCCTTTTCCAACCTATTTTGGCTTGAAATGAAGCCATAATGGTATTTTTTAATTTTTAGAATTTTTTTTGCTATTTTTTTGGAATTTTCTGTTACGCGTCGGGTAGGAACGAAATGGAATGATAATTTTATATTCTCTCTTTCTCGGCATTTTCCAACCTGTTTTGGCTTGAAATGAAGCCATAACGGTATATTTTAATTTTTTGAATTTTTTTGCTTTTGTTTTGAAATTTTCAATTACGAGTCGGGTAGGAACGAAACGTAACGATATTTTTTATTTTCTCTCTTTCACCTCCTTTTCCATACTATTTTGGCTTGAAATGAAGCGATAATGGTATTTTTTAATTTTTTGAATTTTTTTGCTATTTTTTTGGAATTTTCTATTTCGCGTCGGGTTGGAACGGAACGGAACGATAATTTTTTATTTTCTCTCTTTCTCGGCCTTTTCCGACCTATTTTGGCTTGAAATGTAGCCATAATGGTATTTTTTAATTTTTAGAATTTGTTTGCTGTTTTTTTGGAATTTTCTATTACGCGTCGGGTTGGAACCAAACAGAAGGATAATTTTATGTTCTATCTTTCTCAGCATTTTCCAACCTATTTTGGTTTGAAATGAAGCCATAATGGTATTTTTTATTTTTTGAATTTTTTTGCTATTTTTTTGGAATTTTCTATTACGCATCGAATAGGAACGGAACGAAACGATAATTTTCATTTTCTCTCTTTCTCGGCCTTTTCCTACCTATTTTGGCTTGAAATGAAGCCATAATGGTATTTTTTAATTTTTAGAATTTATTTTGCTATTTTTTTGGAATTTTCTATTACACGTCAAGTAGAAACGAAACAGAATGATAATTTTATATTCTCTCTTTCCCGGCATTTTCCAACCTATTTTGGCTTGAAATGAAGCCATAATGGTATTTTTCAGTTTTTTGAATTTTTTTGCTTTTGTTTTGAAATTTTCAATTACGAGTCGGGTAGGAACGAAACGTAACGATATTTTTTATTTTCTCTCTTTCACCTCCTTTTCCATACTATTTTGGCTTGAAATGAAGCGATAATGGTATTTTTTAATTTTTTGAATTTTTTTGCTATTTTTTTGGAATTTTCTATTTCGCGTCGGGTTGGAACGGAACGGAACGATAATTTTTTATTTTCTCTCTTTCTCGGCCTTTTCCGACCTATTTTGGCTTGAAATGTAGCCATAATGGTATTTTTTAATTTTTAGAATTTGTTTGCTGTTTTTTTGGAATTTTCTATTACGCGTCGGGTTGGAACCAAACAGAAGGATAATTTTATGTTCTATCTTTCTCAGCATTTTCCAACCTATTTTGGTTTGAAATGAAGCCATAATGGTATTTTTTATTTTTTGAATTTTTTTGCTATTTTTTTGGAATTTTCTATTACGCATCGAATAGGAACGGAACGAAACGATAATTTTCATTTTCTCTCTTTCTCGGCCTTTTCCTACCTATTTTGGCTTGAAATGAAGCCATAATGGTATTTTTTAATTTTTAGAATTTATTTTGCTATTTTTTTGGAATTTTCTATTACACGTCAAGTAGAAACGAAACAGAATGATAATTTTATATTCTCTCCTTCCCGGCATTTTCCAACCTATTTTGGCTTGAAATGAAGCCATAATGGTATTTTTCAGTTTTTTGAATTTTTTTGTTATTTTTTTGGAATTTTCTATTTCGCGTCGGGTTGGAACGGAACGGAATGATAATTTTTATTTTCTCTCTTTCTCGGCCTTTTCAAACCTATTTTGGCTTGAAATGAAGCCATAATGGTATTTTTTATTTTTAAAAATTTTTTTTGCTATTTTTTTGGAATTTTCTATTACGCGTCGGTTAGGAACGAAACGGAATGATAATTTTATATTCTCTCTTTCCCGGCGTTTTCCAACCTATTTTGGCTTGAAATGAAGCCATAATGGTATTTTTCAACTTTTTGAATTTTTTTCTATTTTTTTGGAATTTTCTATTACGCAATGGATAGGAACGGAACTGAACGATAATTTTTATTTTCTCTCTTTCTCGGCCTTTTCCAACCTTTTTTGGCTTGAAATGAAGCCATAAAGGTATTTTTTAATTTTCCGAATTTTTTTTGCTATTTTTTGGGAATTTTCTATTACGCGTCTGGTAGGAACGAAACGGAATGATAATTTTATATTCTCTCTTTCCCGGCATTTTCCAACCTAGTTTGGCTTGAAATGAAGCCATAATGGTATTTTTTATTTTTTGAATTTTTTTGCTATTTTTTTGGAATTTTCTATTACGCATCGAATAGGAACGGAACGAAACGATAATTTTCATTTTCTCTCTTTCTCGGCCTTTTCCTACCTATTTTGGCTTGAAATGAAGCCATAATGGTATTTTTTAATTTTTAGAATCTTTTTTGCTATTTTTTTGAAATTTTCTATTACACGTCAGGTAGAAACGAAACGGAATGATAATTTCATATTCTCTCTTTCCCGGAATTTTTCAACCTGTTTTGGCTTGAAATGAAGCCATAATGTTAGTTTTCATTTTTTGAATTTTTTTGCTATTTTTTTGGAATTTTCTATTTCGCGTCGGGTTGGAACGGAACGGAACGATAATTTTTATTTTCTCCCCTTCTCGGCCTTTTTCAACCTATTTTGGCTTGAAATGAAGCAATAATGGTATGTCTTAATTTTTAGAATTTTTTTTCTATTGTTTTGAAATTTTCAATTACGTGTCGGGCAGGAACGAAACGTAACGATATTTTTTATTTTCTCTCTTACACCTCCTTTTCCATACTATTTTGGCTTGAAATGAAGCTATAATTGTATTTTTTAATTTTTAGAATTTTTTTTGCTATTTTTTTGGAATTTTCTATTTCGCGTCGGGTTGGAACGGAACGGAACGATAATTTTTTATTTTCTCTCTTTCTCGGCCTTTTCCAACCTATTTTGGCTTGAAATGAAGCCATAATGGTATTTTTTAATTTTTAGAATTTTTTTTGCTATTTTTTTGGAATTTTCTGTTACGCGTCGGGTAGGAACGAAATGGAATGATAATTTTATATTCTCTCTTTCTCGGCATTTTCCAACCTGTTTTGGCTTGAAATGAAGCCATAACGGTATATTTTAATTTTTTGAATTTTTTTGCTTTTGTTTTGAAATTTTCAATTACGAGTCGGGTAGGAACGAAACGTAACGATATTTTTTATTTTCTCTCTTTCACCTCCTTTTCCATACTATTTTGGCTTGAAATGAAGCGATAATGGTATTTTTTAATTTTTTGAATTTTTTTGCTATTTTTTTGGAATTTTCTATTTCGCGTCGGGTTGGAACGGAACGGAACGATAATTTTTTATTTTCTCTCTTTCTCGGCCTTTTCCGACCTATTTTGGCTTGAAATGTAGCCATAATGGTATTTTTTAATTTTTAGAATTTGTTTGCTGTTTTTTTGGAATTTTCTATTACGCGTCGGGTTGGAACCAAACAGAAGGATAATTTTATGTTCTATCTTTCTCAGCATTTTCCAACCTATTTTGGTTTGAAATGAAGCCATAATGGTATTTTTTATTTTTTGAATTTTTTTGCTATTTTTTTGGAATTTTCTATTACGCATCGAATAGGAACGGAACGAAACGATAATTTTCATTTTCTCTCTTTCTCGGCCTTTTCCTACCTATTTTGGCTTGAAATGAAGCCATAATGGTATTTTTTAATTTTTAGAATTTATTTTGCTATTTTTTTGGAATTTTCTATTACACGTCAAGTAGAAACGAAACAGAATGATAATTTTATATTCTCTCTTTCCCGGCATTTTCCAACCTATTTTGGCTTGAAATGAAGCCATAATGGTATTTTTCAGTTTTTTGAATTTTTTTGTTATTTTTTTGGAATTTTCTATTTCGCGTCGGGTTGGAACGGAACGGAATGATAATTTTTATTTTCTCTCTTTCTCGGCCTTTTCAAACCTATTTTGGCTTGAAATGAAGCCATAATGGTATTTTTTATTTTTAAAAATTTTTTTTGCTATTTTTTTGGAATTTTCTATTACGCGTCGGTTAGGAACGAAACGGAATGATAATTTTATATTCTCTCTTTCCCGGCGTTTTCCAACCTATTTTGGCTTGAAATGAAGCCATAATGGTATTTTTCAACTTTTTGAATTTTTTTCTATTTTTTTGGAATTTTCTATTACGCAATGGATAGGAACGGAACTGAACGATAATTTTTATTTTCTCTCTTTCTCGGCCTTTTCCAACCTTTTTTGGCTTGAAATGAAGCCATAAAGGTATTTTTTAATTTTCCGAATTTTTTTTGCTATTTTTTGGGAATTTTCTATTACGCGTCTGGTAGGAACGAAACGGAATGATAATTTTATATTCTCTCTTTCCCGGCATTTTCCAACCTAGTTTGGCTTGAAATGAAGCCATAATGGTATTTTTTATTTTTTGAATTTTTTTGCTATTTTTTTGGAATTTTCTATTACGCATCGAATAGGAACGGAACGAAACGATAATTTTCATTTTCTCTCTTTCTCGGCCTTTTCCTACCTATTTTGGCTTGAAATGAAGCCATAATGGTATTTTTTAATTTTTAGAATCTTTTTTGCTATTTTTTTGAAATTTTCTATTACACGTCAGGTAGAAACGAAACGGAATGATAATTTCATATTCTCTCTTTCCCGGAATTTTTCAACCTGTTTTGGCTTGAAATGAAGCCATAATGTTAGTTTTCATTTTTTGAATTTTTTTGCTATTTTTTTGGAATTTTCTATTTCGCGTCGGGTTGGAACGGAACGGAACGATAATTTTTATTTTCTCCCCTTCTCGGCCTTTTTCAACCTATTTTGGCTTGAAATGAAGCAATAATGGCATGTCTTAATTTTTAGAATTTTTTTTCTATTGTTTTGAAATTTTCAATTACGTGTCGGGCAGGAACGAAACGTAACGATATTTTTTATTTTCTCTCTTACACCTCCTTTTCCATACTATTTTGGCTTGAAATGAAGCTATAATTGTATTTTTTAATTTTTAGAATTTTTTTTCCTATTTTTTTGGAATTTTCTATTTCGCGTCGGGTTGGAACGGAACGGAACGATAATTTTTTATTTTCTCTCTTTCTCGGCCTTTTCCAACCTATTTTGGCTTGAAATGAAGCCATAATGGTATTTTTTAATTTTTAGAATTTTTTTTGCTATTTTTTTGGAATTTTCTGTTATGCGTCGGGTAGGAACGAAATGGAATGATAATTTTATATTCTCTCTTTCTCGGCATTTTCCAACCTGTTTTGGCTTGAAATGAAGCCATAACGGTATATTTTAATTTTTTGAATTTTTTTGCTTTTGTTTTGAAATTTTGAATTACGAGTCGGGTAGGAACGAAACGTAACGATATTTTTTATTTTCTCTCTTTCACCTCCTTTTCCATACTATTTTGGCTTGAAATGAAGCGATAATGGTATTTTTTAATTTTTTGAATTTTTTTGCTATTTTTTTGGAATTTTCTATTTCGCGTCGGGTTGGAACGGAACGGAACGATAATTTTTTATTTTCTCCCTTTCTCGGCCTTTTTCAACCTATTTTGGCTTGAAATGAAGCAATAATGGTATGTCTTAATTTTTAGAATTTTTTTTCTATTGTTTTGAAATTTTCAATTACGAGTCGGGTAGGAACGAAACGTAACGATATTTTTTATTTTCTCTCTTACACCTCCTTTTCCATACTATTTTGGCTTGAAATGAAGCTATAATTGTATTTTTTAATTTTTAGAATTTTTTTTGCTATTTTTTTGGAATTTTCTATTTCGCGTCGGTTAGGAACGAAACGGAATGATAATTTCATATTCTCTCTTTCCCGGAATTTTCCAACCTGTTTTGGCTTGAAATGAAGCCATAATGTTAGTTTTCATTTTTTGAATTTTTTTTCTATTTTTTTGGAATTTTCTATTTCGCGTCGGGTTGGAACGGAACGGAACGATAATTTTTATTTTCTCCCTTTCTCGGCCTTTTTCAACCTATTTTGGCTTGAAATGAAGCAATAATGGTTTGTCTTAATTTTTAGAATTTTTTTTCTATTGTTTTCAAATTTTCAATTACGAGTCGGGTAGGAACGAAACGTAACGATATTTTTTATTTTCTCTCTTACACCTCCTTTTCCATACTATTTTGGCTTGAAATGAAGCTATAATTGTATTTTTTAATTTTTAGAATTTTTTTTGCTATTTTTTTGGAATTTTCTATTTCGCGTCGGGTTGGAACGGAACGGAACGATAATTTTTTATTTTCTCTCATTCTCGGCCTTTTCCAACCTATTTTGGCTTGAAATGAAGCCATAATGGTATTTTTTAATTTTTAGAATTTTTTTTGCTATTTTTTTGGAATTTTCTGTTACGCGTCGGGTAGGAACGAAATGGAATGATAATTTTATATTCTCTCTTTCTCGGCATTTTCCAACCTGTTTTGGCTTGAAATGAAGCCATAACGGTATATTTTAATTTTTTGAATTTTTTTGCTTTTGTTTTGAAATTTTCAATTACGAGTCGGGTAGGAACGAAACGTAACGATATTTTTTATTTTCTCTCTTTCACCTCCTTTTCCATATTATTTTGGCTTGAAATGAAGCGATAATGGTATTTTTTAATTTTTTGAATTTTTTTGCTATTTTTTTGGAATTTTCTATTTCGCGTCGGGTTGGAACGGAACGGAACGATAATTTTTTATTTTCTCTCTTTCTCGGCCTTTTCCGACCTATTTTGGCTTGAAATGTAGCCATAATGGTATTTTTTAATTTTTAGAATTTGTTTGCTGTTTTTTTGGAATTTTCTATTACGCGTCGGGTTGGAACCAAACAGAAGGATAATTTTATGTTCTATCTTTCTCAGCATTTTCCAACCTATTTTGGTTTGAAATGAAGCCATAATGGTATTTTTTATTTTTTGAATTTTTTTGCTATTTTTTTGGAATTTTCTATTACGCATCGAATAGGAACGGAACGAAACGATAATTTTCATTTTCTGTCTTTCTCGGCCTTTTCCTACCTATTTTGGCTTGAAATGAAGCCATAATGGTATTTTTTAATTTTTAGAATTTATTTTGCTATTTTTTTGGAATTTTCTATTACACGTCAAGTAGAAACGAAACTGAATGATAATTTTATATTCTCTCTTTCCCGGCATTTTCCAACCTATTTTGGCTTGAAATGAAGCCATAATGGTATTTTTCAGTTTTTTGAATTTTTTTGTTATTTTTTTGGAATTTTCTATTTCGCGTCGGGTTGGAACGGAACGGAATGATAATTTTTATTTTCTCTCTTTCTCGGCCTTTTCAAACCTATTTTGGCTTGAAATGAAGCCATAATGGTATTTTTTATTTTTAAAAATTTTTTTTGCTATTTTTTTGGAATTTTCTATTACGCGTCGGTTAGGAACGAAACGGAATGATAATTTTATATTCTCTCTTTCCCGGCGTTTTCCAACCTATTTTGGCTTGAAATGAAGCCATAATGGTATTTTTCAACTTTTTGAATTTTTTTCTATTTTTTTGGAATTTTCTATTACGCAATGGATAGGAACGGAACTGAACGATAATTTTTATTTTCTCTCTTTCTCGGCCTTTTCCAACCTTTTTTGGCTTGAAATGAAGCCATAAAGGTATTTTTTAATTTTCCGAATTTTTTTTGCTATTTTTTGGGAATTTTCTATTACGCGTCTGGTAGGAACGAAACGGAATGATAATTTTATATTCTCTCTTTCCCGGCATTTTCCAACCTAGTTTGGCTTGAAATGAAGCCATAATGGTATTTTTTATTTTTTGAATTTTTTTGCTATTTTTTTGGAATTTTCTATTACGCATCGAATAGGAACGGAACGAAACGATAATTTTCATTTTCTCTCTTTCTCGGCCTTTTCCTACCTATTTTGGCTTGAAATGAAGCCATAATGGTATTTTTTAATTTTTAGAATCTTTTTTGCTATTTTTTTGAAATTTTCTATTACACGTCAGGTAGAAACGAAACGGAATGATAATTTCATATTCTCTCTTTCCCGGAATTTTTCAACCTGTTTTGGCTTGAAATGAAGCCATAATGTTAGTTTTCATTTTTTGAATTTTTTTGCTATTTTTTTGGAATTTTCTATTTCGCGTCGGGTTGGAACGGAACGGAACGATAATTTTTATTTTCTCCCCTTCTCGGCCTTTTTCAACCTATTTTGGCTTGAAATGAAGCAATAATGGTATGTCTTAATTTTTAGAATTTTTTTTCTATTGTTTTGAAATTTTCAATTACGTGTCGGGTAGGAACGAAACGTAACGATATTTTTTATTTTCTCTCTTACACCTCCTTTTCCATACTATTTTGGCTTGAAATGAAGCTATAATTGTATTTTTTAATTTTTAGAATTTTTTTTCCTATTTTTTTGGAATTTTCTATTTCGCGTCGGGTTGGAACGGAACGGAACGATAATTTTTTATTTTCTCTCTTTCTCGGCCTTTTCCAACCTATTTTGGCTTGAAATGAAGCCATAATGGTATTTTTTAATTTTTAGAATTTTTTTTGCTATTTTTTTGGAATTTTCTGTTATGCGTCGGGTAGGAACGAAATGGAATGATAATTTTATATTCTCTCTTTCTCGGCATTTTCCAACCTGTTTTGGCTTGAAATGAAGCCATAACGGTATATTTTAATTTTTTGAATTTTTTTGCTTTTGTTTTGAAATTTTGAATTACGAGTCGGGTAGGAACGAAACGTAACGATATTTTTTATTTTCTCTCTTTCACCTCCTTTTCCATACTATTTTGGCTTGAAATGAAGCGATAATGGTATTTTTTAATTTTTTGAATTTTTTTGCTATTTTTTTGGAATTTTCTATTTCGTGTCGGGTTGGAACGGAACGGAACGATAATTTTTTATTTTCTCCCTTTCTCGGCCTTTTTCAACCTATTTTGGCTTGAAATGAAGCAATAATGGTATGTCTTAATTTTTAGAATTTTTTTTCTATTGTTTTGAAATTTTCAATTACGAGTCGGGTAGGAACGAAACGTAACGATATTTTTTATTTTCTCTCTTACACCTCCTTTTCCATACTATTTTGGCTTGAAATGAAGCTATAATTGTATTTTTTAATTTTTAGAATTTTTTTTGCTATTTTTTTGGAATTTTCTATTTCGCGTCGGTTAGGAACGAAACGGAATGATAATTTCATATTCTCTCTTTCCCGGAATTTTCCAACCTGTTTTGGCTTGAAATGAAGCCATAATGTTAGTTTTCATTTTTTGAATTTTTTTTTCTATTTTTTTGGAATTTTCTATTTCGCGTCGGGTTGGAACGGAACGGAACGATAATTTTTATTTTCTCCCTTTCTCGGCCTTTTTCAACCTATTTTGGCTTGAAATGAAGCAATAATGGTTTGTCTTAATTTTTAGAATTTTTTTTCTATTGTTTTCAAATTTTCAATTACGAGTCGGGTAGGAACGAAACGTAACGATATTTTTTATTTTCTCTCTTACACCTCCTTTTCCATACTATTTTGGCTTGAAATGAAGCTATAATTGTATTTTTTAATTTTTAGAATTTTTTTTGCTATTTTTTTGGAATTTTCTATTTCGCGTCGTGTTGGAACGGAACGGAACGATAATTTTTTATTTTCTCTCTTTCTCGGCCTTTTCCAACCTATTTTGGCTTGAAATGAAGCCATAATGGTATTTTTTAATTTTTAGAATTTTTTTTGCTATTTTTTTGGAATTTTCTGTTACGCGTCGGGTAGGAACGAAATGGAATGGTAATTTTATATTCTCTCTTTCTCGGCATTTTCCAACCTGTTTTGGCTTGAAATGAAGCCATAACGGTATATTTTAATTTTTTGAATTTTTTTGCTTTTGTTTTGAAATTTTCAATTACGAGTCGGGTAGGAACGAAACGTAACGATATTTTTTATTTTCTCTCTTTCACCTCCTTTTCCATACTATTTTGGCTTGAAATGAAGCGATAATGGTATTTTTTAATTTTTTGAATTTTTTTGCTATTTTTTTGTAATTTTCTATTTCGCTTCGGGTTGGAACGGAACGGAACGATAATTTTTTATTTTCTCCATTTCTCGGCCTTTTTCAACCTATTTTGGCTTGAAATGAAGCAATAATGGTATGTCTTAATTTTTAGAATTTTTTTTCTATTGTTTTGAAATTTTCAATTACGAGTCGGGTAGGAACGAAACGTAACGATATTTTTTATTTTCTCTCTTACACCTCCTTTTCCATACTATTTTGGCTTGAAATGAAGCTATAATTGTATTTTTTAATTTTTAGAATTTTTTTGCTATTTTTTTGGAATTTTCTATTTCGCGTCGGTTAGGAACGAAACGGAATGATAATTTCATATTCTCTCTTTCCCGGAATTTTCCAACCTGTTTTGGCTTGAAATGAAGCCATAATGTTAGTTTTCATTTTTTGAATTTTTTTGCTATTTTTTTGGAATTTTCTATTTCGCGTCGGGTTGGAACGGAACGGAACGATAATTTTTATTTTCTCTCTTTCTCGGCCTTTTCCAACCTATTTTGGCTTGAAATGAAGCCATAATGGTATTTTTTGATTTTTCGAATTTTTTTTGCTATTTTTTTGAAATTTTCTGTTACGCGTCGGGTAGGAACGAAATGGAATGATAATTTTATATTCTCTCTTTCTCGGCATTTTCCAACCTGTTTTGGCTTGAAATGAAGCCATAACGGTATATTTTAATTTTTTGAAATTTTTTGTTTTTGTTTTGAAATTTTCAATTACGAGTCGGGTAGGAACGAAACGTAACGATATTTTTTATTTTCTCTCTTTCACCTCCTTTTCCATACTATTTTGGCTTGAAATGAAGCGATAATGGTATTTTTTAATTTTTTGAACTTTTTTGCTATTTTTTTGGAATTTTCTATTTCGCGTCGGGTTGGAACGGAACAGAACGATAATTTTTTATTTTGTCTCTTTCTCGGTCTTTTCCGACCTATTTTGGCTTGAAATGAAACCATAATGGTATTTTTTAATTTTTAGAATTTGTTTGCTGTTTTTTTGGAATTTTCTATTACGCGTCAGGTTGGAACCAAACAGAAGGATAATTTTATATTCTATCTTTCTCAGCATTTTCCAACCTATTTTGGTTTGAAATGAAGCCGTAATGGTATTTTTTTTTTTTTGAATTTTTTTGCTATTTTTTTGGAATTTTCTATTACGCATCGAATAGGAACAGAACGAAACGATAATTTTCATTTTCTCTCTTTCTCGGCCTTTTCCTACCTATTTTGGCTTGAAATGAAGCCATGATGGTATTTTTTATTTTTTAGAATTTTTTTTACTACTTTTTTGGAATTTTCTATTACACTTCAGGTAGAAACGAAACGGAATGATAATTTTTTATTTTGTCTCTTTCTCGGTCTTTTCCATACTATTTTCGCTTGAAATGAAGCCATAATGGTATTTTTTTTATTTTTAGAATTTCTTTGCTGTTTTTTTGGAATTTTCTATTTCGCGTCAGGTTGGAACGAAACAGAAGGATAATTTTATATTCTGTCTTTCTTAGCATTTTCCAACCTATTTTGGCTTGAAATGAAGCCATAATGGTATTATTTAATTTTCTGAATTTTTTTGCTGTTTTTTTGGAATTTTCTATTTCGCGTCGGGTTGGAATGGAACGGAACGATAATTTTTATTTTCTCTCTTTCTCGTCCTTTTCCAACCTATTTTGGCTTGAAATGAAGCCATAATGGTATTTTTTAATTTTTAGAATTTGTTCGCTGTTTTTGGAATTTTCTATTTAGCGTCGGGTTGGAACGGAACGGAACGATAATTTTTATTTTCTCCCTTTCTCGGCCTTTTTCAACCTATTTTGGTTTGAAATGAAGCAATAATGGTATTTCTTAATTTTTAGAATTTTTTTTCTATTGTTTTGAAATTTTCAATTACGAGTCGGGTAGGAACGAAACGTAACGATATTTTTTATTTTCTCTCTTACACCTCCTTTTCCATACTATTTTGGCTTGAAATGAAGCTATAATTGTATTTTTTAATTTTTAGAATTTTTTTTGCTGTTTTTTTGGAATTTTCTGTTACGCGTCGGGTAGGAACGAAATGGAATGATAATTTTATATTCTCTCTTTCTCGGCATTTTCCAACCTGTTTTGGCTTGAAATGAAGCCATAACGGTATATTTTAATTTTTTGAATTTTTTTGCTTTTGTTTTGAAATTTTCAATTACGAGTCGGGTAGGAACGAAACGTAACGATATTTTTTATTTTCTCTCTTTCACCTCCTTTTCCATACTATTTTGGCTTGAAATGAAGCGATAATGGTATTTTTTAATTTTTTGAATTTTTTTGCAATTTTTTTGGAATTTTCTATTTCGCGTCGGGTTGGAACGGAACGGAACGGTAATTTTTTATTTTCTCTCTTTCTCGGCCTTTTCCGACCTATTTTGGCTTGAAATGAAGCCATAATGGTATTTTTTAATTTTTAGAATTTGTTTGCTGTTTTTTTGGAATTTTCTATTACGCGTCGGGTTGGAACCAAACAGAAGGATAATTTTATATTCTATCTTTCTCAGCATTTTCCAACCTATTTTGGTTTGAAATGAAGCCATAATGGTATTTTTTATTTTTTGAATTTTTTTGCTATTTTTTTGGAATTTTCTATTACGCATCGAATAGGAACGGAACGAAACGATAATTTTCATTTTCTCTCTTTCTCAGCCTTTTCCTACCTATTTTGGCTTGAAATGAAGCCATAATGGTATTTTTTATTTTTTAGAATTTTTTTTGCTATTTTTTTGGAATTCTCTATTACACTTCAGGTAGAAACGAAACGGAATGATAATTTCATATTCTCTCTTTCCCAGAATTTTTCAACCTGTTTTGGCTTGAAATGAAGCCATAATGTTAGTTTTCATTTTTTGAATTTTTTTGCTATTTTTTTGGAATTTTCTATTTCGCGTCGGGTTGGAACGGAACGGAACGATAATTTTTATTTTCTCCCTTTCTCGGCCTTTTTCAACCTATTTTGGCTTGAAATGAAGCAATAATGGTATGTCTTAATTTTTAGAATTTTTTTTCTATTGTTTTGAAATTTTCAATTACGAGTCGGGTAGGAACGAAACGTAACGATATTTTTTATTTTCTCTCTTACACCTCCTTTTCCATACTATTTTGGCTTGAAATGAAGCTATAATTGTATTTTTTAATTTTTAGAATTTTTTTTGCCATTTTTTTGGAATTTTCTATTTCGCGTCGGTTAGGAACGAAACGGAATGATAATTTCATATTCTTTCTTTCCCGGAATTTTCCAACCTGTTTTGGCTTGAAATGAAGCCATAATGTTAGTTTTCATTTTTTGAATTTTTTTGCTATTTTTTTGGAATTTTCTATTTCGCGTCGGGTTGGAACGGAACGGAACGATAATTTTTATTTTCTCCCTTTCTCGGCCTTTTTCAACCTATTTTGGCTTGAAATGAAGCAATAATGGTTTGTCTTAATTTTTAGAATTTTTTTTCTATTGTTTTGAAATTTTCAATTACGAGTCGGGTAGGAACGAAACGTAACGATATTTTTTATTTTCTCTCTTACACCTCCTTTTCCATACTATTTTGGCTTGAAATGAAGCTATAATTGTATTTTTTAATTTTTAGAATTTTTTTTGCTATTTTTTTGGAATTTTCTATTTCGAGTCGGTTAGGAACGAAACGGAATTATAATTTCATATTCTCTCTTTCCCGGAATTTTCCAACCTGTTTTGGCTTGAAATGAAGCCATAATGTTAGTTTTCATTTTTTGAATTTTTTTGCTATTTTTTTGGAATTTTCTATTTCGCGTCGGGTTGGAACGGAACGGAACGATAATTTTTATTTTCTCCCTTTCTCGGCCTTTTTCAACCTATTTTGGCTTGAAATGAAGCAATAATGGTTTGTCTTAATTTTTAGAATTTTTTTTCTATTGTTTTGAAATTTTCAATTACGAGTCGGGTAGGAACGAAACGTAACGATATTTTTTATTTTCTCTCTTACACCTCCTTTTCCATACTATTTTGGCTTGAAATGAAGCTATAATTTTATTTTTTAATTTTTAGAATTTTTTTGCTATTTTTTTGGAATTTTCTATTTCGCGTCGGGTTGGAACGGAACGGAACGATAATTTTTTATTTTCTCTCTTTCTCGGCCTTTTCCGACCTATTTTGGCTTGAAATGAAGCCATAATGGTATTTTTTAATTTTTAGAATTTGCTTGCTGTTTTTTTGGAATTTTCTATTACGCGCCGGGTTGGAACCAAACAGAAGGATAATTTTATGTTCTATCTTTCTCAGCATTTTCCAACCTATTTTGGTTTGAAATGAAGCCATAATGGTATTTTTTATTTTTTGAATTTTTTTGCTATTTTTTTGGAATTTTCTATTACGCATCGAATAGGAACGGAACGAAACGATAATTTTCATTTTCTCTCTTTCTCGGCCTTTTCAAACCTATTTTGGCTTGAAATGAAGCCATAATGGTATTTTTTATTTTTAAAATTTTTTTTTGCTATTTTCTATTACGCGTCGGTTAGGAACGAAACGGAATGATAATTTTATATTCTCTCTTTCCCGGCGTTTTCCAACCTATTTTGGCTTGAAATGAAGCCATAATGGTATTTTTTAATTTTCAGAATTTTTTTTGCTATTTTTTGGGAATTTTCTATTACGCGTTTGGTAGGAACGAAACGGAATGATAATTTTATATTCTCTCTTTCCCGGCATTTTCCAACCTAGTTTGGCTTGAAATGAAGCCATAATGGTATTTTTTATTTTTTGAATTTTTTTGCTATTTTTTTGGAATTTTCTATTACGCATCGAATAGGAACGGAACGAAACGATAATTTTCATTTTCTCTCTTTCTCGGCCTTTTCCTACCTATTTTGGCTTGAAATGAAGCCATAATGGTATTTTTTATTTTTAAAATTTTTTTATGCTATTTTCTATTACGCGTCGGTTAGGAACGAAACGGAATGATAATTTTATATTCTCTCTTTCCCGGCGTTTTCCAACCTATTTTGGCTTGAAATGAAGCCATAATGGTATTTTTTAATTTTCAGAATTTTTTTTGCTATTTTTTTGGAATTTTCTATTACGCGTCTGGTAGGAACGAAACGGAATGATAATTTTATATTCTCTCTTTCCCGGCATTTTCCAACCTAGTTTGGCTTGAAATGAAGCCATAATGGTATTTTTTATTTTTTGAATTTTTTTGCTATTTTTTTGGAATTTTCTATTACGCTTCGAATTGGAACGGAACGAAACGATAATTTTCATTTTCTTTCTTTCTCGGCCTTTTCCTACCTATTTTGGCTTGAAATGAAGCCATAATGGTATTTTTTAATTTTTAGAATTTTTTTTGCTATTTTTTAGGAATTTTCTATTACACGTCAGGTAGAAACGAAACAGAATGATAATTTTATATTCTCTCTTTCCCGGCATTTTCCAACCTGTTTTGGCTTGAAATGAAGCCATAATGTTAGTTTTCATTTTTTGAATTTTTTTGCTATTTTTTTGGATTTTTCTATTTCGCGTCGGGTTGGAACGGAACGGAACGATAATTTTTATTTTCTCCATTTCTCGGCCTTTTTCAAACTATTTTGGCTTGAAATGAAGCAATAATGGTATGTCTTAATTTTTAGAATTTTTTTTCTATTGTTTTGAAATTTTCAATTACGAGTCGGGTAGGAACGAAACGTAACGATATTTTTTATTTTCTCTCTTACACCTCCTTTTCCATACTATTTTGGCTTGAAATGAAGCTATAATTTTATTTTTTAATTTTTAGAATTTTTTTGCTATTTTTTTGGAATTTTCTATTTCGCGTCGGGTTGGAACGGAACGGAACGATAATTTTTTATTTTCTCTCTTTCTCGGCCTTTTCATACCTATTTTGGCTTGAAATGAAGCCACAATGGTATTTTTTAATTTTTAGAATTTGCTTGCTGTTTTTTTGGAATTTTCTATTACGCGCCGGGTTGGAACCAAACAGAAGGATAATTTTATGTTCTATCTTTCTCAGCATTTTCCAACCTATTTTGGTTTGAAATGAAGCCATAATGGTATTTTTTATTTTTTGAATTTTTTTGCTATTTTTTTGGAATTTTCTATTTCGCGTCGGGTTGGAACGGAACGGAACGATAATTTTTATTTTCTCCATTTCTCGGCCTTTTTCAAACTATTTTGGCTTGAAATGAAGCAATAATGGTATGTCTTAATTTTTAGAATTTTTTTTCTATTGTTTTGAAATTTTCAATTACGAGTCGGGTAGGAACGAAACGTAACGATATTTTTTATTTTCTCTCTTACACCTCCTTTTCCATACTATTTTGGCTTGAAATGAAGCTATAATTTTATTTTTTAATTTTTAGAATTTTTTTGCTATTTTTTTGGAATTTTCTATTTCGCGTCGGGTTGGAACGGAACGGAACGATAATTTTTTATTTTCTCTCTTTCTCGGCCTTTTCCGACCTATTTTGGCTTGAAATGAAGCCATAATGGTATTTTTTAATTTTTAGAATTTGCTTGCTGTTTTTTTGGAATTTTCTATTACGCGCCGGGTTGGAACCAAACAGAAGGATAATTTTATGTTCTATCTTTCTCAGCATTTTCCAACCTATTTTGGTTTGAAATGAAGCCATAATGGTATTTTTTATTTTTTGAATTTTTTTGCTATTTTTTTGGAATTTTCTATTACGCATCGAATAGGAACGGAACGAAACGATAATTTTCATTTTCTCTCTTTCTCGGCCTTTTCAAACCTATTTTGGCTTGAAATGAAGCCATAATGGTATTTTTTATTTTTAAAATTTTTTTTTGCTATTTTCTATTACGCGTCGGTTAGGAACGAAACGGAATGATAATTTTATATTCTCTCTTTCCCGGCGTTTTCCAACCTATTTTGGCTTGAAATGAAGCCATAATGGTATTTTTTAATTTTCAGAATTTTTTTTGCTATTTTTTGGGAATTTTCTATTACGCGTTTGGTAGGAACGAAACGGAATGATAATTTTATATTCTCTCTTTCCCGGCATTTTCCAACCTAGTTTGGCTTGAAATGAAGCCATAATGGTATTTTTTATTTTTTGAATTTTTTTGCTATTTTTTTGGAATTTTCTATTACGCATCGAATAGGAACGGAACGAAACGATAATTTTCATTTTCTCTCTTTCTCGGCCTTTTCCTACCTATTTTGGCTTGAAATGAAGCCATAATGGTATTTTTTATTTTTAAAATTTTTTTCTGCTATTTTCTATTACGCGTCGGTTAGGAACGAAACGGAATGATAATTTTATATTCTCTCTTTCCCGGCGTTTTCCAACCTATTTTGGCTTGAAATGAAGCCATAATGGTATTTTTTAATTTTCAGAATTTTTTTTGCTATTTTTTTGGAATTTTCTATTACGCGTCTGGTAGGAACGAAACGGAATGATAATTTTATATTCTCTCTTTCCCGGCATTTTCCAACCTAGTTTGGCTTGAAATGAAGCCATAATGGTATTTTTTATTTTTTGAATTTTTTTGCTATTTTTTTGGAATTTTCTATTACGCTTCGAATTGGAACGGAACGAAACGATAATTTTCATTTTCTTTCTTTCTCGGCCTTTTCCTACCTATTTTGGCTTGAAATGAAGCCATAATGGTATTTTTTAATTTTTAGAATTTTTTTTGCTATTTTTTAGGAATTTTCTATTACACGTCAGGTAGAAACGAAACAGAATGATAATTTTATATTCTCTCTTTCCCGGCATTTTCCAACCTGTTTTGGCTTGAAATGAAGCCATAATGTTAGTTTTCATTTTTTGAATTTTTTTGCTATTTTTTTGGATTTTTCTATTTCGCGTCGGGTTGGAACGGAACGGAACGATAATTTTTATTTTCTCCATTTCTCGGCCTTTTTCAAACTATTTTGGCTTGAAATGAAGCAATAATGGTATGTCTTAATTTTTAGAATTTTTTTTCTATTGTTTTGAAATTTTCAATTACGAGTCGGGTAGGAACGAAACGTAACGATATTTTTTATTTTCTCTCTTACACCTCCTTTTCCATACTATTTTGGCTTGAAATGAAGCTATAATTTTATTTTTTAATTTTTAGAATTTTTTTGCTATTTTTTTGGAATTTTCTATTTCGCGTCGGGTTGGAACGGAACGGAACGATAATTTTTTATTTTCTCTCTTTCTCGGCCTTTTCCGACCTATTTTGGCTTGAAATGAAGCCATAATGGTATTTTTTAATTTTTAGAATTTGCTTGCTGTTTTTTTGGAATTTTCTATTACGCGCCGGGTTGGAACCAAACAGAAGGATAATTTTATGTTCTATCTTTCTCAGCATTTTCCAACCTATTTTGGTATGAAATGAAGCCATAATGGTATTTTTTATTTTTTGAATTTTTTTGCTATTTTTTTGGAATTTTCTATTACGCATCGAATAGGAACGGAACGAAACGATAATTTTCATTTTCTCTCTTTCTCGGCCTTTTCCTACCTATTTTGGCTTGAAATGAAGCCATAATGGTATTTTTTATTTTTAAAATTTTTTTTTGCTATTTTCTATTACGCGTCGGTTAGGAACGAAACGGAATGATAATTTTATATTCTCTCTTTCCCGGCGTTTTCCAACCTATTTTGGCTTGAAATGAAGCCATAATGGTATTTTTTAATTTTCAGAATTTTTTTTGCTATTTTTTTGGAATTTTCTATTACGCGTCTGGTAGGAACGAAACGGAATGATAATTTTATATTCTCTCTTTCCCGGCATTTTCCAACCTAGTTTGGCTTGAAATGAAGCCATAATGGTATTTTTTATTTTTTGAATTTTTTTGCTATTTTTTTGGAATTTTCTATTACGCTTCGAATTGGAACGGAACGAAACGATAATTTTCATTTTCTTTCTTTCTCGGCCTTTTCCTACCTATTTTGGCTTGAAATGAAGCCATAATGGTATTTTTTAATTTTTAGAATTTTTTTTGCTATTTTTTAGGAATTTTCTATTACACGTCAGGTAGAAACGAAACAGAATGATAATTTTATATTCTCTCTTTCCCGGCATTTTCCAACCTGTTTTGGCTTGAAATGAAGCCATAATGTTAGTTTTCATTTTTTGAATTTTTTTGCTATTTTTTTGGATTTTTCTATTTCGCGTCGGGTTGGAACGGAACGGAACGATAATTTTTATTTTCTCCATTTCTCGGCCTTTTTCAAACTATTTTGGCTTGAAATGAAGCAATAATGGTATGTCTTAATTTTTAGAATTTTTTTTCTATTGTTTTGAAATTTTCAATTACGAGTCGGGTAGGAACGAAACGTAACGATATTTTTTATTTTCTCTCTTTCACCTCCATTTCCATACTATTTTGGCTTGAAATGAAGCGATAATGGTATTTTTTAATTTTTTGAATTTTTTTGCTATTTTTTTGGAATTATCTATTTCGCGTCGGGTTGGAACGGAACGGAACGATAATTTTTTATTTTCTCTCTTTCTCGGCCTTTTCCGACCTATTTTGGCTTGAAATGAAGCCATAATGGTATTTTTTAATTTTTAGAATTTGCTTGCTGTTTTTTTGGAATTTTCTATTACTCGCCGGGTTGGAACCAAACAGAAGGATAATTTTATGTTCTATCTTTCTCAGCATTTTCCAACCTATTTTGGTTTGAAATGAAGCCATAATGGTATTTTTTATTTTTTGAATTTTTTTGCTATTTTTTTGGAATTTTCTATTACGCATCGAATAGGAACGGAACGAAACGATAATTTTCATTTTCTCTCTTTCTCGGCCTTTTCCTACCTATTTTGGCTTGAAATGAAGCCATAATGGTACTTTTTAATTTTTAGAATTTTTTTTGCTATTTTTTTGGAATTTTCTATTACACGTCAGGTAGAAACGAAACAGAATGATAATTTTATATTCTCTCTTTCCCGGCATTTTCCAACCTGTTTTGGCTTGAAATGAACCATAATGGTATTTTTCAGTTTTTTGAATTTTTTTGTTATTTTTTTGGAATTTTCTATTTCGCGTCGGGTTGGAACGGAACGGAATGATAATTTTTATTTTCTCTCTTTCTCGGCCTTTTCAAACCTATTTTGGCTTGAAATGAAGCCATAATGGTATTTTTTATTTTTAAAAATTTTTTTTGCTATTTTCTATAACGCGTCGGTTAGGAACGAAACGGAATGATAATTTTATATTCTCTCTTTCCCGGCGTTTTCCAACCTATTTTGGCTTGAAATGAAGCCATAATGGTATTTTTTAATTTTCAGAATTTTTTTTGCTATTTTTTGGGAATTTTCTATTACGCGTCTGGTAGGAACGAAACGGAATGATAATTTTATATTCTCTCTTTCCCGGCATTTTCCAACCTAGTTTGGCTTGAAATGAAGCCATAATGGTATTTTTTATTTTTTGAATTTTTTTGCTATTTTTTTGGAATTTTCTATTACGCATCGAATAGGAACGGAACGAAACGATAATTTTCATTTTCTCTCTTTATCGGCCTTTTCCTACCTATTTTGGCTTGAAATGAAGCCATAATGGTATTTTTTAATTTTTAGAATTTTTTTTGCTATTTTTTTGGAATTTTCTATTACACGTCAGGTAGAAACGAAACAGAATGATAATTTTATATTCTCTCTTTCCCGGCATTTTCCAACCTGTTTTGGCTTGAAATGAAAATATAATGTTAGTTTTCATTTTTTGAATTTTTTTGCTATTTTTTTTGAATTTTCTATTTCGCGTCGGGTTGGAACGGAACGGAACGATAATTTTTATTTTCTCCCTTTCTCGGCCTTTTTCAAACTATTTTGGCTTGAAATGAAGCAATAATGGTATGTCTTAATTTTTAGAATTTTTTTTCTATTGTTTTGAAATTTTCAATTACGAGTCGGGTAGGAACGAAACGTAACGATATTTTTTATTTTCTCTCTTACACCTCCTTTTCCATACTATTTTGGCTTGAAATGAAGCTATAATTGTATTTTTTTAATTTTTAGAATTTTTTTTGCTATTTTTTTGGAATTTTCTATTTCGTGTCGGTTAGGAACGAAACGGAATGATAATTTCATATTCTCTCTTTCCCGGAATTTTCCAACCTGTTTTGGCTTGAAATGAAGCCATAATGTTAGTTTTCATTTTTTGAATTTTTTTGCTATTTTTTTGGAATTTTCTATTTCGCGTCGGGTTGGAACGGAACGGAACGATAATTTTTATTTTCTCTCTTTCTCAGCCTTTTCCAACCTATTTTTGCTTGAAATGAAGCCATAATGGTATTTTTTAATTTTTAGAATTTTTTTTGCTATTTTTTTGGAATTTTCTGTTACGCGTCGGGTAGGAACGAAATGGAATGATAATTTTATATTCTCTCTTTCTCGGCATTTTCCAACCTGTTTTGGCTTGAAATGAAGCCATAACGGTATATTTTAATTTTTTGAATTTTTTTGCTTTTGTTTTGAAATCTTCAATTACGAGTCGGGTAGGAACGAAACGTAACGATATTTTTTATTTTCTCTCTTTCACCTCCATTTCCATACTATTTTGGCTTGAAATGAAGCCATAATGGTATTTTTCAGTTTTTTGAATTTTTTTGTTATTTTTTAGGAATTTTCTATTACGCATCGAATAGGAACGGAACGAAACGATAATTTTCATTTTCTCTCTTTCTCGGCCTTTTCCTACCTATTTTGGCTTGAAATGAAGCCATAATGGTATTTTTTAATTTTTAGAATTTTTTTTGCTATTTTTTTGGAATTTTCTATTACACGTCAGGTAGAAACGAAACGGAATGATAATTTCATATTCTCTCTTTCCCGGAATTTTTCAACCTGTTTTGGCTTGAAATGAAGCCATAATGTTAGTTTTCATTTTTTGAATTTTTTTGCTATTTTTTTGGAATTTTCTATTACGCGTCGGGTAGGAACGAAATGTAACGATATTTCTTATTTTCTCTCTTTCACCTCCTTTTCCATACTATTTTCGCTTGAAATGAAGCCATAATGGTATTTTTTTAATTTTTAGAATTTCTTTGCTGTTTTTTTGGAATTTTCTATTTCGCGTCAGGTTGGAACGAAACAGAAGGATAATTTTATATTCTGTCTTTCTTGGCATTTTCCAACCTATTTTGGCTTGAAATGAAGCCATAATGGTATTATTTAATTTTCTGAATTTTATTGCTGTTTTTTTGGAATTTTCTATTTCGCGTCGGGTTGGAATGGAACGGAACGATAATTTTTATTTTCTCTCTTTCTCGTCCTTTTCCAACCTATTTTGGCTTGAAATGAAGCCATAATGGTATTTTTTAATTTTTAGAATTTGTTCGCTGTTTTTGGAATTTTCTATTTAGCGTCGGGTTGGAACAGAACGGAACGATAATTTTTATTTTCTCCCTTTCTCGGCCTTTTTCAACCTATTTTGGCTTGAAATGAAGCAATAATGGTATTTCTTAATTTTTAGAATTTTTTTTCTATTGTTTTGAAATTTTCAATTACGAGTCGGGTAGGAACGAAACGTAACGATATTTTTTATTTTCTCTCTTACACCTCCTTTTCCATACTATTTTGGCTTGAAATGAAGCTATAATTGTATTTTTTAATTTTTAGAATTTTTTTTGCTCTTTTTTTGGAATTTTCTGTTACGCGTCGGGTAGGAACGAAATGGAATGATAATTTTATATTCTCTCTTTCTCGGCATTTTCCAACCTGTTTTGGCTTGAAATGAAGCCATAACGGTATATTTTAATTTTTTGAATTTTTTTGCTTTTGTTTTGAAATTTTCAATTACGAGTCGGGTAGGAACGAAACGTAACGATATTTTTTATTTTCTCTCTTTCACCTCCTTTTCCATACTATTTTGGCTTGAAATGAAGCGATAATGGTATTTTTTAATTTTTTGAATTTTTTTGCAATTTTTTTAAAATTTTCTATTTCGCGTCGGGTTGGAACGGAACGGAACGGTAATTTTTTATTTTCTCTCTTTCTCGGCCTTTTCCGACCTATTTTGGCTTGAAATGAAGCCATAATGGTATTTTTTAATTTTTAGAATTTGTTTGCTGTTTTTTTGGAATTTTCTATTACGCGTCAGGTTGGAACCAAACAGAAGGATAATTTTATATTCTATCTTTCTCAGCATTTTCCAACCTATTTTGGTTTGAAATGAAGCCATAATGGTATTTTTTATTTTTTGAATTTTTTTGCTATTTTTTTGGAATTTTCTATTACGCATCGAATAGGAACGGAACGAAACGATAATTTTCATTTTCTCTCTTTCTCGGCCTTTTCCTACCTATTTTGGCTTGAAATGAAGCCATAATGGTATTTTTTCTTTTTTAGAATTTTTTTTGCTATTTTTTTGGAATTCTCTATTACACTTCAGGTAGAAACGAAACGGAATGATAATTTCATATTCTCTCTTTCCCAGAATTTTTCAACCTGTTTTGGCTTGAAATGAAGCCATAATGTTAGTTTTCATTTTTTGAATTTTTTTGCTATTTTTTTGGAATTTTCTATTTCGCGTCGGGTTGGAACGGAACGGAACGATAATTTTTATTTTCTCCCTTTCTCGGCCTTTTTCAACCTATTTTGGCTTGAAATGAAGCAATAATGGTATGTCTTAATTTTTAGAATTTTTTTTCTATTGTTTTGAAATTTTCAATTACGAGTCGGGTAGGAACGAAACGTAACGATATTTTTTATTTTCTCTCTTACACCTCCTTTTCCATACTATTTTGGCTTGAAATGAAGCTATAATTGTATTTTTTAATTTTTAGAATTTTTTTTGCTATTTTTTTGGAATTTTCTATTTCGCGTCGGTTAGGAACGAAACGGAATGATAATTTCATATTCTCTCTTTCCCGGAATTTTCCAACCTGTTTTGGCTTGAAATGAAGCCATAATGTTAGTTTTCATTTTTTGAATTTTTTTGCTATTTTTTTGGAATTTTCTATTTCGCGTCGGGTTGGAACGGAACGGAACGATAATTTTTATTTTCTCCCTTTCTCGGCCTTTTTCAACCTATTTTGGCTTGAAATGAAGCAATAATGGTTTGTCTTAATTTTTAGAATTTTTTTTCTATTGTTTTGAAATTTTCAATTACGAGTCGGGTAGGAACGAAACGTAACGATATTTTTTATTTTCTCTCTTACACCTCCTTTTCCATACTATTTTGGCTTGAAATGAAGCTATAATTGTATTTTTTAATTTTTAGAATTTTTTTTGCTATTTTTTTGGAATTTTCTATTTCGAGTCGGTTAGGAACGAAACGGAATTATAATTTCATATTCTCTCTTTCCCGGAATTTTCCAACCTGTTTTGGCTTGAAATGAAGCCATAATGTTAGTTTTCATTTTTTGAATTTTTTTGCTATTTTTTTGGAATTTTCTATTTCGCGTCGGGTTGGAACGGAACGGAACGATAATTTTTATTTTCTCCCTTTCTCGGCCTTTTTCAACCTATTTTGGCTTGAAATGAAGCAATAATGGTTTGTCTTAATTTTTAGAATTTTTTTTTTATTGTTTTGAAATTTTCAATTACGAGTCGGGTAGGAACGAAACGTAACGATATTTTTTATTTCTTCTCTTACACCTCCTTTTCCATACTATTTTGGCTTGAAATGAAGCTATAATTGTATTTTTTAATTTTTAGAATTTTTTTTGCTATTTTTTTGGAATTTTCTATTACACGTCAGGTAGAAACGAAACAGAATGATAATTTTATATTCTCTCTTTCCCGGCATTTTCCAACCTGTTTTGGCTTGAAATGAAGCCATAATGTTAGTTTTCATTTTTTGAATTTTTTTGCTATTTTTTTGGATTTTTCTATTTCGCGTCGGGTTGGAACGGAACGGAACGATAATTTTTATTTTCTCCATTTCTCGGCCTTTTTCAAACTATTTTGGCTTGAAATGAAGCAATAATGGTTTGTCTTAATTTTTAGAATTTTTTTTCTATTGTTTTGAAATTTTCAATTACGAGTCGGGTAGGAACGAAACGTAACGATATTTTTTATTTTCTCTCTTACACCTCCTTTTCCATACTATTTTGGCTTGAAATGAAGCTATAATTTTATTTTATAATTTTTAGAATTTTTTTGCTATTTTTTTGGAATTTTCTATTTCGCGTCGGGTTGGAACGGAACGGAACGATAATTTTTTATTTTCTCTCTTTCTCGGCCTTTTCCGACCTATTTTGGCTTGAAATGAAGCCATAATGGTATTTTTTAATTTTTAGAATTTGCTTGCTGTTTTTTTGGAATTTTCTATTACTCGCCGGGTTGGAACCAAACAGAAGGATAATTTTATGTTTTATCTTTCTCAGCATTTTCCAACCTATTTTGGTTTGAAATGAAGCCATAATGGTATTTTTTATTTTTTGAATTTTTTTGCTATTTTTTTGGAATTTTCTATTACGCATCGAATAGGAACGGAACGAAACGATAATTTTCATTTTCTCTCTTTCTCGGCCTTTTCCTACCTATTTTGGCTTGAAATGAAGCCATAATGGTACTTTTTAATTTTTAGAATTTTTTTTGCTATTTTTTTGGAATTTTCTATTACACGTCAGGTAGAAACGAAGCAGAATGATAATTTTATATTCTCTCTTTCCCGGCATTTTCCAACCTGTTTTGGCTTGAAATGAACCGTAATGGTATTTTTCAGTTTTTTGAATTTTTTTGTTATTTTTTTGGAATTTTCTATTTCGCGTCGGGTTGGAACGGAACGGAATGATAATTTTTATTTTCTCTCTTTCTCGGCCTTTTCAAACCTATTTTGGCTTGAAATGAAGCCATAATGGTATTTTTTATTTTTAAAAATTTTTTTTGCTATTTTCTATAACGCGTCGGTTAGGAACGAAACGGAATGATAATTTTATATTCTCTCTTTCCCGGCGTTTTCCAACCTATTTTGGCTTGAAATGAAGCCATAATGGTATTTTTTAATTTTCAGAATTTTTTTTGCTATTTTTTGGGAATTTTCTATTACGCGTTTGGTAGGAACGAAACGGAATGATAACTTTATATTCTCTCTTTCCCGGCATTTTCCAACCTAGTTTGGCTTGAAATGAAGCCATAATGGTATTTTTTATTTTTTGAATTTTTTTGCTATTTTTTTGGAATTTTCTATTACGCATCGAATAGGAACGGAACGAAACGATAATTTTCATTTTCTCTCTTTCTCGGCCTTTTCCTACCTATTTTGGCTTGAAATGAAGCCATAATGGTATTTTTTATTTTTAAAATTTTTTTTTGCTATTTTCTATTACGCGTCGGTTAGGAACGAAACGGAATGATAATTTTATATTCTCTCTTTCCCGGCGTTTTCCAACCTATTTTGGCTTGAAATGAAGCCATAATGGTATTTTTTAATTTTCAGAATTTTTTTTGCTATTTTTTTGGAATTTTCTATTACGCGTCTGGTAGGAACGAAACGGAATGATAATTTTATATTCTCTCTTTCCCGGCATTTTCCAACCTAGTTTGGCTTGAAATGAAGCCATAATGGTATTTTTTATTTTTTGAATTTTTTTGCTATTTTTTTGGAATTTTCTATTACTCGCCGGGTTGGAACCAAACAGAAGGATAATTTTATGTTCTATCTTTCTCAGCATTTTCCAACCTATTTTGGTTTGAAATGAAGCCATAATGGTATTTTTTATTTTTTGAATTTTTTTGCTATTTTTTTGGAATTTTCTATTACGCATCGAATAGGAACGGAACGAAACGATAATTTTCATTTTCTCTCTTTCTCAGCCTTTTCCTACCTATTTTGGCTTGAAATGAAGCCATAATGGTACTTTTTAATTTTTAGAATTTTTTTTGCTATTTTTTTGGAATTTTCTATTACACGTCAGGTAGAAACGAAACAGAATGATAATTTTATATTCTCTCTTTCCCGGCATTTTCCAACCTGTTTTGGCTTGAAATGAACCATAATGGTATTTTTCAGTTTTTTGAATTTTTTTGTTATTTTTTTGGAATTTTCTATTTCGCGTCGGGTTGGAACGGAACGGAATGATAATTTTTATTTTCTCTCTTTCTCGGCCTTTTCAAACCTATTTTGGCTTGAAATGAAGCCATAATGGTATTTTTTATTTTTAAAAATTTTTTTTGCTATTTTCTATAACGCGTCGGTTAGGAACGAAACGGAATGATAATTTTATATTCTCTCTTTCCCGGCGTTTTCCAACCTATTTTGGCTTGAAATGAAGCCATAATGATATTTTTTAATTTTCAGAATTTTTTTTGCTATTTTTTGGGAATTTTCTATTACGCGTCTGGTAGGAACGAAACGGAATGATAATTTTATATTCTCTCTTTCCCGGCATTTTCCAACCTAGTTTGGCTTGAAATGAAGCCATAATGGTATTTTTTATTTTTTGAATTTTTTTGCTATTTTTTTGGAATTTTCTATTACGCATCGAATAGGAACGGAACGAAACGATAATTTTCATTTTCTCTCTTTCTCGGCCTTTTCCTACCTATTTTGGCTTGAAATGAAGCCATAATGGTATTTTTTAATTTTTAGAATTTTTTTTGCTATTTTTTTGGAATTTTCTATTACACGTCAGGTTGAAACGAAACAGAATGATAATTTTATATTCTCTCTTTCCCGGCATTTTCCAACCTGTTTTGGCTTGAAATGAAGCCATAATGTTAGTTTTCATTTTTTGAATTTTTTTGCTATTTTTTTGGAATTTTCTATTTCGCGTCGGGTTGGAACGGAACGGAACGATAATTTTTATTTTCTCCCTTTCTCGGCCTTTTTCAAACTATTTTGGCTTGAAATGAAGCAATAATGGTTTGTCTTAATTTTTAGAATTTTTTTTCTATTGTTTTGAAATTTTCAATTACGAGTCGGGTAGGAACGAAACGTAACGATATTTTTTATTTTCTCTCTTACACCTCCTTTTCCATACTATTTTGGCTTGAAATGAAGCTATAATTTTATTTTTTAATTTTTAGAATTTTTTTGCTATTTTTTTGGAATTTTCTATTTCGCGTCGGGTTGGAACGGAACGGAACGATAATTTTTTATTTTCTCTCTTTCTCGGCCTTTTCCGACCTATTTTGGCTTGAAATGAAGCCATAATGGTATTTTTTAATTTTTAGAATTTGCTTGCTGTTTTTTTGGAATTTTCTATTACGCGCCGGGTTGGAACCAAACAGAAGGATAATTTTATGTTCTATCTTTCTCAGCATTTTCCAACCTATTTTGGTTTGAAATGAAGCCATAATGGTATTTTTTATTTTTTGAATTTTTTTGCTATTTTTTTTGAATTTTCTATTACGCATCGAATAGGAACGGAACGAAACGATAATTTTCATTTTCTCTCTTTCTCGGCCTTTTCAAACCTATTTTGGCTTGAAATGAAGCCATAATGGTATTTTTTATTTTTAAAATTTTTTTTTGCTATTTTCTATTACGCGTCGGTTAGGAACGAAACGGAATGATAATTTTATATTCTCTCTTTCCCGGCGTTTTCCAACCTATTTTGGCTTGAAATGAAGCCATAATGGTATTTTTTAATTTTCAGAATTGTTTTTGCTATTTTTTTGGAATTTTCTATTACGCGTCTGGTAGGAACGAAACGGAATGATAATTTTATATTCTCTCTTTCCCGGCATTTTCCAACCTAGTTTGGCTTGAAATGAAGCCATAATGGTATTTTTTATTTTTTGAATTTTTTTGCTATTTTTTTGGAATTTTCTATTACGCTTCGAATTGGAACGGAACGAAACGATAATTTTCATTTTCTTTCTTTCTCGGCCTTTTCCTACCTATTTTGGCTTGAAATGAAGCCATAATGGTATTTTTTAATTTTTAGAATTTTTTTTGCTATTTTTTTGGAATTTTCTATTACACGTCAGGTAGAAACGAAACAGAATGATAATTTTATATTCTCTCTTTCCCGGCATTTTCCAACCTGTTTTGGCTTGAAATGAAGTCATAATGTTAGTTTTCATTTTTTGAATTTTTTTGCTATTTTTTTGGATTTTTCTATTTCGCGTCGGGTTGGAACGGAACGGAACGATAATTTTTATTTTCTCCATTTCTCGGCCTTTTTCAAACTATTTTGGCTTGAAATGAAGCAATAATGGTATGTCTTAATTTTTAGAATTTTTTTTCTATTGTTTTGAAATTTTCAATTACGAGTCGGGTAGGAACGAAACGTAACGATATTTTTTATTTTCTCTCTTTCACCTCCATTTCCATACTATTTTGGCTTGAAATGAAGCGATAATGGTATTTTTTAATTTTTTGAATTTTTTTGCTATTTTTTTGGAATTATCTATTTCGCGTCGGGTTGGAACGGAACGGAACGATAATTTTTTATTTTATCTCTTTCTCGGCCTTTTCCGACCTATTTTGGCTTGAAATGAAGCCATAATGGTATTTTTTAATTTTTAGAATTTGCTTGTTGTTTTTTTGGAATTTTCTATTACTCGCCGGGTTGGAACCAAACAGAAGGATAATTTTATGTTCTATCTTTCTCAGCATTTTCCAACCTATTTTGGTTTGAAATGAAGCCATAATGGTATTTTTTATTTTTTGAATTTTTTTGCTATTTTTTTGGAATTTTCTATTACGCATCGAATAGGAACGGAACGAAACGATAATTTTCATTTTCTCTCTTTCTCGGCCTTTTCCTACCTATTTTGGCTTGAAATGAAGCCATAATGGTACTTTTTAATTTTTAGAATTTTTTTTGCTATTTTTTTGGAATTTTCTATTACACGTCAGGTAGAAACGAAACAGAATGATAATTTTATATTCTCTCTTTCCCGGCATTTTCCAACCTGTTTTGGCTTGAAATGAACCATAATGGTATTTTTCAGTTTTTTGAATTTTTTTGTTATTTTTTTGGAATTTTCTATTTCGCGTCGGGTTGGAACGGAACGGAATGATAATTTTTATTTTCTCTCTTTCTCGGCCTTTTCAAACCTATTTTGGCTTGAAATGAAGCCATAATGGTATTTTTTATTTTTAAAATTTTTTTTTGCTATTTTCCATAACGCGTCGGTTAGGAACGAAACGGAATGATAATTTTATATTCTCTCTTTCCCGGCGTTTTCCAACCTATTTTGGCTTGAAATGAAGCCATAATGGTATTTTTTAATTTTCAGAATTTTTTTTGCTATTTTTTGGGAATTTTCTATTACGCGTCTGGTAGGAACGAAACGGAATGATAATTTTATATTCTCTCTTTCCCGGCATTTTCCAACCTAGTTTGGCTTGAAATGAAGCCATAATAGTATTTTTTATTTTTTGAATTTTTTTGCTATTTTTTTGGAATTTTCTATTACGCATCGAATAGGAACGGAACGAATCGATAATTTTCATTTTCTCTCTTTCTCGGCCTTTTCCTACCTATTTTGGCTTGAAATGAAGCCATAATGGTATTTTTTAATTTTTAGAATTTTTTTTGCTATTTTTTTGGAATTTTCTATTACACGTCAGGTAGAAACGAAACAGAATGATAATTTTATATTCTCTCTTTCCCGGCATTTTCCAACCTGTTTTGACTTGAAATGAAAACATAATGTTAGTTTTCATTTTTTGAATTTTTTTGCTATTTTTTTGGAATTTTCTATTTCGCGTCGGGTTGGAACGGAACGGAACGATAATTTTTATTTTCTCCCTTTCTCGGCCTTTTTCAAACTATTTTGGCTTGAAATGAAGCAATAATGGTATGTCTTAATTTTTAGAATTTTTTTTCTATTGTTTTGAAATTTTCAATTACGAGTCGGGTAGGAACGAAACGTAACGATATTTTTTATTTTCTCTCTTACACCTCCTTTTCCATACTATTTTGGCTTGAAATGAAGCTATAATTGTATTTTTTTAATTTTTAGAATTTTTTTTGCTATTTTTTTGGAATTTTCTATTTCGTGTCGGTTAGGAACGAAACGGAATGATAATTTCATATTCTCTCTTTCCCGGAATTTTCCAACCTGTTTTGGCTTGAAATGAAGCCATAATGTTAGTTTTCATTTTTTG
Source organism: Quercus agrifolia (assembly GCA_029955455.1). NCBI lineage: Eukaryota > Viridiplantae > Streptophyta > Magnoliopsida > Fagales > Fagaceae > Quercus > Quercus agrifolia. The sequence continues at coordinate 34,564,831 of JARQAD010000002.1, forward strand.
AATTTTTTTGCTATTTTTTTGGAATTTTCTATTTCGCGTCGGGTTGGAACGGAATGGAACGATAATTTTTATTTTCTCTCTTTCTCGGCCTTTTCCAACCTATTTTTGCTTGAAATGAAGCCATAATGGTATTTTTTAATTTTTAGAATTTTTTTTGCTATTTTTTTGGAATTTTCTGTTACGCGTCGGGTAGGAACGAAATGGAATGATAATTTTATATTCTCTCTTTCTCGGCATTTTCCAACCTGTTTTGGCTTGAAATGAAGCCATAACGGTATATTTTAATTTTTTGAATTTTTTTGCTTTTGTTTTGAAATCTTCAATTACGAGTCGGGTAGGAACGAAACGTAACGATATTTTTTATTTTCTCTCTTTCACCTCCATTTCCATACTATTTTGGCTTGAAATGAAGCCATAATGGTATTTTTCAGTTTTTTGAATTTTTTTGTTATTTTTTTGGAATTTTCTATTACGCATCGAATAGGAACGGAACGAAACGATAATTTTCATTTTCTCTCTTTCTCGGCCTTTTCCTACCTATTTTGGCTTGAAATGAAGCCATAATGGTATTTTTTAATTTTTAGAATTTTTTTTGCTATTTTTTTGGAATTTTCTATTACACGTCAGGTAGAAACGAAACGGAATGATAATTTCATATTCTCTCTTTCCCGGAATTTTTCAACCTGTTTTGGCTTGAAATGAAGCCATAATGTTAGTTTTCATTTTTTGAATTTTTTTGCTATTTTTTTGGAATTTTCTATTACGCGTCGGGTAGGAACGAAACGTAACGATATTTCTTATTTTCTCTCTTTCACCTCCTTTTCCATACTATTTTCGCTTGAAATGAAGCCATAATGGTATTTTTTTAATTTTTAGAATTTCTTTGCTGTTTTTTTGGAATTTTCTATTTCGCGTCAGGTTGGAACGAAACAGAAGGATAATTTTATATTCTGTCTTTCTTAGCATTTTCCAACCTATTTTGGCTTGAAATGAAGCCATAATGGTATTATTTAATTTTCTGAATTTTATTGCTGTTTTTTTGGAATTTTCTATTTCGCGTCGGGTTGGAATGGAACGGAACGATAATTTTTATTTTCTCTCTTTCTCGTCCTTTTCCAACCTATTTTGGCTTGAAATGAAGCCATAATGGTATTTTTTAATTTTTAGAATTTGTTCGCTGTTTTTGGAATTTTCTATTTAGCGTCGGGTTGGAACGGAACGGAACGATAATTTTTATTTTCTCCCTTTCTCGGCCTTTTTCAACCTATTTTGGCTTGAAATGAAGCAATAATGGTATTTCTTAATTTTTAGAATTTTTTTTCTATTGTTTTGAAATTTTCAATTACGAGTCGGGTAGGAACGAAACGTAACGATATTTTTTATTTTCTCTCTTACACCTCCTTTTCCATACTATTTTGGCTTGAAATGAAGCTATAATTGTATTTTTTAATTTTTAGAATTTTTTTTGCTATTTTTTTGGAATTTTCTGTTACGCGTCGGGTAGGAACGAAATGGAATGATAATTTTATATTCTCTCTTTCTCGGCATTTTCCAACCTGTTTTGGCTTGAAATGAAGCCATAACGGTATATTTTAATTTTTTGAATTTTTTTGCTTTTGTTTTGAAATTTTCAATTACGAGTCGGGTAGGAACGAAACGTAACGATATTTTTTATTTTCTCTCTTTCACCTCCTTTTCCATACTATTTTGGCTTGAAATAAAGCGATAATGGTATTTTTTAATTTTTTGAATTTTTTTGCAATTTTTTTAAAATTTTCTATTTCGCGTCGGGTTGGAACGGAACGGAACGGTAATTTTTTATTTTCTCTCTTTCTCGGCCTTTTCCGACCTATTTTGGCTTGAAATGAAGCCATAATGGTATTTTTTAATTTTTAGAATTTGTTTGCTGTTTTTTTGGAATTTTCTATTACGCGTCGGGTTGGAACCAAACAGAAGGATAATTTTATATTCTATCTTTCTCAGCATTTTCCAACCTATTTTGGTTTGAAATGAAGCCATAATGGTATTTTTTATTTTTTGAATTTTTTTGCTATTTTTTTGGAATTTTCTATTACGCATCGAATAGGAACGGAACGAAACGATAATTTTCATTTTCTCTCTTTCTCGGCCTTTTCCTACCTATTTTGGCTTGAAATGAAGCCATAATGGTATTTTTTATTTTTTAGAATTTTTTTTGCTATTTTTTTGGAATTCTCTATTACACTTCAGGTAGAAACGAAACGGAATGATAATTTCATATTCTCTCTTTCCCAGAATTTTTCAACCTGTTTTGGCTTGAAATGAAGCCATAATGTTAGTTTTCATTTTTTGAATTTTTTTGCTATTTTTTTGGAATTTTCTATTTCGCGTCGGGTTGGAACGGAACGGAACGATAATTTTTATTTTCTCCCTTTCTCGGCCTTTTTCAACCTATTTTGGCTTGAAATGAAGCAATAATGGTATGTCTTAATTTTTAGAATTTTTTTTCTATTGTTTTGAAATTTTCAATTACGAGTCGGGTAGGAACGAAACGTAACGATATTTTTTATTTTCTCTCTTACACCTCCTTTTCCATACTATTTTGGCTTGAAATGAAGCTATAATTGTATTTTTTAATTTTTAGAATTTTTTTTGCTATTTTTTTGGAATTTTCTATTTCGCGTCGGTTAGGAACGAAACGGAATGATAATTTCATATTCTCTCTTTCCCGGAATTTTCCAACCTGTTTTGGCTTGAAATGAAGCCATAATGTTAGTTTTCATTTTTTGAATTTTTTTGCTATTTTTTTGGAATTTTCTATTTCGCGTCGGGTTGGAACGGAACGGAACGATAATTTTTATTTTCTCCCTTTCTCGGCCTTTTTCAACCTATTTTGGCTTGAAATGAAGCAATAATGGTTTGTCTTAATTTTTAGAATTTTTTTTCTATTGTTTTGAAATTTTCAATTACGAGTCGGGTAGGAACGAAACGTAACGATATTTTTTATTTTCTCTCTTACACCTCCTTTTCCATACTATTTTGGCTTGAAATGAAGCTATAATTGTATTTTTTAATTTTTAGAATTTTTTTTGCTATTTTTTTGGAATTTTCTATTTCGAGTCGGTTAGGAACGAAACGGAATTATAATTTCATATTCTCTCTTTCCCGGAATTTTCCAACCTGTTTTGGCTTGAAATGAAGCCATAATGTTAGTTTTCATTTTTTGAATTTTTTTGCTATTTTTTTGGAATTTTCTATTTCGCGTCGGGTTGGAACGGAACGGAACGATAATTTTTATTTTCTCCCTTTCTCGGCCTTTTTCAACCTATTTTGGCTTGAAATGAAGCAATAATGGTTTGTCTTAATTTTTAGAATTTTTTTTCTATTGTTTTGAAATTTTCAATTACGAGTCGGGTAGGAACGAAACGTAACGATATTTTTTATTTTCTCTCTTACACCTCCTTTTCCATACTATTTTGGCTTGAAATGAAGCTATAATTGTATTTTTTAATTTTTAGAATTTTTTTTGCTATTTTTTTGGAATTTTCTATTTCGAGTCGGTTAGGAACGAAACGGAATTATAATTTCATATTCTCTCTTTCCCGGAATTTTCCAACCTGTTTTGGCTTGAAATGAAGCCATAATGTTAGTTTTCATTTTTTGAATTTTTTTGCTATTTTTTTGGAATTTTCTATTTCGCGTCGGGTTGGAACGGAACGGAACGATAATTTTTATTTTCTCCCTTTCTCGGCCTTTTTCAACCTATTTTGGCTTGAAATGAAGCAATAATGGTTTGTCTTAATTTTTAGAATTTTTTTTCTATTGTTTTGAAATTTTCAATTACGAGTCGGGTAGGAACGAAACGTAACGATATTTTTTATTTTCTCTCTTACACCTCCTTTTCCATACTATTTTTGCTTGAAATGAAGCTATAATTTTATTTTTTAATTTTTAGAATTTTTTTGCTATTTTTTTGGAATTTTCTATTTCGCGTCGGGTTGGAACGGAACGGAACGATAATTTTTTATTTTCTCTCTTTCTCGGCCTTTTCCGACCTATTTTGGCTTGAAATGAAGCCATAATGGTATTTTTTAATTTTTAGAATTTGCTTGCTGTTTTTTTGGAATTTTCTATTACGCGCCGGGTTGGAACCAAACAGAAGGATAATTTTATGTTCTATCTTTCTCAGCATTTTCCAACCTATTTTGGTTTGAAATGAAGCCATAATGGTATTTTTTATTTTTTGAATTTTTTTGCTATTTTTTTGGAATTTTCTATTACGCATCGAATAGGAACGGAACGAAACGATAATTTTCATTTTCTCTCTTTCTCGGCCTTTTCAAACCTATTTTGGCTTGAAATGAAGCCATAATGGTATTTTTATTTTTAAAATTTTTTTTTGCTATTTTCTATTACGCGTCGGTTAGGAACGAAACGGAATGATAATTTTATATTCTCTCTTCCCGGCGTTTTCCAACCTATTTTGGCTTGAAATGAAGCCATAATGGTATTTTTTAATTTTCAGAATTTTTTTTGCTATTTTTTTGGAATTTTCTATTACGCGTCTGGTAGGAACGAAACGGAATGATAATTTTATATTCTCTCTTTCCCGGCATTTTCCAACCTAGTTTGGCTTGAAATGAAGCCATAATGGTATTTTTTATTTTTTTAATTTTTTTGCTATTTTTTTGGAATTTTCTATTACGCATCGATTTGGAACGGAACGAAACGATAATTTTCATTTTCTCTCTTTCTCGGCCTTTTCCTACCTATTTTGGCTTGAAATGAAGCCATAATGGTATTTTTTAATTTTTAGAATTTTTTTTGCTATTTTTTTGGAATTTTCTTTTACACGTCAGGTAGAAACGAAACAGAATGATAATTTTATATTCTCTCTTTCCCGGCATTTTCCAACCTGTTTTGGCTTGAAATGAAGCCATAATGTTAGTTTTCATTTTTTGAATTTTTTTGCTATTTTTTTGGATTTTTCTATTTCGCGTCGGGTTGGAACGGAACGGAACGATAATTTTTATTTTCTCCATTTCTCGGCCTTTGTCAATCTATTTTGGCTTGAAATGAAGCAATAATGGTATGTCTTAATTTTTAGAATTTTTTTTCTATTGTTTTGAAATTTTCAATTACGAGTCGGATAGGAACGAAACGTAACGATATTTTTTATTTTCTCTCTTTCACCTCCATTTCCATACTATTTTGGCTTGAAATGAAGCGATAATGGTATTTTTTAATTTTTTGAATTTTTTTGCTATTTTTTTGGAATTATCTATTTCGCATCGGGTTGGAACGGAACGGAACGATAATTTTTTATTTTCTCTCTTTCTCGGCCTTTTCCGACCTATTTTGGCTTGAAATGAAGCCATAATGGTATTTTTTAATTTTTAGAATTTGCTTGCTGTTTTTTTGGAATTTTCTACTACTCGCCGGGTTGGAACCAAACAGAAGGATAATTTTATGTTCTATCTTTCTCAGCATTTTCCAAACTATTTTGGTTTGAAATGAAGCCATAATGGTATTTTTTATTTTTTGAATTTTTTTGCTATTTTTTTGGAATTTTCTATTACGCATCGAATAGGAACGGAACGAAACGATAATTTTCATTTTCTCTCTTTCTCGGCCTTTTCCTACCTATTTTGGCTTGAAATGAAGCCATAATGGTACTTTTTAATTTTTAGAATTTTTTTTGCTATTTTTTTGGAATTTTCTATTACACGTCAGGTAGAAACGAAACAGAATGATAATTTTATATTCTCTCTTTCCCGGCATTTTCCAACCTGTTTTGGCTTGAAATGAACCATAATGGTATTTTTCAGTTTTTTGAATTTTTTTGTTATTTTTTTGGAATTTTCTATTTCGCGTCGGGTTGGAACGGAACGGAATGATAATTTTTATTTTCTCTCTTTCTCGGCCTTTTCAAACCTATTTTGGCTTGAAATGAAGCCATAATGGTATTTTTTATTTTTAAAAATTTTTTTTGCTATTTTCTATAACGCGTCGGTTAGGAACGAAACGGAATGATAATTTTATATTCTCTCTTTCCCGGCGTTTTCCAACCTATTTTGGCTTGAAATGAAGCCATAATGGTATTTTTTAATTTTCAGAATTTTTTTTGCTATTTTTTGGGAATTTTCTATTACGCGTTTGGTAGGAACGAAACGGAATGATAATTTTATATTCTCTCTTTCCCGGCATTTTCCAACCTGTTTTGGCTTGAAATGAACCATAATGGTATTTTTCAGTTTTTTGAATTTTTTTGTTATTTTTTTGGAATTTTCTATTTCGCGTCGGGTTGGAACGGAACGGAATGATAATTTTTATTTTCTCTCTTTCTCGGCCTTTTCAAACCTATTTTGGCTTGAAATGAAGCCATAATGGTATTTTTTATTTTTAAAAATTTTTTTTGCTATTTTCTATAACGCGTCGGTTAGGAACGAAACGGAATGATAATTTTATATTCTCTCTTTCCCGGCGTTTTCCAACCTATTTTGGCTTGAAATGAAGCCATAATGGTATTTTTTAATTTTCAGAATTTTTTTTGCTATTTTTTGGGAATTTTCTATTACGCGTTTGGTAGGAACGAAACGGAATGATAATTTTATATTCTCTCTTTCCCGGCATTTTCCAACCTAGTTTGGCTTGAAATGAAGCCATAATGGTATTTTTTATTTTTTGAATTTTTTTGCTATTTTTTTAGAATTTTCTATTACGCATCGAATAGGAACGGAACGAAACGATAATTTTCATTTTCTCTCTTTCTCGGCCTTTTCCTACCTATTTTTGCTTGAAATGAAGCCATAATGGTATTTTTTAATTTTTAGAATTTTTTTTGCTATTTTTTTGGAATTTTCTATTACACGTCAGGTAGAAACGAAACAGAATGATAATTTTATATTCTCTCTTTCCCGGCATTTTCCAACATGTTTTGGCTTGAAATGAAGCCATAATGTTAGTTTTCATTTTTTGAATTTTTTTGCTATTTTTTTGGAATTTTCTATTTCGCGTCGGGTTGGAACGGAACGGAACGATAATTTTTATTTTCTCCCTTTCTCGGCCTTTTTCAAACTATTTTGGCTTGAAATGAAGCAATAATGGTATGTCTTAATTTTTAGAATTTTTTTTCTATTGTTTTGAAATTTTCAATTACGAGTCGGGTAGGAACGAAACGTAACGATATTTTTTATTTTCTCTCTTACACCTCCTTTTCCATACTATTTTGGCTTGAAATGAAGCTATAATTGTATTTTTCTAATTTTTAGAATTTTTTTTGCTATTTTTTTGGAATTTTCTATTTCGTGTCGGTTAGGAACGAAACGGAATGATAATTTCATATTCTCTCTTTCCCGGAATTTTCCAACCTGTTTTGGCTTGAAATGAAGCCATAATGTTAGTTTTCATTTTTTGAATTTTTTTGCTATTTTTTTGGAATTTTCTATTTCGCGTCGGGTTGGAACGGAACGGAACGATAATTTTTATTTTCTCTCTTTCTCGGCCTTTTCCAACCTATTTTTGCTTGAAATGAAGCCATAATGGTATTTTTTAATTTTTAGAATTTTTTTTGCTATTTTTTTGGAATTTTCTGTTACGCGTCGGGTAGGAACGAAATGGAATGATAATTTTATATTCTCTCTTTCTCGGCATTTTCCAACCTGTTTTGGCTTGAAATGAAGCCATAACGGTATATTTTAATTTTTTGAATTTTTTTGCTTTTGTTTTGAAATCTTCAATTACGAGTCGGGTAGGAACGAAACGTAACGATATTTTTTATTTTCTCTCTTTCACCTCCTTTTCCATACTATTTTGGCTTGAAATGAAGCGATAATGGTATTTTTTAATTTTTTGAATTATTTTGCTATTTTTTTGGAATTTTCTATTTCGCGTCGGGTTGGAACGGAACGGAACGATAATTTTTTATTTTCTCTCTTTCTCGGCCTTTTCCGAACTATTTTGGCTTGAAATGAAGCCATAATGGTATTTTTTAATTTTTAGAATTTGTTTGCTGTTTTTTTGGAATTTTCTATTACGCGTCGGGTTGGAACCAAACAGAAGGATAATTTTATGTTCTATCTTTCTCAGCATTTTCCAACCTATTTTGGCTTGAAATGAAGCCATAATGGTATTTTTTAATTTGTAGAATTTTTTTTGCTATTTTTTTGGAATTTTCTATTACACGTCAGGTAGAAACGAAACTGAATGATAATTTTATATTCTCTCTTTCCCGGTATTTTCCAACCTATTTTGGCTTGAAATGATGCCATAATGGTATTTTTCAGTTTTTTGAATTTTTTTGTTATTTTTTTGGAATTTTCTATTTCGCGTCGGGTTGGAACGGAACGGAATGATAATTTTTATTTTCTCTCTTTCTCGGCCTTTTCAAACCTATTTTGGCTTGAAATGAAGCCATAATGGTATTTTTTATTTTTAAAAATTTTTTTTGCTATTTTTTTGGAATTTTCTATTATGCGTCGGTTAGGAACGAAACGGAATGATAATTTTATATTCTCTCTTTCCCGGCGTTTTCCAACCTATTTTGGTTTGAAATGAAGCCATAATGGTATGTTTTAATTTTTAGAATTTTTTTTCTTTTTTTTTTTAATTTTCTATTATGCATTGGGTGGGAATGGAACAAAACGATAATTTTTATTTTCTCTCTTTCTCGGGCTTTTCCAACCTATTTTGGTTTGAAATGATGCCATAATGGTATGTTTTAATTTTTAGAATTTTTTTTGCTATTTTTTTTAAATTTTCTATTACGCGTCGGTTAGGAACGAAACGGAATGATAATTTTATATTCTCTCTTTCCCGGCGTTTTCCAACCTATTTTGGCTTGAAATGAAGCCATAATGGTATTTTTCAATTTTTTGAATTTTTTTCTATTTTTTTTGGAATTTTCTATTATGCAATGGATAGGAACGGAACTGAACGATAATTTTTATTTTCTCTCTTTCTCGGCCTTTTCCAACCTTTTTTGGCTTGAAATGAAGCCATAATGGTATTTTTTAATTTTCAGAATTTTTTTTGCTATTTTTTGGGAATTTTCTATTACGCGTCTGGTAGGAACGAAACGGAATGATAATTTTATATTCTCTCTTTCCCGGCATTTTCCAACCTAGTTTGGCTAGAAATGAAGCCATAATGGTATTTTTCAATTTTTTGAATTTTTTTGCTATGTTTTTGGAATTTTCTATTACACATCGAGAAGGAACGGAACGAAATGATAATTTTAATTTTCTCTCTGTCTCCGCCTTTCCCAACCTATTTTGGCTTGAAATGAAGCCATAATGGTATTTTTTAATTTTTAGAGTTTTTTTTGCTATTTTTTTTGAATTTTCTGTTTCGCGTCGGTTAGGAACGAAACGGAATGATAATTTTATATTCTCTCTTTCCCGGCATTTTCCAATCTATTTTGGCTTGATGGTAGTTTTTAATTTTTTGAATTTTTTTGCTATTTTTTTGGAATTTTCTATTTCGCTTCGGGTTGGAACGGAACGGAATGATAATTTTTATTTTCTCTCTTTCTCTGCCTTTTCTAACCTATTTTGGCCTGAAATGAAGCCATAATGGTATTTTTTAATTTTTAGAATTTTTTTTGCTATTTTTTTGGAATTTTCTATTACGCGTCGGGTGGGAACGAAACAGAAGGATAATTTTATATTCTGTCTTTCTCAGCATTTTCCAACCTATTTTGGCTTGAAATGAAGCCATAGTTGTATTTTTTAATTTTTTGAATTTTTTTGCAATTTTTTTGGAATTTTCTATTACGCATCGAGTAGGAACGGAACGAAACGATAATTTTCATTTTCTCTTTTTCTCGGCCTTTTCCTACCTATTTTGGCTTGAAATAAAGCCATAATGGTATTTTATAATTTTTAGAATTTTTTTTGCTATTTTTTTGGAATTTTCTGTTACGCGTCGGGTAGGAACGAAATGGAATGATAATTTTATATTCTCTCTTTCTCGGCATTTTCCAACCTGTTTTGGCTTGAAATGAAGCCATAATGGTATATTTTAATTTTTTGAATTTTTTTGCTTTTGTTTTGAAATTTTCAATTACGAGTCGGGTAGGAACGAAACGTAACGATATTTTTTATTTTCTCTCTTTCACCTCCTTTTCCATACTATTTTGGCTTGAAATGAAGCAATAATGGTATCTTTTAATTTTTTGAATTTTTTTGCTATTTTTTTGGAATTTTCTATTTCGCGTCGGGTTGGAACGGAACGGAACGATAATTTTTTATTTTCTCTCTTTCTCGGCCTTTTCCGACCTATTTTGGCTTGAAATGAAGCCATAATGGTATTTTTTAATTTTTAGAATTTGTTTGCTGTTTTTTTGGAATTTTCTATTACGCGTCGGGTTGGAACCAAACAGAATGATAATTTTATATTCTCTCTTTCTCGGCATTTTCTAACCTGTTTTGGCTCGAAATGATCCCATAATGGTATTTTTTAATTTTTTGAATTTTTTTGCTAGTTTTTTGGAATTTTCTATTACGCGTCGGGCACGAACAAAGCGGAATGATAATTTTCTATTCTCTCTTTCCCGGCATTTTCAAACCTGTTTTGGCTTGTAATGAAGTCATAATAGTATTTTTTAATTTTTAAATTTTTTTTGCTATTTTTTTGGAATTTTCTGTTATGCATTGGGTAGGAACAGAACAGAACGATAATTTTTATTTTCTCTCTTTCTCGGCCTTTTCCAACCTATTTTGGCTTGAAATGAAGCCATAATGGTATGTTTTAATTTTTAGAATTTTTTTTCTTTTTTTTTTGAATTTTCTATTATGCATTGGGTGGGAATGGAACAAAACGATAATTTTTATTTTCTCTCTATCTCGGCCTTTTCCAACCTATTTTGGCTTGAAATGAAGCCATAATGGTATGTTTTAATTTTTAGAATTTTTTTTGCTATTTTTTTGAAATTTTCTATTACGCGTCGGTTAGGAACGAAACGGAATGATAATTTTATATTCTCTCTTTCCCAGCGTTTTCCAACCTATTTTGGCTTGAAATGAAGCCATAATGGTATTTTTCAATTTTTTGAATTTTTTTCTATTTTTTTGGAATTTTCTATTATGCAATGGATAGGAACGGAACTGAACGATAATTTTTATTTTCTCTCTTTCTCGGCCTTTTCCAACCTTTTTTGGCTTGAAATGAAGCCATAATGGTATTTTTTTAATTTTCAGAATTTTTTTTTCTATTTTTTGGGAATTTTCTATTACGCGTCTGGTAGGAACGAAACGGAATGATAATTTTATATTCTCTCTTTCCCGGCATTTTCCAACCTAGTTTGGTTTGAAATGAAGCCATAATGGTATTTTTCAATTTTTTGAATTTTTTTGCTATGTTTTTGGAATTTTCTATTACACATCGAGTAGGAACGGAACGAAATGATAATTTTAATTTTCTCTCTGTCTCCGCCTTTCCCAACCTATTTTGGCTTGAAATGAAGCCATAATGGTATTTTTTAATTTTTAGAGTTTTTTTTGCTATTTTTTTTGAATTTTCTGTTTCGCGTCGGTTAGGAACGAAACGGAATGATAATTTTATATTCTCTCTTTCCCGGCATTTTCCAATCTATTTTGGCTTGATGGTAGTTTTTAATTTTTTGAATTTTTTTGCTATTTTTTTGGAATTTTCTATTTCGCTTCGGGTTGGAACGGAACGGAATGATAATTTTTATTTTCTCTCTTTCTCTGCCTTTTCTAACCTATTTTGGCCTGAAATGAAGCCATAATGGTATTTTTTAATTTTTAGAATTTTTTTTGCTATTTTTTTGGAATTTTCTATTACACGTCGGGTGGGAACGAAACAGAAGGATAATTTTATATTCTGTCTTTCTCAGCATTTTCCAACCTATTTTGGCTTGAAATGAAGCCATAGTTGTATTTTTTAATTTTTTGAATTTTTTTGCAATTTTTTTGGAATTTTCTATTACGCATCGAGTAGGAACGGAACGAAACGATAATTTTCATTTTCTCTTTTTCTCGGCCTTTTCCTACCTATTTTGGCTTGAAATAAAGCCATAATGGTATTTTTTAATTTTTAGAATTTTTTTTGCTATTTTTTTGGAATTTTCTGTTACGCGTCGGGTAGGAACGAAATGGAATGATAATTTTATATTCTCTCTTTCTCGGCATTTTCCAACCTGTTTTGGCTTGAAATGAAGCCATAATGGTATATTTTAATTTTTGATTTTTTTTGCTTTTGTTTTGAAATTTTCAATTACGAGTCGGGTAGGAACGAAACGTAACGATATTTTTTATTTTCTCTCTTTCACCTCCTTTTTCATACTATTTTGGCTTGAAATGAAGCAATAATGGTATTTTTTAATTTTTTGAATTTTTTTGCTATTTTTTTGGAATTTTCTATTTCGCGTCGGGTTGGAACGGAACGGAACGATAATTTTTTATTTTCTCTCTTTCTCGGCCTTTTCCGACCTATTTTGGCTTGAAATGAAGCCATAATGGTATTTTTTAATTTTTAGAATTTGTTTGCTGTTTTTTTGGAATTTTCTATTATGCGTCGGGTTGGAACCAAACAGAATGATAATTTTATATTCTCTCTTTCTCGGCATTTTCTAACCTGTTTTGGCTCGAAATGATCCCATAATGGTATTTTTTAATTTTTTGAATTTTTTTGCTAGTTTTTTGGAATTTTCTATTACGCGTCGGGCACGAACAAATCGGAATGATAATTTTCTATTCTCTCTTTCCCGGCATTTTCAAACCTGTTTTGGCTTGTAATGAAGTCATAATAGTATTTTTTAATTTTTAAATTTTTTTTGCTATTTTTTTGGAATTTTCTGTTATGCATTGGGTAGGAACAGAACAGAACGATAATTTTTATTTTCTCTCTTTCTCGGCCTTTTCCAACCTATTTTGGCTTGAAATGAAGCCATAATGGTATGTTTTAATTTTTAGAATTTTTTTTCTTTTTTTTTTTGAATTTTCTATTATGCATTGGGTGGGAATGGAACAAAACGATAATTTTTATTTTCTCTCTTTCTCGGCCTTTTCCAACCTATTTTGGCTTGAAATGAAGCCATAATGGTATGTTTTAAGTTTTAGAATTTTTTTTGCTATTTTTTTAAAATTTTCTATTACGCGTCGGTTAGGAACGAAACGGAATGATAATTTTATATTCTCTCTTTCCCGGCATTTTCCAACCTAGTTTGGCTTGAAATGAAGCCATAATGGTATTTTTCAATTTTTTGAATTTTTTTGCTATGTTTTTGGAATTTTCTATTACACATCGAGTAGGAACGGAACGAAATGATAATTTTAATTTTCTCTCTGTCTCCGCCTTTCCCAACCTATTTTGGCTTGAAATGAAGTCATAATGGTATTTTTTAATTTTTAGAGTTTTTTTTGCTATTTTTTTGGAATTTTCTATTTCGCGTCGGTTAGGAACGAAACGGAATGATAATTTTATATTCTCTCTTTCCCGGCATTTTCCAATCTATTTTGGCTTGATGGTAGTTTTTAATTTTTTGAATTTTTTTGCTATTTTTTTGGAATTTTCTATTTCGCGTCGGGTTGGAACGGAACGGAACGATAATTTTTTATTTTCTCTCTTTCTCGGCCTTTTCCGACCTATTTTGGCTTGAAATGAAGCCATAATGGTATTTTTTAATTTTTAGAATTTGTTTGCTGTTTTTTTGGAATTTTCTATTACGCGTCAGGTAGGAACCAAACAGAATGATAATTTTATATTCTCTCTTTCTCGGCATTTTCTAACCTGTTTTGGCTTGAAATGATGCCATAATGGTGTTTTTTAATTTTTTGAATTTTTTTGCTAGTTTTTTGGAATTTTCTATTACGCGTCGGGTACGAACGAAGCGGAATGATAATTTTCTATTCTCTCTTTCCCGGCATTTTCAAACCTGTTTTGGCTTGTAATGAAGTCATAATGGTATTTTTTAATTTTTAAATTTTTTTTGCTATTTTTTTGGAATTTTCTGTTATGCATTGGGTAGGAACAGAACAGAACGATAATTTTTATTTTCTCTCTTTCTCGGCCATTTCCAACCTATTTTGGCTTGAAATGAAGCCATAATTTTATTTTTTAATTTTCAGAATTTTTTTTGCTATTTTTTTGGAATTTTCTATTACGATTCAGGTAGGAACGAAACGGAATGATAATTTTACATTCTCTCTTTCCCGGCATTTTCCAACCTATTTTGGCTTGAAATGAAGTCATAATGGTATTTTTCAATTTTTTGAATTTTTTTGGAATTTTCTATAACATATCGAGTAGGAATGGAACGAAACGATAATTTTCATTTTCTCGCTGTCTCGGCCTTTCCCAGCCTATTTTGTTTTGAAATGAAGCCATAATGATATATTTTAATTTTTTGAATTTTTTTGCTATTGTTTTGAAATTTTCAATTACGAGTCGGGTAGGATCGAAACGTAACGATATTTTTATTTTCTCTCTTTCTCCTCCTTTTCCATACTATTTTGGCTTGAAATGAAGCTATTATGTTATTTTTTAATTTTTAGAATATTTTTTGCAATGTTTTTGGAATTTTCTATTACGCGTCGGGTAGTAACGAAACGTAACGATATTTTTTATTTTCTCTCTTTCTCCTCCTTTTCCATACTAATTTTGGCTTGAAATGAAGCTATAATGGTATTTTTTAATTTTTAGAATTTTTTTTGCTATTTTTTTAATTTTCTATTACGCTTCGGGTAGGAACGAAACGGAATTATAATTTTATATTCTCTCTTTCCCGGCATTTTCCAACCTATTTTGGCTTGAAATGAAACCATAATGGTATTTTTCAATTTTTTGAATTTTTTTGCTATTTTTTTGGAATTTTCTATTTTGCGTCGGGTTGGAACGGAACGAAACGATAATTTTTATTTTATCATTTTCTCGGCCTTTTCCTACCTATTTTGGCTTGAAATGAAGCCATAATGGTATATCTTAATTTTTAGAATTTTTTTTGCTATTTTTTTTTGAATTTTCTATTACGCGTCGGGTAGGAACGAAACGGAATGATAATTTTATATTCTTTCTTTCTCGACATTTTCCAACCTGTTTTGGCTTGAAATGAAGCCATAATGATATATTTTAATTTTTTGAATTTTTTTGCTATTGTTTTTAAATTTTTAATTACGAGTCGGGTAGGAACAAAACGTAACGATATTTTTTATTTTCTCTCTTTCACCTCCTTTTCCATACTATTTTGGCTTGAAATGATGCCACAATGGTATTTTTTAATTTTTAGAATTGTTTTTGCTATTTTTTTGGAATTTTCTATTACGCTTCGGGTAGAAACGAAACGGAAGGATAATTTTATATTCCCTCTTTCTCGGCATTTTCCAACCTGTTTTGGCTTGAAATGAAGCGATAATTTTGTTTTGTAATTTTTAGAATTTTTTTGCTATTTTTTTTAAATTTTCTATAACGCATCGAGTAGGAACGGAACGTAACGATAATTTTTATTTTCTCTATATCTCGGCCTTTCCCAACCTATTTTGGCTTGAAAGGATGCCTTAATGGTATTTTTTAATTTTTTTAATTTTTTTCAATTTTTTTGGAATTTTCTGTTATGCTTTGCGTAGGAACGTAACTGAACGATAATTTTTATTTTCTCTCTTTCTCGGCCATTTCCAACCTATTTTGGCTTGAAATGAAGCCATAATTTTATTTTTTAATTTTCAGAATTTTTTTTGCTATTTTTTTGGAATTTTCTATTACGCGTCAGGTAGGAACGAAACGGAATGATAATTTTACATTCTCTCTTTCCCGGCATTTTCCAACCTATTTTGGCTTGAAATGAAGTCATAATGGTATTTTTCAATTTTTTGAATTTTTTTGGAATTTTCTATAACATATCGAGTAGGAATGGAACGAAACGATAATTTTCATTTTCTCGCTGTCTCGGCCTTTCCCAGCCTATTTTGTTTTGAAATGAAGCCATAATGATATATTTTAATTTTTTGAATTTTTTTGCTATTGTTTTGAAATTTTCAATTACGAGTCGGGTAGGATCGAAACGTAACGATATTTTTATTTTCTCTCTTTCTCCTCCTTTTCCATACTATTTTGGCTTGAAATGAAGCTATTATGTTATTTTTTAATTTTTAGAATATTTTTTGCTATGTTTTTGGAATTTTCTATTACGCGTCGGGTAGTAACGAAACGTAACGATATTTTTTATTTTCTCTCTTTCTCCTCCTTTTCCATACTAATTTTGGCTTGAAATGAAGCTATAATGGTATTTTTTAATTTTTAGAATTTTTTTTGCTATTTTTTTAATTTTCTATTACGCGTCGGGTAGGAACGAAACGGAATTATAATTTTATATTCTCTCTTTCCCGGCATTTTCCAACCTATTTTGGCTTGAAATGAAGTCATAATGGTATTTTTTAATTTTTTGAATTTTTTTGCTATTTTTTTGGAATTTTCTATTTCGCGTCGGGTTGGAACGGAACGGAACGATAATTTTTTATTTTCTCTCTTTCTCGGCCTTTTCCGACCTATTTTGGCTTGAAATGAAGCCATAATGGTATTTTTTAATTTTTAGAATTTGTTTGCAGTTTTTTTGGAATTTTCTATTACGCGTCAGGTAGGAACCAAACAGAATGATAATTTTATATTCTCTCTTTCTCGGCATTTTCTAACCTGTTTTGGCTTGAAATGATGCCATAATGGTATTTTTTAATTTTTTGAATTTTTTTGCTAGTTTTTTGGAATTTTCTATTACGCGTCGGGTACGAACGAAGCGGAATGATAATTTTCTATTCTCTCTTTCCCGGCATTTCCAAACCTGTTTTGGCTTGTAATGAAGTCATAATGGTATTTTTTAATTTTTAAATTTTTTTTGCTATTTTTTGGGAATTTTCTGTTATGCATTGGGTAGGAACAGAACAGAACGATAATTTTTATTTTCTCTCTTTCTCGGCCTTTTCCAACCTATTTTGGCTTGAAATGAAGCCATAATGGTATGTTTTAATTTTTAGAATTTTTTTTCTATTTTTTTTGAATTTTCTATTATGAATTGGGTGGGAATGGAACAAAACGATAATTTTTATTTTCTCTCTTTCTCGGCCTTTTCCAACCTATTTTGGCTTGAAATGAAGCCATAATGATATATTTTAATTTTTTGAATTTTTTTGCTATTGTTTTGAAATTTTCAATTACGAGTCGGGTAGGATCGAAACGTAACGATATTTTTATTTTCTCTCTTTCTCCTCCTTTTCCATACTATTTTGGCTTGAAATGAAGCTATTATGTTATTTTTTAATTTTTAGAATATTTTTTGCAATGTTTTTGGAATTTTCTATTACGCGTCGGGTAGTAACGAAACGTAACGATATTTTTTATTTTCTCTCTTTCTCCTCCTTTTCCATACTAATTTTGGCTTGAAATGAAGCTATAATGGTATTTTTTAATTTTTAGAATTTTTTTTGCTATTTTTTTAATTTTCTATTGCGCGTCGGGTACGAACGAAACGGAATTATAATTTTATATTCTCTCTTTCCCGGCATTTTCCAACCTATTTTGGCTTGAAATGAAACCATAATGGTATTTTTCAATTTTTTGAATTTTTTTGCTATTTTTTTGGAATTTTCTATTTTGCGTCGGGTTGGAACGGAACGAAACGATAATTTTTATTTTATCATTTTCTCGGCCTTTTCCTACCTATTTTGGCTTGAAATGAAGCCATAATGGTATATCTTAATTTTTAGAATTTTTTTTGCTATTTTTTTTTGAATTTTCTATTACGCGTCGGGTAGGAACGAAACGGAATGATAATTTTATATTCTTTCTTTCTCGGCATTTTCCAACCTGTTTTGGCTTGAAATGAAGCCATAATGATATATTTTAATTTTTTGAATTTTTTTGCTATTGTTTTTAAATTTTTAATTACGAGTCGGGTAGGAACAAAACGTAACGATATTTTTTATTTTCTCTCTTTCACCTCCTTTTCCATACTATTTTGGCTTGAAATGATGCCACAATGGTATTTTTTAATTTTTAGAATTGTTTTTGCTATTTTTTTGGAATTTTCTATTACGCTTCGGGTAGAAACGAAACGGAAGGATAATTTTATATTCCCTCTTTCTCGGCATTTTCCAACCTGTTTTGGCTTGAAATGAAGCGATAATTTTGTTTTTTAATTTTTAGAATTTTTTTGCTATTTTTTTTAAATTTTCTATAACGCATCGAGTAGGAACGGAACGTAACGATAATTTTTATTTTCTCTATATCTCGGCCTTTCCCAACCTATTTTGGCTTGAAAGGATGCCTTAATGGTATTTTTTAATTTTTTTAATTTTTTTCAATTTTTTTGGAATTTTCTGTTATGCTTTGCGTAGGAACGTAACTGAACGATAATTTTTATTTTCTCTCTTTCTCGGCCATTTCCAACCTATTTTGGCTTGAAATGAAGCCATAATTTTATTTTTTAATTTTCAGAATTTTTTTTGCTATTTTTTTGGAATTTTCTATTACGCGTCAGGTAGGAACGAAACGGAATGATAATTTTACATTCTCTCTTTCCCGGCATTTTCCAACCTATTTTGGCTTGAAATGAAGTCATAATGGTATTTTTCAATTTTTTGAATTTTTTTGGAATTTTCTATAACATATCGAGTAGGAATGGAACGAAACGATAATTTTCATTTTCTCGCTGTCACGGCCTTTCCCAGCCTATTTTGTTTTGAAATGAAGCCATAATGATATATTTTAATTTTTTGAATTTTTTTGCTATTGTTTTGAAATTTTCAATTACGAGTCGGGTAGGATCGAAACGTAACGATATTTTTATTTTCTCTCTTTCTCCTCCTTTTCCATACTATTTTGGCTTGAAATGAAGCTATTATGTTATTTTTTAATTTTTAGAATATTTTTTGCTATGTTTTTGGAATTTTCTATTACGCGTCGGGTAGTAACGAAACGTAACGATATTTTTTATTTTCTCTCTTTCTCCTCCTTTTCCATACTAATTTTGGCTTGAAATGAAGCTATAATGGTATTTTTTAATTTTTAGAATTTTTTTTGCTATTTTTTTAATTTTCTATTACGCGTCGGGTAGGAACGAAACGGAATTATAATTTTATATTCTCTCTTTCCCGGCATTTTCCAACCTATTTTGGCTTGAAATGAAGTCATAATGGTATTTTTTAATTTTTTTAATTTTTTTGCTATTTTTTTGGAATTTTCTATTTCGCGTCGGGTTGGAACGGAACGGAACGATAATTTTTTATTTTCTCTCTTTCTCGGCCTTTTCCGACCTATTTTGGCTTGAAATGAAGCCATAATGGTATTTTTTAATTTTTAGAATTTGTTTGCAGTTTTTTTGGAATTTCTATTACGCGTCAGGTAGGAACCAAACAGAATGATAATTTTATATTCTCTCTTTCTCGGCATTTTCTAACCTGTTTTGGCTTGAAATGATGCCATAATGGTATTTTTTAATTTTTTGAATTTTTTTGCTAGTTTTTTGGAATTTTCTATTACGCGTCGGGTACGAACGAAGCGGAATGATAATTTTCTATTCTCTCTTTCCCGGCATTTTCAAACCTGTTTTGGCTTGTAATGAAGTCATAATGGTATTTTTTAATTTTTAAATTTTTTTTGCTATTTTTTGGGAATTTTCTGTTATGCATTGGGTAGGAACAGAACAGAACGATAATTTTTATTTTCTCTCTTTCTCGGCCTTTTCCAACCTATTTTGGCTTGAAATGAAGCCATAATGGTATGTTTTAATTTTTAGAATTTTTTTTCTATTTTTTTTGAATTTTCTATTATGAATTGGGTGGGAATGGAACAAAACGATAATTTTTATTTTCTCTCTTTCTCGGCCTTTTCCAACCTATTTTGGCTTGAAATGAAGCCATAATGGTATTTTTTAATTTTTAGAATTTTTTTTCCTATTTTTTTGAAATTTTCTATTACGCGTCAGGTAGGAACGAAACGGAATGATAATTTTACATTCTCTCTTTCCCGGCATTTTCCAACCTATTTTGGCTTGAAATGAAGTCATAATGGTATTTTTCGATTTTTTGAATTTTTTTGGAATTTTCTATAACATATCGAGTAGGAATGGAACGAAACGATAATTTTCATTTTCTCGCTGTCTCGGCCTTTCCCAGCCTATTTTGTTTTGAAATGAAGCCATAATGATATATTTTAATTTTTTGAATTTTTTTGCTATTGTTTTTAAATTTTTAATTACGAGTCGGGTAGGAACAAAACGTAACGATATTTTTTATTTTCTCTCTTTCACCTCCTTTTCCATACTATTTTGGCTTGAAATGATGCCACAATGGTATTTTTTAATTTTTAGAATTGTTTTTGCTATTTTTTTGGAATTTTCTATTACGCTTCGGGTAGAAACGAAACGGAAGGATAATTTTATATTCCCTCTTTCTCGGCATTTTCCAACCTGTTTTGGCTTGAAATGAAGCGATAATTTTGTTTTGTAATTTTTAGAATTTTTTTGCTATTTTTTTTAAATTTTCTATAACGCATCGAGTAGGAACGGAACGTAACGATAATTTTTATTTTCTCTATATCTCGGCCTTTCCCAACCTATTTTGGCTTGAAAGGATGCCTTAATGGTATTTTTTAATTTTTTTAATTTTTTTCAATTTTTTTGGAATTTTCTGTTATGCTTTGCGTAGGAACGTAACTGAACGATAATTTTTATTTTCTCTCTTTCTCGGCCATTTCCAACCTATTTTGGCTTGAAATGAAGCCATAATTTTATTTTTTAATTTTCAGAATTTTTTTTGCTATTTTTTTGGAATTTTCTATTACGCGTCAGGTAGGAACGAAACGGAATGATAATTTTACATTCTCTCTTTCCCGGCATTTTCCAACCTATTTTGGCTTGAAATGAAGTCATAATGGTATTTTTCAATTTTTTGAATTTTTTTGGAATTTTCTATAACATATCGAGTAGGAATGGAACGAAACGATAATTTTCATTTTCTCGCTGTCTCGGCCTTTCCCAGCCTATTTTGTTTTGAAATGAAGCCATAATGATATATTTTAATTTTTTGAATTTTTTTGCTATTGTTTTGAAATTTTCAATTACGAGTCGGGTAGGATCGAAACGTAACGATATTTTTATTTTCTCTCTTTCTCCTCCTTTTCCATACTATTTTGGCTTGAAATGAAGCTATTATGTTATTTTTTAATTTTTAGAATATTTTTTGCTATGTTTTTGGAATTTTCTATTACGCGTCGGGTAGTAACGAAACGTAACGATATTTTTTATTTTCTCTCTTTCTCCTCCTTTTCCATACTAATTTTGGCTTGAAATGAAGCTATAATGGTATTTTTTAATTTTTAGAATTTTTTTTGCTATTTTTTTAATTTTCTATTACGCGTCGGGTAGGAACGAAACGGAATTATAATTTTATATTCTCTCTTTCCCGGCATTTTCCAACCTATTTTGGCTTGAAATGAAGTCATAATGGTATTTTTTAATTTTTTGAATTTTTTTGCTATTTTTTTGGAATTTTCTATTTCGCGTCGGGTTGGAACGGAACGGAACGATAATTTTTTATTTTCTCTCTTTCTCGGCCTTTTCCGACCTATTTTGGCTTGAAATGAAGCCATAATGGTATTTTTTAATTTTTAGAATTTGTTTGCAGTTTTTTTGGAATTTTCTATTACGCGTCAGGTAGGAACCAAACAGAATGATAATTTTATATTCTCTCTTTCTCGGCATTTTCTAACCTGTTTTGGCTTGAAATGATGCCATAATGGTATTTTTTAATTTTTTGAATTTTTTTGCTAGTTTTTTGGAATTTTCTATTACGCGTCGGGTACGAACGAAGCGGAATGATAATTTTCTATTCTCTCTTTCCCGGCATTTCCAAACCTGTTTTGGCTTGTAATGAAGTCATAATGGTATTTTTTAATTTTTAAATTTTTTTTGCTATTTTTTGGGAATTTTCTGTTATGCATTGGGTAGGAACAGAACAGAACGATAATTTTTATTTTCTCTCTTTCTCGGCCTTTTCCAACCTATTTTGGCTTGAAATGAAGCCATAATGGTATGTTTTAATTTTTAGAATTTTTTTTCTATTTTTTTTGAATTTTCTATTATGAATTGGGTGGGAATGGAACAAAACGATAATTTTTATTTTCTCTCTTTCTCGGCCTTTTCCAACCTATTTTGTTTTGAAATGAAGCCATAATGATATATTTTAATTTTTTGAATTTTTTTGCTATTGTTTTGAAATTTTCAATTACGAGTCGGGTAGGATCGAAACGTAACGATATTTTTATTTTCTCTCTTTCTCCTCCTTTTCCATACTATTTTGGCTTGAAATGAAGCTATTACGTTATTTTTTAATTTTTAGAATATTTTTTGCTATGTTTTTGGAATTTTCTATTACGCGTCGGGTAGTAACGAAACGTAACGATATTTTTTATTTTCTCTCTTTCTCCTCCTTTTCCATACTAATTTTGGCTTGAAATGAAGCTATAATGGTATTTTTTAATTTTTAGAATTTTTTTTGCTATTTTTTTAATTTTCTATTGCG
Organism: Quercus agrifolia; assembly: GCA_029955455.1. NCBI lineage: Eukaryota > Viridiplantae > Streptophyta > Magnoliopsida > Fagales > Fagaceae > Quercus > Quercus agrifolia. Next base: position 34,587,339 of record JARQAD010000002.1, read on the forward strand.
CGTCGGGTACGAACGAAACGGAATTATAATTTTATATTCTCTCTTTCCTGGCATTTTCCAACCTATTTTGGCTTGAAATGAAACCATAATGGTATTTTTCAATTTTTGAATTTTTTTGCTATTTTTTTGGAATTTTCTATTTTGCGTCGGGTTTGAACGGAACGAAACGATAATTTTTATTTTATCATTTTCTCGGCCTTTTCCTACCTATTTTGGCTTGAAATGAAGCCATAATGGTATATCTTAATTTTTAGAATTTTTTTTGCTATTTTTTTTTGAATTTTCTATTACGCGTCGGGTAGGAACGAAACGGAATGATAATTTTATATTCTTTCTTTCTCGGCATTTTCCAACCTGTTTTGGCTTGAAATGAAGCCATAATGATATATTTTAATTTTTTGAATTTTTTTGCTATTGTTTTTAAATTTTTAATTACGAGTCGGGTAGGAACAAAACGTAACGATATTTTTTATTTTCTCTCTTTCACCTCCTTTTCCATACTATTTTGGCTTGAAATGATGCCACAATGGTATTTTTTAATTTTTAGAATTGTTTTTGCTATTTTTTTGGAATTTTCTATTACGCTTCGGGTAGAAACGAAACGGAAGGATAATTTTATATTCCCTCTTTCTCGGCATTTTCCAACCTGTTTTGGCTTGAAATGAAGCGATAATTTTGTTTTGTAATTTTTAGAATTTTTTTGCTATTTTTTTTAAATTTTCTATAACGCATCGAGTAGGAACGGAACGTAACGATAATTTTTATTTTCTCTATATCTCGGCCTTTCCCAACCTATTTTGGCTTGAAAGGATGCCTTAATGGTATTTTTTAATTTTTTTAATTTTTTTCAATTTTTTTGGAATTTTCTGTTATGCTTTGCGTAGGAACGTAACTGAACGATAATTTTTATTTTCTCTCTTTCTCGGCCATTTCCAACCTATTTTGGCTTGAAATGAAGCCATAATTTTATTTTTTAATTTTCAGAATTTTTTTTGCTATTTTTTTGGAATTTTCTATTACGCGTAAGGTAGGAACGAAACGGAATGATAATTTTACATTCTCTCTTTCCCGGCATTTTCCAACCTATTTTGGCTTGAAATGAAGTCATAATGGTATTTTTCAATTTTTTGAATTTTTTTGGAATTTTCTATAACATATCGAGTAGGAATGGAACGAAACGATAATTTTCATTTTCTCGCTGTCTCGGCCTTTCCCAGCCTATTTTGTTTTGAAATGAAGCCATAATGATATATTTTAATTTTTTGAATTTTTTTGCTATTGTTTTGAAATTTTCAATTACGAGTCGGGTAGGATCGAAACGTAACGATATTTTTATTTTCTCTCTTTCTCCTCCTTTTCCATACTATTTTGGCTTGAAATGAAGCTATTATGTTATTTTTTAATTTTTAGAATATTTTTTGCTATGTTTTTGGAATTTTCTATTACGCGTCGGGTAGTAATGAAACGTAACGATATTTTTTATTTTCTCTCTTTCTCCTCCTTTTCCATACTAATTTTGGCTTGAAATGAAGCTATAATGGTATTTTTTAATTTTTAGAATTTTTTTTGCTATTTTTTTAATTTTCTATTACGCGTCGGGTAGGAACGAAACGGAATTATAATTTTATATTCTCTCTTTCCCGGCATTTTCCAACCTATTTTGGCTTGAAATGAAGTCATAATGGTATTTTTTAATTTTTTTAATTTTTTTGCTATTTTTTTGGAATTTTCTATTTCGCGTCGGGTTGGAACGGAACGGAACGATAATTTTTTATTTTCTCTCTTTCTCGGCCTTTTCCGACCTATTTTGGCTTGAAATGAAGCCATTATGGTATTTTTTAATTTTTAGAATTTGTTTGCAGTTTTTTTGGAATTTTCTATTACGCGTCAGGTAGGAACCAAACAGAATGATAATTTTATATTCTCTCTTTCTCGGCATTTTCTAACCTGTTTTGGCTTGAAATGATGCCATAATGGTATTTTTTAATTTTTTGAATTTTTTTGCTAGTTTTTTGGAATTTTCTATTACGCGTCGGGTACGAACGAAGCGGAATGATAATTTTCTATTCTCTCTTTCCCGGCATTTTCAAACCTGTTTTGGCTTGTAATGAAGTCATAATGGTATTTTTTAATTTTTAAATTTTTTTTGCTATTTTTTGGGAATTTTCTGTTATGCATTGGGTAGGAACAGAACAGAACGATAATTTTTATTTTCTCTCTTTCTCGGCCTTTTCCAACCTATTTTGGCTTGAAATGAAGCCATAATGGTATGTTTTAATTTTTAGAATTTTTTTTCTATTTTTTTTGAATTTTCTATTATGAATTGGGTGGGAATGGAACAAAACGATAATTTTTATTTTCTCTCTTTCTCGGCCTTTTCCAACCTATTTTGGCTTGAAATGAAGCCATAATGGTATTTTTTAATTTTTAGAATTTTTTTTGCTATTTTTTTGAAATTTTCTATTACGCGTCAGGTAGGAACGAAACGGAATGATAATTTTACATTCTCTCTTTCCCGGCATTTTCCAACCTATTTTGGCTTGAAATGAAGTCATAATGGTATTTTTCGATTTTTTGAATTTTTTTGGAATTTTCTATAACATATCGAGTAGGAATGGAACGAAACGATAATTTTCATTTTCTCGCTGTCTCGGCCTTTCCCAGCCTATTTTGTTTTGAAATGAAGCCATAATGATATATTTTAATTTTTTGAATTTTTTTGCTATTATTTTGAAATTTTCAATTACGAGTCGGGTAGGATCGAAACGTAACGATATTTTTATTTTCTCCCTTTCTCCTCCTTTTCCATACTATTTTGGCTTGAAATGAAGCTATTATGTTATTTTTTAATTTTTAGAATATTTTTTGCTATGTTTTTGGAATTTTCTATTACGCGTCGGGTAGTAACGAAACGTAACGATATCTTTTATTTTCTCTCTTTCTCCTCCTTTTCCATACTAATTTTGGCTTGAAATGAAGCTATAATGGTATTTTTTAATTTTTAGAATTTTTTTTGCTATTTTTTTAATTTTCTATTGCGCGTCGGGTAGGAACGAAACGGAATTATAATTTTATATTCTCTCTTTCCCGGCATTTTCCAACCTATTTTGGCTTGAAATGAAACCATAATGGTATTTTTCAATTTTTTGAATTTTTTTGCTATTTTTTTGGAATTTTCTATTTTGCGTCGGGTTTGAACGGAACGAAACGATAATTTTTATTTTATCATTTTCTCGGCCTTTTCCTACCTATTTTGGCTTGAAATGAAGCCATAATGGTATATCTTAATTTTTAGAATTTTTTTTGCTATTTTTTTTTGAATTTTCTATTACGCGTCGGGTAGGAACGAAACGGAATGATAATTTTATATTCTTTCTTTCTCGGCATTTTCCAACCTGTTTTGGCTTGAAATGAAGCCATAATGATATATTTTAATTTTTTGAATTTTTTTGCTATTGTTTTTAAATTTTTAATTACGAGTCGGGTAGGAACAAAACGTAACGATATTTTTTATTTTCTCTCTTTCACCTCCTTTTCCATACTATTTTGGCTTGAAATGATGCCACAATGGTATTTTTTAATTTTTAGAATTGTTTTTGCTATTTTTTTGGAATTTTCTATTACGCTTCGGGTAGAAACGAAACGGAAGGATAATTTTATATTCCCTCTTTCTCGGCATTTTCCAACCTGTTTTGGCTTGAAATGAAGCGATAATTTTGTTTTGTAATTTTTAGATTTTTTTTGCTATTTTTTTGGAATTTTCTGTTACGCGTCGGGTAGGAACGAAATGGAATGATAATTTTATATTCTCTCTTTCTCGGCATTTTCCAACCTGTTTTGGCTTGAAATGAAGCCATAATGGTATATTTTAATTTTTGATTTTTTTTGCTTTTGTTTTGAAATTTTCAATTACGAGTCGGGTAGGAACGAAACGTAACGATATTTTTTATTTTCTCTCTTTCACCTCCTTTTTCATACTATTTTGGCTTGAAATGAAGCAATAATGGTATTTTTTAATTTTTTGAATTTTTTTGCTATTTTTTTGGAATTTTCTATTTCGCGTCGGGTTGGAACGGAACGGAACGATAATTTTTTATTTTCTCTCTTTCTCGGCCTTTTCCGACCTATTTTGGCTTGAAATGAAGCCATAATGGTATTTTTTAATTTTTAGAATTTGTTTGCTGTTTTTTTGGAATTTTCTATTATGCGTCGGGTTGGAACCAAACAGAATGATAATTTTATATTCTCTCTTTCTCGGCATTTTCTAACCTGTTTTGGCTCGAAATGATCCCATAATGGTATTTTTTAATTTTTTGAATTTTTTTGCTAGTTTTTTGGAATTTTCTATTACGCGTCGGGCACGAAAAAATCGGAATGATAATTTTCTATTCTCTCTTTCCCGGCATTTTCAAACCTGTTTTGGCTTGTAATGAAGTCATAATAGTATTTTTAAATTTTTAAATTTTTTTTGCTATTTTTTTGGAATTTTCTGTTATGCATTGGGTAGGAACAGAACAGAACGATAATTTTTATTTTCTCTCTTTCTCGGCCTTTTCCAACCTATTTTGGCTTGAAATGAAGCCATAATGGTATGTTTTAATTTTTAGAATTTTTTTTCTTTTTTTTTTGAATTTTCTATTATGCATTGGGTGGGAATGGAACAAAACGATAATTTTTATTTTCTCTCTTTCTCGGCCTTTTCCAACCTATTTTGGCTTGAAATGAAGCCATAATGGTATGTTTTAATTTTTAGAATTTTTTTTGCTATTTTTTTAAAATTTTCTATTACGCGTCGGTTAGGAACGAAACGGAATGATAATTTTATATTCTCTCTTTCCCGGCATTTTCCAACCTAGTTTGGCTTGAAATGAAGCCATAATGGTATTTTTCAATTTTTTGAATTTTTTTGCTATGTTTTTGGAATTTTCTATTACACATCGAGTAGGAACGGAACGAAATGATAATTTTAATTTTCTCCCTGTCTCCGCCTTTCCCAACCTATTTTGGCTTGAAATGAAGTCATAATGGTATTTTTTAATTTTTAGAGTTTTTTTTTGCTATTTTTTTGGAATTTTCTATTTCGCGTCGGTTAGGAACGAAACGGAATGATAATTTTATATTCTCTCTTTCCCGGCATTTTCCAATCTATTTTGGCTTGATGGTAGTTTTTAATTTTTTGAATTTTTTTGCTATTTTTTTGAATTTTCTATTTCGCGTCGGGTTGGAACGGAACGGAACGATAATTTTTTATTTTCTCTCTTTCTCGGCCTTTTCCGACCTATTTTGGCTTGAAATGAAGCCATAATGGTATTTTTTAATTTTTAGAATTTGTTTGCTGTTTTTTTGGAATTTTCTATTACGCGTCAGGTAGGAACCAAACAGAATGATAATTTTATATTCTCTCTTTCTCGGCATTTTCTAACCTGTTTTGTTTTGAAATGATGCCATAATGGTATTTTTTAATTTTTTGAATTTTTTTGCTAGTTTTTTGGAATTTTCTATTACGCGTCGGGTACGAACGAAGCGGAATGATAATTTTCTATTCTCTCTTTCCCGGCATTTTCAAACCTGTTTTGGCTTGTAATGAAGTCATAATGGTATTTTTTAATTTTTAAATTTTTTTTGCTATTTTTTTGGAATTTTCTGTTATGCATTGGGTAGGAACAGAACAGAACGATAATTTTTATTTTCTCTCTTTCTCGGCCATTTTCAACCTATTTTGGCTTGAAATGAAGCCATAATTTTATTTTTTAATTTTCAGAATTTTTTTTGCTATTTTTTTGGAATTTTCTATTACGCGTCAGGTAGGAACGAAACGGAATGATAATTTTACATTCTCTCTTTCCCGGCATTTTCCAACCTATTTTGGCTTGAAATGAAGTCATAATGGTATTTTTCAATTTTTTGAATTTTTTTGGAATTTTCTATAACATATCGAGTAGGAATGGAACGAAACGATAATTTTCATTTTCTCGCTGTCTCGGCCTTTCCCAGCCTATTTTGTTTTGAAATGAAGCCATAATGATATATTTTAATTTTTTGAATTTTTTTGCTATTGTTTTGAAATTTTCAATTACGAGTCGGGTAGGATCGAAACGTAACGATATTTTTATTTTCTCTCTTTCTCCTCCTTTTCCATACTATTTTGGCTTGAAATGAAGCTATTATGTTATTTTTTAATTTTTAGAATATTTTTTGCAATGTTTTTGGAATTTTCTATTACGCGTCGGGTAGTAACGAAACGTAACGATATTTTTTATTTTCTCTCTTTCTCCTCCTTTTCCATACTAATTTTGGCCTGAAATGAAGCTATAATGGTATTTTTTAATTTTTAGAATTTTTTTTGCTATTTTTTTAATTTTCTATTACGCGTCGGGTAGGAACGAAACGGAATTATAATTTTATATTCTCTCTTTCCCGGCATTTTCCAACCTATTTTGGCTTGAAATGAAACCATAATGGTATTTTTCAATTTTTTGAATTTTTTTGCTATTTTTTTGGAATTTTCTATTTTGCGTCGGGTTGGAACGGAACGAAACGATAATTTTTATTTTATCATTTTCTCGGCCTTTTCCTACCTATTTTGGCTTGAAATGAAGCCATAATGGTATTTTTTAATTTTTAGAATTTGTTTGCAGTTTTTTTGGAATTTTCTATTACGCGTCAGGTAGGAACCAAACAGAATGATAATTTTATATTCTCTCTTTCTCGGCATTTTCTAACCTGTTTTGGCTTGAAATGATGCCATAATGGTATTTTTTAATTTTTTGAATTTTTTTGCTAGTTTTTTGGAATTTTCTATTACGCGTCGGGTACGAACGAAGCGGAATGATAATTTTCTATTCTCTCTTTCCCGGCATTTTCAAACCTGTTTTGGCTTGTAATGAAGTCATAATGGTATTTTTTAATTTTTAAATTTTTTTTGCTATTTTTTGGGAATTTTCTGTTATGCATTGGGTAGGAACAGAACAGAACGATAATTTTTATTTTCTCTCTTTCTCGGCCTTTTCCAACCTATTTTGGCTTGAAATGAAGCCATAATGGTATGTTTTAATTTTTAGAATTTTTTTTCTATTTTTTTTGAATTTTCTATTATGAATTGGGTGGGAATGGAACAAAACGATAATTTTTATTTTCTCTCTTTCTCGGCCTTTTCCAACCTATTTTGGCTTGAAATGAAGCCATAATGATATATTTTAATTTTTTGAATTTTTTTGCTATTGTTTTGAAATTTTCAATTACGAGTCGGGTAGGATCGAAACGTAACGATATTTTTATTTTCTCTCTTTCTCCTCCTTTTCCATACTATTTTGGCTTGAAATGAAGCTATTATGTTATTTTTTAATTTTTAGAATATTTTTTGCAATGTTTTTGGAATTTTCTATTACGCGTCGGGTAGTAACGAAACGTAACGATATTTTTTATTTTCTCTCTTTCTCCTCCTTTTCCATACTAATTTTGGCTTGAAATGAAGCTATAATGGTATTTTTTAATTTTTAGAATTTTTTTTGCTATTTTTTTAATTTTCTATTGCGCGTCGGGTAGGAACGAAACGGAATTATAATTTTATATTCTCTCTTTCCCGGCATTTTCCAACCTATTTTGGCTTGAAATGAAACCATAATGGTATTTTTCAATTTTTTGAATTTTTTTGCTATTTTTTTGGAATTTTCTATTTTGCGTCGGGTTGGAACGGAACGAAACGATAATTTTTATTTTATCATTTTCTCGGCCTTTTCCTACCTATTTTGGCTTGAAATGAAGCCATAATGGTATATCTTAATTTTTAGAATTTTTTTTGCTATTTTTTTTTGAATTTTCTATTACGCGTCGGGTAGGAACGAAACGGAATGATAATTTTATATTCTTTCTTTCTCGGCATTTTCCAACCTGTTTTGGCTTGAAATGAAGCCATAATGATATATTTTAATTTTTTGAATTTTTTTGCTATTGTTTTTAAATTTTTAATTACGAGTCGGGTAGGAACAAAACGTAACGATATTTTTTATTTTCTCTCTTTCACCTCCTTTTCCATACTATTTTGGCTTGAAATGATGCCACAATGGTATTTTTTAATTTTTAGAATTGTTTTTGCTATTTTTTTGGAATTTTCTATTACGCTTCGGGTAGAAACGAAACGGAAGGATAATTTTATATTCCCTCTTTCTCGGCATTTTCCAACCTGTTTTGGCTTGAAATGAAGCGATAATTTTGTTTTGTAATTTTTAGAATTTTTTTGCTATTTTTTTTAAATTTTCTATAACGCATCGAGTAGGAACGGAACGTAACGATAATTTTTATTTTCTCTATATCTCGGCCTTTCCCAACCTATTTTGGCTTGAAAGGATGCCTTAATGGTATTTTTTAATTTTTTTAATTTTTTTCAATTTTTTTGGAATTTTCTGTTATGCTTTGCGTAGGAACGTAACTGAACGATAATTTTTATTTTCTCTTTTTCTCGGCCATTTCCAACCTATTTTGGCTTGAAATGAAGTCATAATGGTATTTTTCAATTTTTTGAATTTTTTTGGAATTTTCTATAACATATCGAGTAGGAATGGAACGAAACGATAATTTTCATTTTCTCGCTGTCTCGGCCTTTCCCAGCCTATTTTGTTTTGAAATGAAGCCATAATGATATATTTTAATTTTTTGAATTTTTTTGCTATTGTTTTGAAATTTTCAATTACGAGTCGGGTAGGATCGAAACGTAACGATATTTTTATTTTCTCTCTTTCTCCTCCTTTTCCATACTATTTTGGCTTGAAATGAAGCTATTACGTTATTTTTTAATTTTTAGAATATTTTTTGCTATGTTTTTGGAATTTTCTATTACGCGTCGGGTAGTAACGAAACGTAACGATATTTTTTATTTTCTTTCTTTCTCCTCCTTTTCCATACTAATTTTGGCTTGAAATGAAGCTATAATGGTATTTTTTAATTTTTAGAATTTTTTTTGCTATTTTTTTAATTTTCTATTGCGCGTCGGGTAGGAACGAAACGGAATTATAATTTTATATTCTCTCTTTCCCGGCATTTTCCAACCTATTTTGGCTTGAAATGAAACCATAATGGTATTTTTCAATTTTTTGAATTTTTTTGCTATTTTTTTGGAATTTTCTATTTTGCGTCGGGTTTGAACGGAACGAAACGATAATTTTTATTTTATCATTTTCTCGGCCTTTTCCTACCTATTTTGGCTTGAAATGAAGCCATAATGGTATATCTTAATTTTTAGAATTTTTTTTGCTATTTTTTTTTGAATTTTCTATTACGCGTCGGGTAGGAACGAAACGGAATGATAATTTTATATTCTTTCTTTCTCGGCATTTTCCAACCTGTTTTGGCTTGAAATGAAGCCATAATGATATATTTTAATTTTTTGAATTTTTTTGCTATTGTTTTTAAATTTTTAATTACGAGTCGGGTAGGAACAAAACGTAACGATATTTTTTATTTTCTCTCTTTCACCTCCTTTTCCATACTATTTTGGCTTGAAATGATGCCACAATGGTATTTTTTAATTTTTAGAATTGTTTTTGCTATTTTTTTGGAATTTTCTATTACGCTTCGGGTAGAAACGAAACGGAAGGATAATTTTATATTCCCTCTTTCTCGGCATTTTCCAACCTGTTTTGGCTTGAAATGAAGCGATAATTTTGTTTTGTAATTTGTAGAATTTTTTTGCTATTTTTTTTAAATTTTCTATAACGCATCGAGTAGGAACGGAACGTAACGATAATTTTTATTTTCTCTATATCTCGGCCTTTCCCAACCTATTTTGGCTTGAAAGGATGCCTTAATGGTATTTTTTAATTTTTTTAATTTTTTTCAATTTTTTTGGAATTTTCTGTTATGCTTTGCGTAGGAACGTAACTGAACGATAATTTTTATTTTCTCTCTTTCTCGGCCATTTCCAACCTATTTTGGCTTGAAATGAAGCCATAATTTTATTTTTTAATTTTCAGAATTTTTTTTGCTATTTTTTTGGAATTTTCTATTACGCGTCAGGTAGGAACGAAACGGAATGATAATTTTACATTCTCTCTTTCCCGGCATTTTCCAACCTATTTTGGCTTGAAATGAAGTCATAATGGTATTTTTCAATTTTTTGAATTTTTTTGGAATTTTCTATAACATATCGAGTAGGAATGGAACGAAACGATAATTTTCATTTTCTCGCTGTCTCGGCCTTTCCCAGCCTATTTTGTTTTGAAATGAAGCCATAATGATATATTTTAATTTTTTGAATTTTTTTGCTATTGTTTTGAAATTTTCAATTACGAGTCGGGTAGGATCGAAACGTAACGATATTTTTATTTTCTCTCTTTCTCCTCCTTTTCCATACTATTTTGGCTTGAAATGAAGCTATTATGTTATTTTTTAATTTTTAGAATATTTTTTGCTATGTTTTTGGAATTTTCTATTACGCGTCGGGTAGTAACGAAACGTAACGATATTTTTTATTTTCTCTCTTTCTCCTCCTTTTCCATACTAATTTTGGCTTGAAATGAAGCTATAATGGTATTTTTTAATTTTTAGAATTTTTTTTGCTATTTTTTTAATTTTCTATTACGCGTCGGGTAGGAACGAAACGGAATTATAATTTTATATTCTCTCTTTCCCGGCATTTTCCAACCTATTTTGGCTTGAAATGAAGTCATAATGGTATTTTTTAATTTTTTGAATTTTTTTGCTATTTTTTTGGAATTTTCTATTTCGCGTCGGGTTGGAACGGAACGGAACGATAATTTTTTATTTTCTCTCTTTCTCGGCCTTTTCCGACCTATTTTGGCTTGAAATGAAGCCATAATGGTATTTTTTAATATTTAGAATTTGTTTGCAGTTTTTTTGGAATTTTCTATTACGCGTCAGGTAGGAACCAAACAGAATGATAATTTTATATTCTCTCTTTCTCGGCATTTTCTAACCTGTTTTGGCTTGAAATGATGCCATAATGGTATTTTTTAATTTTTTGAATTTTTTTGCTAGTTTTTTGGAATTTTCTATTACGCGTCGGGTACGAACGAAGCGGAATGATAATTTTCTATTCTCTCTTTCCCGGCATTTTCAAACCTGTTTTGGCTTGTAATGAAGTCATAATGGTATTTTTTAATTTTTAAATTTTTTTTGCTATTTTTTGGGAATTTTCTGTTATGCATTGGGTAGGAACAGAACAGAACGATAATTTTTATTTTCTCTCTTTCTCGGCCTTTTCCAACCTATTTTGGCTTGAAATGAAGCCATAATGGTATGTTTTAATTTTTAGAATTTTTTTTCTATTTTTTTTGAATTTTCTATTATGAATTGGGTGGGAATGGAACAAAACGATAATTTTTATTTTCTCTCTTTCTCGGCCTTTTCCAACCTATTTTGGCTTGAAATGAAGCCATAATGATATATTTTAATTTTTTGAATTTTTTTGCTATTGTTTTGAAATTTTCAATTACGAGTCGGGTAGGATCGAAACGTAACGATATTTTTATTTTCTCTCTTTCTCCTCCTTTTCCATACTATTTTGGCTTGAAATGAAGCTATTATGTTATTTTTTAATTTTTAGAATATTTTTTGCAATGTTTTTGATATTTTCTATTACGCGTCGGGTAGTAACGAAACGTAACGATATTTTTTATTTTCTCTCTTTCTCCTCCTTTTCCATACTAATTTTGGCTTGAAATGAAGCTATAATGGTATTTTTTAATTTTTAGAATTTTTTTTGCTATTTTTTTAATTTTGTATTGCGCGTCGGGTAGGAACGAAACGGAATTATAATTTTATATTCTCTCTTTCCCGGCATTTTCCAACCTATTTTGGCTTGAAATGAAACCATAATGGTATTTTTCAATTTTTTGAATTTTTTTGCTATTTTTTTGGAATTTTCTATTTTGCGTCGGGTTGGAACGGAACGAAACGATAATTTTTATTTTATCATTTTCTCGGCCTTTTCCTACCTATTTTGGCTTGAAATGAAGCCATAATGGTATATCTTAATTTTTAGAATTTTTTTTGCTATTTTTTTTTGAATTTTCTATTACGCGTCGGGTAGGAACGAAACGGAATGATAATTTTATATTCTTTCTTTCTCGGCATTTTCCAACCTGTTTTGGCTTGAAATGAAGCCATAATGATATATTTTAATTTTTTGAATTTTTTTGCTATTGTTTTTAAATTTTTAATTATGAGTCGGGTAGGAACAAAACGTAACGATATTTTTTATTTTCTCTCTTTCACCTCCTTTTCCATACTATTTTGGCTTGAAATGATGCCACAATGGTATTTTTTAATTTTTAGAATTGTTTTTGCTATTTTTTTGGAATTTTCTATTACGCGTCGGGTACGAACGAAGCGGAATGATAATTTTCTATTCTCTCTTTCCCGGCATTTTCAAACCTGTTTTGGCTTGTAATGAAGTCATAATGGTATTTTTTAATTTTTAAATTTTTTTTGCTATTTTTTTGGAATTTTCTGTTATGCATTGGGTAGGAACAGAACAGAACGATAATTTTTATTTTCTCTCTTTCTCGGCCATTTCCAACCTATTTTGGCTTGAAATGAAGCCATAATTTTATTTTTTAATTTTCAGAATTTTTTTTGCTATTTTTTTGGAATTTTCTATTACGCGTCAGGTAGGAACGAAGCGGAATGATAATTTTACATTCTCTCTTTCCCGGCATTTTCCAACCTATTTTGGCTTGAAATGAAGTCATAATGGTATTTTTCAATTTTTTGAATTTTTTTGGAATTTTCTATAACATATCGAGTAGGAATGGAACGAAACGATAATTTTCATTTTCTCGCTGTCTCGGCCTTTCCCAGCCTATTTTGTTTTGAAATGAAGCCATAATGATATATTTTAATTTTTTGAATTTTTTTGCTATTGTTTTGAAATTTTCAATTACGAGTCGGGTAGGATCGAAACGTAACGATATTTTTATTTTCTCTCTTTCTCCTCCTTTTCCATACTATTTTGGCTTGAAATGAAGCTATTATGTTATTTTTTAATTTTTAGAATATTTTTTGCAATGTTTTTGGAATTTTCTATTACGCGTCGGGTAGTAACGAAACGTAACGATATTTTTTATTTTCTCTCTTTCTCCTCCTTTTCCATACTAATTTTGGCCTGAAATGAAGCTATAATGGTATTTTTTAATTTTTAGAATTTTTTTTGCTATTTTTTTAATTTTCTATTACGCGTCGGGTAGGAACGAAACGGAATGATAATTTTACATTCTCTCTTTCCCGGCATTTTCCAACCTATTTTGGCTTGAAATGAAGTCATAATGGTATTTTTCAATTTTTTGAATTTTTTTGGAATTTTCTATAACATATCGAGTAGGAATGGAACGAAACGATAATTTTCATTTTCTCGCTGTCTCGGCCTTTCCCAGCCTATTTTGTTTTGAAATGAAGCCATAATGATATATTTTAATTTTTTGAATTTTTTTGCTATTGTTTTGAAATTTTCAATTACGAGTCGGGTAGGATCGAAACGTAACGATATTTTTATTTTCTCTCTTTCTCCTCCTTTTCCATACTATTTTGGCTTGAAATGAAGCTATTATGTTATTTTTTAATTTTTAGAATATTTTTTGCAATGTTTTTGGAATTTTCTATTACGCGTCGGGTAGTAACGAAACGTAACGATATTTTTTATTTTCTGTCTTTCTCCTCCTTTTCCATACTAATTTTGGCTTGAAATGAAGCTATAATGGTATTTTTTAATTTTTAGAATTTTTTTTGCTATTTTTTTAATTTTCTATTGCGCGTCGGGTAGGAACGAAACGGAATTATAATTTTATATTCTCTCTTTCCCGGCATTTTCCAACCTATTTTGGCTTGAAATGAAACCATAATGGTATTTTTCAATTTTTTGAATTTTTTTGCTATTTTTTTGGAATTTTCTATTTTGCGTCGGGTTGGAACGGAACGAAACGATAATTTTTATTTTATCATTTTCTCGGCCTTTTCCTACCTATTTTGGCTTGAAATGAAGCCATAATGGTATATCTTAATTTTTAGAATTTTTTTTGCTATTTTTTTTTGAATTTTCTATTACGCGTCGGGTAGGAACGAAACGGAATGATAATTTTATATTCTTTCTTTCTCGGCATTTTCCAACCTGTTTTGGCTTGAAATGAAGCCATAATGATATATTTTAATTTTTTGAATTTTTTTGCTATTGTTTTTAAATTTTTAATTACGAGTCGGGTAGGAACAAAACGTAACGATATTTTTTATTTTCTCTCTTTCACCTCCTTTTCCATACTATTTTGGCTTGAAATGATGCCACAATGGTATTTTTTAATTTTTAGAATTGTTTTTGCTATTTTTTTGGAATTTTCTATTACGCTTCGGGTAGAAACGAAACGGAAGGATAATTTTATATTCCCTCTTTCTCGGCATTTTCCAACCTGTTTTGGCTTGAAATGAAGCGATAATTTTGTTTTGTAATTTTTAGAATTTTTTTGCTATTTTTTTTAAATTTTCTATAACGCATCGAGTAGGAACGGAACGTAACGATAATTTTTATTTTCTCTATATCTCGTCCTTTCCCAACCTATTTTGGCTTCAAAGGATGCCTTAATGGTATTTTTTAATTTTTTTAATTTTTTTCAATTTTTTTGGAATTTTCTGTTATGCTTTGCGTAGGAACGTAACTGAACGATAATTTTTATTTTCTCTCTTTCTCGGCCATTTCCAACCTATTTTGGCTTGAAATGAAGCCATAATTTTATTTTTTAATTTTCAGAATTTTGTTTGCTATTTTTTTGGAATTTTCTATTACGCGTCAGGTAGGAATGAAATGGAATGATAATTTTATATTCTCTCTTTCCCGGCATTTTCCAACCTATTTTGGCTTGAAATGAATCTATAATGGTATGCTTCAATGTTTTTAATTTTTTTGCTATTTTTTTGGAATTTTCTATTACACATCGAGTAGGAACGGAACGAAACGATAATTTTCATTTTCTCTCTGTCTCCGCTTTTGCCAACCTATTTTGGCTTGAAATGAAGCCATAATGGTATTTTTTAATTTTTTGAATTTTTTTGCTATTGTTTTGAAATTTTCAATTACGAGTCGGGTAGGAACGAAACGTAACGATATTTTTTATTTTCTCTCTTACTCCTCCTTTTCCATACTATTTTGGCTTGAAATGATGCCACAATGGTATTTTTTAATTTTTAGAATTGTTTTTGCTATTTTTTTGGAATTTTCTATTACGCTTCGGGTAGAAACGAAACGGAAGGATAATTTTATATTCCCTCTTTCTCGGCATTTTCCAACCTGTTTTGGCTTGAAATGAAGCGATAATTTTGTTTTGTAATTTTTTGAATTTTTTTGCTATTTTTTTTAAATTTTCTATAACGCATCGAGTAGGAACGGAACGTAACGATAATTTTTATTTTCTCTATATCTCGGCCTTTCCCAACCTATTTTGGCTTGAAAGGATGCCTTAATGGTATTTTTTAATTTTTTTAATTTTTTTCAATTTTTTTGGAATTTTCTGTTATGCTTTTCGTAGGAACGTAACTGAACGATAATTTTTATTTTCTCTCTTTCTCGGCCATTTCCAACCTATTTTGGCTTGAAATGAAGCCATAATTTTATTTTTTAATTTTCAGAATTTTTTTTGCTATTTTTTTGGAATTTTCTATTACGCGTCAGGTAGGAATGAAACGGAATGATAATTTTATATTCTCTCTTTCCCGGCATTTTCCAACCTATTTTGGCTTGAAATGAATCTATAATGGTATGCTTCAATGTTTTTAATTTTTTTGCTATTTTTTTGGAATTTTCTATTACACATCGAGTAGGAACGGAACGAAACGATAATTTTCATTTTCTCTCTGTCTCCGCCTTTGCCAACCTATTTTGGCTTGAAATGAAGCCATAATGGTATTTTTTAATTTTTTGAATTTTTTTGCTATTGTTTTGAAATTTTCAATTACGAGTCGGGTAGGAACGAAACGTAACGATATTTTTTATTTTCTCTCTTACTCCTCCTTTTCCATACTATTTTGGCTTGAAATGAAGCCATAATGGTATTTTTTAATTTTTTGCTATTTTTTTTGAATTTTCTATTACGCATCGAGTAGGAACGGAACGAAATGATAATTTTCATTTTCTCTTTTTCTCGGCCTTTTCCTACATATTTTGGCTTGAAATAAAGCCACAATGGTATTTTTTAATTTTTAGAATTTTTTTTGCTATTTTTTTGGAATTTTCTGTTACGCGTCGGGTAGGAACGAAATGGAATGATAATTTTATATTCTCTCTTTCTCGGCATTTTCCAACCTGTTTTGGCTTGAAATGAAGCCATAATGGTATATTTTAATATTTTGAATTTTTTTGCTTTTGTTTTGAAATTTTCAATTACGAGTCGGGTAGGAACGAAACGTAACGATATTTTTTATTTTCTCTCTTTCACCTCCTTTTCCATACTATTTTGGCTTGAAATGAAGCGATAATGGTATTTTTTAATTTTTTGAATTTTTTTGCTATTTTTTTGGAATTTTCTATTTCGCGTCGGGTTGGAACTGAACGGAACGATAATTTTTTATTTTCTCTCTTTCTCGGCCTTTTCCAACCTATTTTGGCTTGAAATGAAGCCATAATGGTATTTTTTAATTTTTAGAATTTGTTTGCTGTTTTTTTGGAATTTTCTATTACGCGTCGAGTTGGAACCAAACAGAATGATAATTTTATATTCTCTCTTTCTCGGCATTTTCTAACCTGTTTTGGCTTGAAATGATGCAATAATGGTATTTTTTAATTTTTTGAATTTTTTTGCTAGTTTTTTGGAATTTTCTATTACGCGTCGGGTACGAACGAAGCGGAATGATAATTTTCTATTCTCTCTTTCCCGGCATTTTCAAACCTGTTTTGGCTTGTAATGAAGTCATAATGGTATTTTTAAATTTTTAAATTTTTTTTGCTATTTTTTTGGAATTTTCTGTTATGCATTGGGTAGGAACAGAACAGAACGATAATTTTTATTTTCTCTCTTTCTCGGCCTTTTCCAACCTATTTTGGCTTGAAATGAAGCCATAATGGTATGTTTTAATTTTTAGAATTTTTTTTCTATTTTTTTTGAATTTTCTATTATGCATTGGGTGGGAATTGAACAAAACGATAATTTTTATTTTCTCTCTTTCTCGGCCTTTTCCAACCTATTTTGGCTTGAAATGAAGCCATAATGGTATTTTTTAATTTTTAGAATTTTTTTTGCTATTTTTTTGAAATTTTCTATTACGCGTCAAGTAGGAACGAAACGGAATGATAATTTTACATTCTCTCTTTCCCGGCATTTTCCAACCTATTTTGGCTTGAAATGAAGTCATAATGGTATTTTTCAATTTTTTGAATTTTTTTGGAATTTTCTATAACACATCGAGTAGGAATGGAACGAAACGATAATTTTCATTTTCTCTCTGTCTCGGCCTTTCCCAGCCTATTTTGTTTTGAAATGAAGCCATAATGATATATTTTAATTTTTTGAATTTTTTTGCTATTGTTTTGAAATTTTCAATTACGAGTCGGGTAGGATCGAAACGTAACGATATTTTTATTTTCTCTCTTTCTCCTCCTTTTCCATACTATTTTGGCTTGAAATGAAGCTATTATGTTATTTTTTAATTTTTAGAATATTTTTTGCTATGTTTTTGGAATTTTCTATTACGCGTCGGGTAGTAACGAAATGTAACGATATTTTTTATTTTCTCTCTTTCTCCTCCTTTTCCATACTAATTTTGGCTTGAAATGAAGCTATAATGGTATTTTTTAATTTTTAGAATTTTTTTGCTATTGTTTTGAAATTTTCAATTACGAGTCGGGTAGGAACGAAACGTAACGATATTTTTTATTTTCTCTCTTACTCCTCCTTTTCCATACTATTTTGGCTTGAAATGAAGCCATAATGGTATTTTTTAATTTTTTGCTATTTTTTTTGAATTTTCTATTACGCATCGAGTAGGAACGGAACGAAATGATAATTTTCATTTTCTCTTTTTCTCGGCCTTTTCCTACATATTTTGGCTTGAAATAAAGCCATAATGGTATTTTTTAATTTTTAGAATTTTTTTTGCTATTTTTTTGGAATTTTCTGTTACGCGTCGGGTAGGAACGAAATGGAATGATAATTTTATATTCTCTCTTTCTCGGCATTTTCCAACCTGTTTTGGCTTGAAATGAAGCCATAATGGTATATTTTAATATTTTGAATTTTTTTGCTTTTGTTTTGAAATTTTCAATTACGAGTCGGGTAGGAACGAAACGTAACGATATTTTTTATTTTCTCTCTTTCACCTCCTTTTCCATACTATTTTGGCTTGAAATGAAGCGATAATGGTATTTTTTAATTTTTTGAATTTTTTTGCTATTTTTTTGGAATTTTCTATTTCGCGTCGGGTTGGAACTGAACGGAACGATAATTTTTTATTTTCTCTCTTTCTCGGCCTTTTCCAACCTATTTTGGCTTGAAATGAAGCCATAATGGTATTTTTTAATTTTTAGAATTTGTTTGCTGTTTTTTTGGAATTTTCTATTACGCGTCGAGTTGGAACCAAACAGAATGATAATTTTATATTCTCTCTTTCTCGGCATTTTCTAACCTGTTTTGGCTTGAAATGATGCAATAATGGTATTTTTTAATTTTTTGAATTTTTTTGCTAGTTTTTTGGAATTTTCTATTACGCGTCGGGTACGAACGAAGCGGAATGATAATTTTCTATTCTCTCTTTCCCGGCATTTTCAAACCTGTTTTGGCTTGTAATGAAGTCATAATGGTATTTTTAAATTTTTAAATTTTTTTTGCTATTTTTTTGGAATTTTCTGTTATGCATTGGGTAGGAACAGAACAGAACGATAATTTTTATTTTCTCTCTTTCTCGGCCTTTTCCAACCTATTTTGGCTTGAAATGAAGCCATAATGGTATGTTTTAATTTTTAGAATTTTTTTTCTATTTTTTTTGAATTTTCTATTATGCATTGGGTGGGAATTGAACAAAACGATAATTTTTATTTTCTCTCTTTCTCGGCCTTTTCCAACCTATTTTGGCTTGAAATGAAGCCATAATGGTATTTTTTAATTTTTAGAATTTTTTTTGCTATTTTTTTGAAATTTTCTATTACGCGTCAGGTAGGAACGAAACGGAATGATAATTTTACATTCTCTCTTTCCCGGCATTTTCCAACCTATTTTGGCTTGAAATGAAGTCATAATGGTATTTTTCAATTTTTTGAATTTTTTTGGAATTTTCTATAACACATCGAGTAGGAATGGAACGAAACGATAATTTTCATTTTCTCTCTGTCTCGGCCTTTCCCAGCCTATTTTGTTTTGAAATGAAGCCATAATGATATATTTTAATTTTTTGAATTTTTTTGCTATTGTTTTGAAATTTTCAATTACGAGTCGGGTAGGATCGAAACGTAACGATATTTTTATTTTCTCTCTTTCTCCTCCTTTTCCATACTATTTTGGCTTGAAATGAAGCTATTATGTTATTTTTTAATTTTTAGAATATTTTTTGCTATGTTTTTGGAATTTTCTATTACGCGTCGGGTAGTAACGAAATGTAACGATATTTTTTATTTTCTCTCTTTCTCCTCCTTTTCCATACTAATTTTGGCTTGAAATGAAGCTATAATGGTATTTTTTAATTTTTAGAATTTTTTTTGCTATTTTTTTAATTTTCTATTACGCGTCGGGTAGGAACGAAACGGAATTATAATTTTATATTCTCTCTTTCCCGGCATTTTCCAACCTATTTTGGCTTGAAATGAAACCATAATGGTATTTTTCAATTTTTTGAATTTTTTTGCTATTTTTTTGGAATTTTCTATTTTGCGTCGGGTTGGAACGGAATGAAACGATAATTTTTATTTTATCACTTTCTTGGCCTTTTCCAACCTATTTTGGCTTGAAATGAAGCCATAATGGTATATCTTAATTTTTAGAATTTTTTTTGCTATTTTTTTTTGAATTTTCTATTACGCGTCGGGTAGGAACGAAACGGAATGATAATTTTATATTCTGTCTTTCTCGGCATTTTCCAACCTGTTTTGGCTTGAAATGAAGCCATAATGGTATATTTTAATTTTTTGAATTTTTTTGCTATTGTTTTTAAATTTTCAATTACGAGTCGGGTAGGAACGAAACGTAACGATATTTTTTATTTTCTCTCTTTCACCTCCTTTTCCATACTATTTTGGCTTGAAATGATGCCATAATGGTATTTTTTAATTTTTAGAATTGTTTTTGCTATTTTTTTGGAATTTTCTATTACGCTTCGGGTAGAAACGAAACGGAAGAATAATTTTATATTGTCTCTTTCTCGGCATTTTCTAACCTGTTTTGGCTTGAAATGAAGCGATAATTTTGTTTTTTAATTTTTAGAATTTTTTTGCTATTTTTTTTATATTTTCTATAACGCATCGAGTAGGAACGGAACGTAACGATAATTTTTATTTTCTCTATATCTCGGCCTTTCCCAACCTATTTTGGCTTGAAAGGATGCCTTAATGGTATTTTTTAATTTTTTTTAATTTTTTTCAATTTTTTTGGAATTTTCTGTTATGCTTTGGGTAGGAACGTAACTGAACGATAATTTTTATTTTCTCTCTTTCTCGGCCTTTTCCAACCTATTTTGGCTTGAAATGAAGCCATAATTTTATTTTTTAATTTTCAGAAATTTTTTAGCTATTTTTTTGGAATTTTCTATTACGCGTCAGGTCGGAATGAAACGGAATGATAATTTTATATTCTCTCTTTCCCGGCATTTTCCAACCTATTTTGGCTTGAAATGAATCCATAATGGTATTCTTCAATGTTTTTAATTTTTTTGCTATTTTTTTGGAATTTTCTATTACACATCGAGTAGGAACGGAACGAAACGATAATTTTCATTTTCTCTCTGTCTCCGCCTTTGCCAACCTATTTTGGCTTGAAATGAAGCCATAATGGTATGTTTTAATTTTTTGAATTTTTTTGCTATTGTTTTGAAATTTTCAATTACGAGTCGGGTAGGAACGAAACGTAACGATATTTTTTATTTTCTCTCTTACTCCTCCTTTTCCATACTATTTTGGCTTGAAATGAAGCTATAATGGTATTTTTTAATTTTTAGAATTTTTTTTACTATTTTTTTGGAATTTTCTATTACGCGTCGGTTAGGAACGAAACAGAATGATAATTTTATATTCTCTTTCCCGGCATTTTCCAACCTATTTTGGCTTGAAATGAAGCCATAATGGTAGTTTTCAATTTTTTGAATTTTTTTGCTATTTTTTTGGAATTTTCTATTTCGCGTCGGGTTGGAACGGAACGGAACGATAATTTTTATTTTATCTCTTTCTCGGCTTTTTCTAACCTATTTTGGCTTGAAATGAGGCCATAATGGTATTTTATAATTTTTAGAATTTTTTTTGCTATTTTTTTGGAATTTTCTATTACGCGTCGGGTAGGAATGAAACAGAAGGATAATTTTATATTCTGTCTTTCTCAGCATTTTCCAACCTATTTTGGCTTGAAATGAAGCCATAATGGTATTTTTTAATTTTTTGAATTTTTTTGCTATTTTTTTGGAATTTTCTATTACGCATCGAGTAGGAACGGAACGAAACGATAATTTTCATTTTCTCTCTTTCTCGGCATTTTCCTACCTATTTTGGCTTGAAATGAAGCCATAATGGTATTTTTTAATTTTTAGAATTTTTTTTGCTATTTTTTTGGAATTTTCTATTTCGCGTCGGGTTAGAACGGAACGGAACGAAACGATAATTTTTATTTTCTCTCTTTCTCGGCCTTTTCTAACCTATTTTGGCTTGAAATGAAGCCATTATGGTATTTTTTAATTTTTAGAATTTTTTTTGCTATTTTTTTGGAATTTTCTATTACGCGTCGGGTAGGAACGAAACAGAAGGATAATTTTATATTCTGTCTTTCTCAGCATTTTCCAACCTATTTTGGCTTGAAATGAAGCCATAATGGTATTTTTTAATTTTTTGAATTTTTTTGCTATTTTTTTGGAATTTTCTATTACGCATCGAGTAGGAACGGAACGAAACGATAATTTTCATTTTCTCTCTTTCTCGGCCTTTTCCTACCTATTTTGGCTTGAAATGAAGCCATAATGGTATTTTTTAATTTTTAGAATTTTTTTTGCTATTTTTTTGGAATTTTCTATTACGCGTCGGGTAGGAACGAAATGGAATGATAATTTTATATTCTCTCTTTCTCGGCATTTTCCAACCTGTTTTGGCTTGAAATGAAGCCATAATGGTATATTTTAATTTTTTGAATTTTTTTGCTTTTGTTTTGAAATTTTCAATTATGAGTCGGGTAGGAACGAAACGTAACGATATTTTTTATTTTCTCTCTTTCACCTCATTTTCCATACTATTTTGGCTTGAAATGAAGCCATAATGGTATTTTTTAATTTTTTGAATTTTTTGCTATTTTTTTGGAATTTTCTATTTCGTATCGGGTTGGAACGAAACGGAACGATAATTTTTATTTTCTCTCCTTCTCGGCCTTTTCCAACCTATTTTTGCTTGAAATAAAGCCATAATGGTATTTTTTAATTTTTAGAATTTTTTTTGCTGTTTTTTTGGAATTTTCTATTACGTGTCGGGTAGGAACGAAACAGAATGATAATTTTATATTCTCTATTTCTCGGCATTTTCTAACCTGTTTTGGCTTGAAATGATGCCATAATGGTGTTTTTTAATTTTTTGAATTTGTTTGCTATTTTTTTGGAATTTTCTATTACGCGTCGGGTTGGAACGAAACGAAATGATAATTTTCTATTCTCTCTTTCCCGGCATTTTCAAACCTGTTTTGGCTTGAAATGAAGCCATAATGGTATTTTTTAATTTTTTGAATTTTTTACTATTTTTTTGGAATTTTCTATTTCGCTTTGGGTTGGAACGGAACGTAAGGATAATTTTATATTCTCTCTTTCTCGGCATTTTCCAACCTGTTTTGGCTTGAAATGAAGCGATAATGGTATTTTTTAATTTTTAGAATTTTTTTTGCTATTTTTTTGGAATTTTCTATTACGAGTCGGGTAGGAACGAAACGAATGATAATTTTATATTCTCTCTTTCCCGGCATTTTCCAACCTATTTTGGCTTGAAATGAAGCCATAATGGTATTTTTCAATTTTTTGAATTTTTTTGCTATTTTTTTGAAATTTTCTATTTCGCGTCGGGTTGGAACGGAACGAAACGATAATTTTTATTTTCCCCCCAACATTATGTGCAATGCATAACAAAAGTATGCAAGCTTTTGGTCCAAGTCTTTCTCTCCAACTAAGAAGAAAAGGCTTGGTTTCAGCTAAACTGTATGCACTTAGATTCATTAACATCTTATTGCTTGATTAGATGTCATAAGCAATCTTCATAATTTAAATTGTTCAAATTTAGGTAAAACCTTCAAGATGAAAAGCCCCTAAATTACCCGGTAACTAATTCTGGCAGGTGAGGTCAATTATCCATAGGAGCTTGATTAACAATGAGGATTGTGCTCTGTGACATGCAACTAATCTAAGTGAAGTTCTCCTACGTCATCCCAAAAAAAAAAAAAAAAAAAAAAACAATGGACTTAGTAATTGCATGTTAAAGAACTTTCACACATGATGCTGCAAAATAATACGTAACCAAGCAACCACTGAGGAGTCATTCTTTCCTGCACCAATCAAGATTATGATAGAAAATGACATCATTAAGACCAAAAATAAATATGCACAACAACCTAGAGGGAGAACAAGCCCCAAAATTACCTGAACCCAGAAAAGGTGACAAAAATATTCCATAGTAAGCAAGCAACTAATATACCCTCCCCCACCCCCACCCCCTGCCACACAAAAAAAAAGAAAAAGAAAAAAAAAAGAGAGATAAACAACTGAAATTTTCTATTTCCATTACAGTAATCACACATTTTTTCCTGATTCCAATATGAATGCCTTCAAATAAGCAACATCTCCAATGACTATCTTTTTTTTTTTTTTTTCCTTTTGATAGGTAAGAAAGTAATATTATAAATAGACAAGAAGAAAAGATACACAAAGTTCACGATAGTGAATAACATAGAAACATGAAGAAATAAAGGAATCAAAAACCTATTCTAAGAGACAAAAGAAAATCAATTATATTAGAACAATCCAAAAGACCCCAACACTGAGACCAATCGAAGAGAGTCTGCTGGCACAAATCTAACAACTGGAACAATGATTTCTCAAAATTCTCAAAAGAATGCCGATTACTCTCAACCCAAAGAGTCCACATCAAACAGCCCTCTACCAAATACCAAATATCGAAATTATATTTCCCAAGTCAATGGTGCCAACAACATAGTCAGTCTACAACCGAACCTGGCATGACCCAATCAATCCCAAACAGTTGAGCATAATCCACATAGTATGAGCTAATGGACAAAAAATTAGAAGGTGATCCATCGATTCCTCATTACAACAGCACATACAACAACGATTTGCCAAGGGGCGGCCATAGAGCATATAACTATCCAAAGTGAGAATCTAGCCATGAGCTGCTGTCCACATAAAAAATACCACCTTTTTAGAAACCTTTACTTTCCAAATGCCCTTCCGAGGGAAATTAGAAGGAGTAACATCTCGAATCTTATGATAAAGAGACCGAGTGTCAAACTTCCAACATCCATTGAGGCTCCAACAAAGACTATCACCTCCACCACCCCTAGGAACCTAAGATTGGATCAAGTGAAGAAAGGAGAAAGAAGTTGCTAACTCCCGGTCATTAAATTCCCTATAAAATCTTAAATTCCACACCCTGTCATTTCCACCCACTAGAGGACTTAAACAATTTAATTCACCATTTCCTAACACAATAATCTTCTAGGATGTT
Source organism: Quercus agrifolia (assembly GCA_029955455.1). Taxonomy (NCBI): domain Eukaryota; kingdom Viridiplantae; phylum Streptophyta; class Magnoliopsida; order Fagales; family Fagaceae; genus Quercus; species Quercus agrifolia. The sequence continues at coordinate 34,612,225 of JARQAD010000002.1, forward strand.
AATTTATTATGTTATTAAAGTGGATGGTCCTAAGTTTGAACCTTCCTAAGTTTGAACCTTGTCTCTACTCTACCTCGCATTTAAAAGTTAAAAATCCCACGTAATCAACCCCATTTATTAAGGGGGAGTATGGACCCATATGGTAAGGGAATTGTTAAAATAATGGTAGTAAAATAGTTAAATTCACCAATTCCTGACAACTTAAGCTTTTGGGACAATCAGTTATTTATCATTAGAAAATATCCAAAAGCAGCATGCCACTCATGATAAACTTCTAATGCTGAGGTACAATAAGATCAAAATGTATAACACATGCAGACAAGAGAAATCTTAATTTTAAAATAAAATTAAAAAAAGATTTTCACGTGGAAGAGGTCACTTACTTTTTGACGTGTCCATCCAATTTGTCAATTCCGCATATGAATTCTGATGAGCAAAAAAAGGCTAAGTAGTCTCACTTTTAAGTTATTCACTAATATAAATCAACTTAAGTTCCTACAGCAATAACCATCAGCTAAAAAGGGCAGCAAGTCAATTCACTGTTGTACCTTTGTGTAAGATGCCTAAAGAGAAAACTAGAATGCAGTAGATCATAAGTTCGAAAATAGGAATTAGAACACTTGCATCAGTCATGATTGATTCCAATCAACCCTCCGTCAAATATAATGGACTCAGGTAGATCAATAAGTGCTACAACAAATCTGAAAGAAGCAAAATCTCAAAGTTAGTTTAGTAAATAGATAAAGGGTGATCCTGCAGTATGTCATTGAAACCTTGCAGCAAGGAGTGATAAAGAAAAAACAAGTGTATTATATTTAAGGCTATCTATTTAATTATAAAGCCCTCTATTTGCATGTTCAGCATAATGGAGAGAAAAACTAAGAGCAATAAAAAAACCGGAGACTAACAGTTAACTAATAAAACAAACAAAAATGTAATTAAGTCATTAACAAAGGGCTAACTCTGTATACTTTACCCTTCACAATGAGCATTCATATCACACTCCTCACACTCAATCTGTTTATGGCAAGGTCATTCAAATAAACATCCAATACAAGGGAAGACCAATGTTTTGCGACATCCTAAAACAGTTCTTCAGCACCTTATCAGTTGATAGGATTGAGGTTTACTACTAAGCCTCTTGGGCCAGCTGAACAAGTTACCCATACTATCAACCGGAAGCAGAGAAAGACAATGACTGAGAGCCACACCATAGGAGACGCTCTGCGCTCTGTCTCTCCACTTGCAAGAGGGACTCTGCTCTCTCTCTCTCCTAATTCACAATATTGGAGGGCAGAATTTCTATAATGTCCTACTTGTAGTAACATCCTATAATCAAAAATCTTCACGAAATTCTGTTCACAAAACTAACATACACAGTTTTTGTTCCAACTGAAAATGCAAAAAAAAATCAAGTAATATCAAAACTTATAATACAGTAATATATAGCTTCCATTATCCAAATATAAAATTGTAATTAAAAACAGAATAAACCTTAAGGGAAGAATAGGAGAAGGAGAAATGCTGAAAAATAGAATCATGGGAAAAGATGCAGCAATATTTTCATCATTTAGAACCACCAGAGAACACTTAATAAAAATGACATAAAAAAAAAAGATATATACCTCACGGCAATTTATAATGACTAGAGGAAACTTACCCACGGGTAAAACCCACACACATTAGACCAGAAAAGCCACCCTTTGCAGTTAGCAACATGCATGGATATAAAGTATACAAAAAAAACCTGCCAAAAGAGAAATCAGATTCCATGACTAAACTATGCCTACGATATTTGGGCCAAAAAAATACAAGCATGACACAGCAGACAATCATCCATGGTCTCTTATTAAAAGCACTCTGGCATTATAACAAGGTTTGCATTTCTACAAATTGGTTGAAGCGTGTCTAAGAATCAGAAGAAAAAAAGATCTTCAGATGGAAGAGATCACTTACTTTTTGACGTGACCATCCATTTTGTCGACTCCGCATGTGAATTCTGATGAGCTGGCAAAACGAAGTGCAAAATAGAACACAATATTTGCAACCAAAAAAAGTAAAACAGAAGAATACTTTTAAAGTGTTGAGATGGATGACAGACCGCTGCTGCATCACCTTCAAACACAAACTATAGATTTGATCATGGCATTGGTCAAGTGGAAAAGAGGTGAGATGGGGTCAGCATACGTCTTCGGATCGAATCAACAAAAAATAGTGTGTGCATCGGGTGAGGGTGCTAAATATAGTGTTCTGCATCTAAAGCGAAACTCTTTTAAGTCTTACATTTCCAGATCTTATCAACGAAAAATAGTTTGTGTGGGGTGGGGGTGTTAAATATAGTGTTCTGCATCTAAAGAGAAACTCTTAAGATCAAATATTCCACACTTATAATGCATTCAAGCTGTCTATTGTAATTGCACACTAGTAGCAAACGTGATTAATAATGCAAAATAGAATCATATATAATAAGAGTATGAGATACAATCATGGAAATTTCTGGACATAAAAAACCATCAATTCAACAAAACAAAAAGAAATCCCGAGTTTTATTGGTCATTGGGTCAGAAGGCATCTAGGACAAATGCAGGGTCTCCATCCTATTTGTGGTATCTCCAGATGGATTGCTGACTAGTGTCTCAGTAGTAAGTTGAGAAGACGAAGGAGGCTCAACAGGATCAGAAATAGCTTGAAAGCTATTTAAAAATGGCAAAATAAGATCGTGTTGAACGGTGAGCCTGGTAATTTCCATCCTCAATAAGTGAACAGTCCTCTCATGGTCTCTTTGAAGATATTGCAGGCGGCGCTCTGCGCTCTGTCTCTCCTCTTGCAAGAGACGCTCTGCTGCTCTCTGTCTCTCCTCTTGCAAGAGACACTCTGCAATCCGACTCTCCTTGAACAAAGACCAGCTTGAAGAATCCCAAGCCTGTCTAAGAGAAGCTATCTCTGTCTGCGGAGATATGCAATGCTCAGCAAAGGTGGGGCGACTCCCACCTCCGAAGTCAAACACCTATACAGAAGTTAAAAAAAAAAAAAAAAAAAAAACATAATGAAGATAAATGAAGAAAAGAACAGGAGGGGGAAGGCATGATAGAGATATGTACCTGGCCAAGAGAGAAGCAGCCGCGGATTCTACCATCAATTGGGAAGGGGGAATTGATGACATAGTGGGCGGAATGCACGAATTTTGCCTTGAAATATTTTTCTTCAGTTTGATCATCCCCTACGTGTGGGTTCTGAAAAATTACGATGCTAATGACACGTTTTTTATAATCTTCGACGGAACCTTGATCGATGCTAATATAGGGATGGGGAGGCATGCCAGACAAGACAAAACAAAAGAATCCATTCCCCAAGTGAAGTAAGCTTGAGGAGGAGTACAACTGTTGAGGAAATGTATAGATAGCATCCATACCCATCTCCTTAAAGGCATAATAAAAAGGGCACTTTTCAGCCAATGTTATCTCCCACAATGCCCTCTTTTCTAGACTATTTTTTATTTTTTCTTTTATTTCTTCTTCTAAATTCTCGTTGCTAGCTAATGGGACTTTAAATGCGGCTACAGTTTCGTAAGAACGTCCATAAAGGAAACCCCCGACAAGCTCACACCTGCCAATGAAAGTATTAACAGGGCCAGGGAGTGTTAGGCATTTTATCCATTGGCCACCATCAAGATCAAAACTGTAAAGACAGTTATAAAGGCCCTGCCTAGCTATAAGGAGAACCCTTTCCCTTGTGTTAATGTATATTGTGTTATGGGCTTTAGGCCCTTTAGGCCCAATTACTTTACTTGTACAACACACTTATACTTGTACTGCACACTTATGCCTCCTATATAAGACACTGATGTATATTTTCTCATTAAGAAATACAATACAATCTTCCAGTATTTCTAACATGGTATCAGAGCCACTGCTCTAATCCTTTGGTGTGCCGCTCTTCAGCAGTCTTGTCTTCTTCGGTGTCATCTGCAGCCGTTGTTGTGAGCAGAACCACTGCCTCCACCGCGACTTCAGTACATCAAAGACCACTGCCTTGCCGCCACCTCCGCTTCTGCTTCTCCGATCAGACCACAGATTACACCATCGGAAAGAAATCCCTCCAATCTACCGTTCTGTGAAATTTAGTCTTCATCGGACCTCTCACGCGCCCCCACGTGCCACCAGAAGTTTCGGCGTCAGTGTCACGCGCCTCCAGCTTCCTCCACGCGCCGCCACGCGCTCCCACGCGCCGCCACGCGCCAGTGTTCCCCTGCTGACGTAAGCCCTAGGTGACGTCATCTGCCACGTCATCTGCTGACGTCATTTGCCACGGTACTTGCTGACGTCATCGTTGACCAGACCGTTGACTTTGACCGTTGACCAGACCGTTGACTTTGACCGTTGACTTTGACCCGGAGTTGACTTTTTCAGTCCAGGTTCTTCTTACCCAGTTTTTCGCGTAGATTTCATTTTTGCAGTCTATTTTTGCATATTGTGTCTCTAAATGGATAAAAAGGATGTTTTTCTTCCTCACCCCATCAATACTGTGTTGGAGGGGTGTAAGAATTACTTATCTTGGTCTCAAGCTATGCGCAGTTTTCTTAAGGGTCGCATGCTCTAGCATTATTGTACTGGTGCACTCACTGTTCCTGTCAAGGGAGCCACTGAAGAAAATTCTGCCTTCCTTGGTCGCATGATTGAATGGGATAGTCACAACCACATGATCCTCACATGGATTAGGAACACTTCCATTCCCTCCATCTCTAACCTGTTGGGCAGCTTTGATGATGCCAAGTCAGCGTGGGATATGTTGGCCAAAAGGTACTCCACTACTCATGGCTCCATGAAATATCAATTAGTGGTTGAATTGCATCAACTCCGACAAGAACCAGGGCAATCCATCAATGACTACTACGATCAGCTTCGCTTCATTTGGGACCAAATTGACCTTTCTGATCCAACTTGGGCATGCTCAAAGGATGCTCAACAATATGCTTCCATCAGAGATGAATTTCGCCTCTATGAATTCCTGATGTCCCTCCACAAGGACTTTGAACCCATTCGAGGTCAGCTTCTGAATCGCAGTCCTGCTCCCTCTCTTGACACTGCTGTGAACGAGTTGGTTAGAGAAGAAGCTCGTCTTGCAACTCTTCAAGCTCAGAATAAGCTTAATGTTTTGGCCATTACACCTTCTGCTTCACCCTTAGAGCAACCTCAGCAATCAGGTGATTCCTCTGGCTCTAGCAATCGTCGTAAGCAGACCAACAAAAAGTTCTGCAACTATTGCAAGCGTCCTGGCCACACCATTGAAACTTGCTATCGTCGTAGCAAATCTACTGCTGCTGTTGCTAATACTGAGCCTACTCCACCAATGGCTTCCATTTCAGCTGAGTCCCAGTCTTCTGGATCCACTATCAACCTCTCCCCCACTGAACTACAGGAGATCATAGCTTAGGCTGTTCGTATGGCTGGTAATGCATCTCTTTCCACTGCTCTCTCTGTTCTACCCGGTAAGTCTCAAACTTGGCTTTTCAATTCTGCCTGTTGCAATCACATGACACCTCACTCCTCCTTATTCTCCAAACTTGACCCTGCACCACACCCCCTAAATATTCATATAGCTGATGGTTCCACCATGCATGGAAATAGTTTAGGTTTTGTTTCGACTTCCAACCTCTCTGTTCCTGGAGTCTTTCATGTACCTGACCTATCCTATAATTTGTGCTCTGTGGGACAATTAGCTGAATTAGGTTATCGCCTTATTTTTGACTATTTTGGGTGTATTGTGCAGGATCCGAGGACAGGATAAGAGCTTGGGACCGGCCCTAGAGTTGGGCGTATGTTTCCCGTGGACAATCTTCATCTTCCACCTGTTGCTCCTGTTTCTGTTGCTGCTGCAGCTGCTACAGTTTCTTCCTTACCATCTCTTGCACTTTGGCATTCTTGTCTTGGTTATGCATCATCTTCTCGGGTACAACAGTTAGCTTCTAGGGGTCTGTTGGGTTCTGTGTCCAAAGACAATTTTGATTGTACTTCATGTCAGTTAGGAAAACAGCCAGCTTTGTCTTTTAAAAACAGTGAATCCATTTCTAATAGTATTTTTGAGTTAATTCATTCTGATGTTTGGGGACCTTCTCCTGTTGCTAGTATTGGTGGATCTCGATATTTTGTTGTTTTTATTGATGATTATTCTCGTTATAGTTGGATATTTCCTATGAAATCTCGTTCTGAAATTTTACCAATATATAGCAACTTTGCAAAAATGGTTGAAACCCAATTCTCTAAACGTATCAAAACTTTTCGTTCTGATAATGCTCTTGAATATACTCAATATGCGTTTCAAGCTCTGTTACATTCCTATGGCACTGTACATCATCTAACTTGTCCAGGTACCTCTCAGCAAAATGGTCGAGCCGAAAGGAAACTTCGTCATATTCTTGACACTGTTCGTGCTCTTCTTCTTTCTGCCAAAGTTCCTGCCCCTTTTTGGGGTGAAGCTGCTCTTAATGCTGTTCATGCGATTAATCGCATTCCAAGCCCTGTCATCCATAATCAGACTCCGTATGAGCGTCTTTTTGGGTCATCTCCTGACTATCATCACCTTCGATCTTTTGGATCTGCTTGTTTCGTCTTTCTTCAGCCTCATGAACACAACAAACTTGAGCCTCGATCTAGACTTTGTTGTTTCCTTGGTTATGGCGAAACTCAAAAAGGGTATAGGTGTTATGATCTTGTCTCTCATCGTCTTCGTGTTTCTCGTAATGTTATCTTTTGGGAACACCGATTATTTGTTGAACTCTCTCACTTTCGTTCTTCCCTAACTACCTCCTCTGTTTTAGAAATCTTTCCAGATGAGTCTCTTATTCCTTCTACAAATACTTTTGATCCTCCTTTGAACCTCTCTCCAGATACTTTTGATGCTTCTCCTAGACAGGTTGAAGATGAACAGGTTGATGACGAGCTACCCCACTTAGAGCCTGGGTCCCCTGCTCCTGCTTCGCCTGAAGATCCTCCACAAGACATTCCACCTCGCCACTCAACACGGGTAAGATCCATTCCTACACACTTACTTGACTATCATTGTTATACTGCCCTTGCTACACTTCACGAGCCTCAAACATATCGTGAGGCCTCCACTGACCCTTTATGGCAGATTGCAATGAAAGAGGAACTTGATGCATTAACCAAAAACCATACTTGGGATCTGGTCACTCTCCCTCCTGGACAGTCTGTGGTTGGTTGTAAGTGGATCTATAAGATCAAGACTCGCTCTGATGGGTCCATTGAGCGCTACAAGGCTCGTCTTGTTGCAAAAGGCTTTACACAGGAGTATGGGATTGATTATGAAGAGACCTTTGCTCTAGTTGCTCGTATCTCATCTGTTCGTGCCCTTTTAGCTGTTGCTGCAGCTCGTAAATGGGACCTTTTTCAGATGGATGTTAAAAATGCTTTCCTTAATGGGGAGTTGAGTGAAGAAGTCTACATGCAACCTCCTCCTGGTCTCTCTGTTGACTCAAACAAGTTTTGTCATCTTCGACGTGCACTTTATGGTCTTAAACAAGCTCCACGAGCTTGGTTTGCCAAGTTCAGCTCCACTATCTTTCGCTTGGGTTACACTGCTAGTCCGTATGATGCTGCCTTATTTCTTCGTCGTACTGATAAAGGCACCATTCTACTTCTTCTATATGTGGATGATATGATCATAACTGGTGATGACCTCAGTGGCATTCAAGAACTCAAGGATTTTCTCAGTCAGCAGTTTGAGATGAAAGACCTTGGACATCTCAGCTATTTCTTGGGTCTTGAAATTACTCATTCTACAGATGGTCTTTATGTTACTCAAGCTAAGTATGCTTCTGACCTTTTATCTCGAGCTGGACTCACTGACAGCAAGACAGTTGACACTCCAGTTGAGCTTAATGCGCATTTGACACCCTCGGGGGGGAAACCATTGTCTAATCCTTCTCTTTACAGACGTTTGGTTGGCAGCCTAGTATATCTCACAGTTACTCGTCCAGACATCTCATATGCTGTTCATCAGGTGACCCAATATTTGTCTGCTCCACGATCTACTCACTATGCTGCTGTTCTGCGCATTCTTCGATACCTGAAAGGCACTCTCTTCCATGGCCTTTTCTACTCAGCTCAGTCTCCTCTTGTGCTCCGTGCATTCTCTGATGCTGATTGGGCAGGGGATCCCACTGATCGCAGGTCCACTACAGGTTATTGCTTTCTTCTTGGTTCTTCTTTAATTTCCTGGCGAAGTAAGAAACAAACCTTTGTGGCCCGCTCCAGTACTGAAGCAGAATATCGTGCCCTTGCTGATACCACATCTGAGCTCCTTTGGCTTCGATGGCTTCTTAAGGATTTAGGTGTGTCCACATCCTCTGCTACTCCCCTTTACTGTGACAACCAAAGCGCCATTCATATTGCTCATAATGATGTCTTCCATGAACGGACTAAACACATTGAGATTGATTGTCATTTTATCCGTTATCATCTTGTTCATGGTGCTCTCAAGCTCTTCTCCGTCTCCTCCAAAGATCAACTTGCAGATATTTTCACTAAATCACTTCCTAAGGGACGCACTCGTGATTTGGTTAACAACCTCAAGCTGGTCTCACATCCACCTTGAGTTTGAGGGGGGCTGTTAATGTATATTGTGTTATGGGCTTTAGGCCCTTTAGGCCCAATTACTTTACTTGTACAGCACACTTATACTTGTACTGCACTTTACTTGTACCGCACACTTATGCCTCCTATATAAGGCACTGATGTATATTTTCTCATTAAGAAATACAATACAATCTTCCAGTATTTCTAACACCTTGCCTCCTCAAGATCAACAGCATGCCCTACCCATTCAGTCTTTTTATTCTCAATGTCACAAATAATGGGAGGGGGATTTGGCAACACAGTCCACTTATCATCTGAAGGATCGTACATCTCAAACAAAGCTTGCTCTTTTATGGCTTCCTTTTCCGCTAAGTTTTTTATCTTGTTGCCGCCTTGGAATGTGAAAGTGCTTCCAAGCACGTAAATCTTCTCATCAACCCAGCACTCCAAGATCCAGGTTCGAATCTCACTTTCACCCTGTCAATGGGTTTTGGTTTTTGTTTTTTGTTTTTGTTTTTCGTCACCAATCGGGAAAACCCATTTTTCCTGTTCTTTGTTTGTTGTTGAGATGGAGCTTTGGTTTACAATCCAAACATAGACGCCCTACATTGTAGAAATCTATAAGGGTTTTCTCTACTTATTTTGCTGTTGAATCAATTAGGCTGAAACCCATGAGATTCGTCATTTCTCTGTACACTCTGTTTGGTTGCCGAGAAATATTATGGACCAAAAACATTTAAATAAAAAAGAAAAAATTGCTAACAATTCTGCCCAATTGCTAAAAATTGCTAACAATTCATTGTTAGGTTGGGCTTTATGTTTGATTTTTGTTTATGATGTTGAATTTGGAAGTTTTATTTCTCACTTCCTGCATATACTTGTTTTGGGGTTGAGACTAATGTGTTGAAATTCTGTGTCTTTCTGAGTTTTGTGTTGGTAAAAGATGAAGAAGAAAAAGTTGAATGCCCATGTAACAAGTTTTGTTATGTAGCTGGTATAATCTGTATAGATAGTTGTTATAGTTTTCCTTTGTGATGAATTGAATTTGTTTCTTTCTTTTCCCTAAAGGATATTTACTTCTTAGGTGATTCTATGGAAGTTATTTTTGGTTGCAGAGCCGAGTTGTTAGTTTCTAAATTGGCCACTTCTTTAGTAGTTCTAAATTTGTTTCTGTTTGTTTTATTGTTATATTGTTTCACTTATCATATGGTTATTTATAATTTTGTTTAGAATCCTGTGTTAAACCACTTGAGCACAGCCATCATGGGTTAGAGGATATCAATTTATGTGTCCATCTTGTAAAATAAGTTTCTTTAAACATATAATATGGTTGCGGAGCTACATGCTCTCAAATGGTTTTTTATATCATGTCATGGACTGAGGCTTGATCTCTTAGAGTTTGTAATACTGTTTCCACAGTATCTGTGTTTGGGAGTGTTTGTTGTTTATCTCCCAGGCTTTCCCATGCATGTAAAACATCATAATGTGAAATTCTAATATTTACCAATGAAGAAGTCCCTAAGTAGTGACACTAATGTTTGTTTCGAATAGCAAATTGATGATCTTTTGAAAACTTTATTTTACTTTTACTTTTTATTTTTTGAAATTAAACTACTTTATGATGAACTATAGTATTATATTATAGTTTTTGATAAATGTAAGACTAGCTATGCTCCACAGTACTAAATATTGGGCTGTTAAAGAAGTAATATGTTCAAAAAATTAGTTTAGCTGCAATGATAATGTTAAGATGAATAAGTGAAAACACAAGATAGGATTTGAAATAAGGAAATCTTGAACCACCATTTGTATAAAACTAACCGTTGGATTAAAAACTATAAAAAATAATAAAAACCGGCACAGGCAACTGATATAAAAATAGGTCTGAAATTACTGTGTTGCTCCTAAATGTACAGCTAAAAAAATAGTTGGTGCCCTTTTTGGTCTTTTTCTCATCAATTCTAGGGGTTTCCCACGACTTGCCCACAGGGTTTGACTAGAATTTTTGTGGTTCTCCTAACTTCAGATGTGAGCTACAAAAAAGTGGGGCTCTTTTTAGTCTTTTTGTTGTCAATTGTAGAGTTTTCTTGCTCTAATATTTTGCTGCACGTACGTTTTCCTTTTCTTTTCTTTTCTTTTTTCTGAAATTATTAAGATACTCCTAGTCCTAATTGAATGGTTTTTTTTTTTTTTTCAATTTAACACCAAAATCTTAACAATTTTGTTAGTTTGCATCGTTTCCAAACTATTTAGGAAACTAACATCTCGGGTCTCTTAAACTCGACTATATTGGTAGCAACTTGAGTCTTAAAGACTCGATTTTATATGCTAAGGGTGGAACTCAAGTCTTAAGGACTCAAGTACTCACAAACCAACAATACCCACGAAACAACAAACAACAAACCCAAAAGACACCGTAGAGAACAAACCAGGGAGACACTGAAGATAACAAACCCAGAAAACAACAAAATCAAACCCAAGCACACTGGAGACAACAAACCCAGAGAGGAACAACAAAATCAAGCAACAAACCCAAGCCATTCTGGTGCCGAGATCGAAACTGCCGTGGGTTTGGTTTTGGATTTGGGGATTTTTTTTTTTTTAATAATTTTTTTGACTATGGGGTTCACTTAGTCATATCTCTCTCTCTCTCTCTCTCTCTCTCTCTCTCTCTTTTTTCTTTTGGATAGGAAAGTTACATGGCTCTTAATCTTTTTTTTGTTATCAAAATGGCTCCCACACAACAGGCGAGTTCAAAACTAGTGATTACTACTAGTTTTTTTTTTTTTTTTTTCAAGTTTTATAAGGGACAAACTAATGGGCCAAATATAAAATTAAAAAAAAAAAAAAAATCCTTCCTTCCCTTTTTATACTTATACTACTAGTTATTTTCTTTTTCTTTTTTCTTTTTTGCAAAATACCATTTTGGAACATATATTTTAGAATCACGGTCAATTTCGTCCCTATATTATTATTATTATTATTATTATTTATTTTTTTGAGATGAATGGTAGAAATTTTATTGATATAAAAGGTATACAAACCCGTGGACAACACCACAGGCACAAGGGGCCCCAGCCACTTAGTTATGCTGAGTCCATACAGTGGGAATTTAAATACAATATAAAGGAAACTACTTAAAACAAACACAAGCTATCCTTTGTGTTTCCATCAGACTTTGATATTCTTCAAGCAAGCCCATCGCCCTTTCCAAGATTATCTTTGGGTGGGTCTGGAACTATTCGAAGATCATCTTATTTCGTGCATTCCATATTGCCCAGGCCGTGGTCGCCCATAACTCCAGTTCTTGCTTGCTTACTTTTGTTTGCATCTATCTAAATAGGAGGAAAAAATCTTCTACACCGTTGCTACTCTTCTGAATTCTTCCTCTGACCAGAGCCAATACATTCCTTGCAAAGGGGCAAGTCCATAGCACATAGGGAGGTGGTCTCGGGTTCTCGTTTACACGTTTTGCAAGTCCGGTCTATGCTCACTCTACGGTGGTGTAGGTTGTCCTGTGTAGGCAAGCAATTTGAGCAAGCTCTCCATATAAAGGTGCGCACTTTTGGCGGCACGTTTAGCATCCAGATCATGTTCTAAGTGGATCCGTGGATTCTGGCTACTGAGTGCTCTACTTTGTGATGATGTCACAATCTATAGGCCACCTTGTATGCTAGTTTCACCGTAAATTTTTTTGCCCTGTTTTCCATCCAAATAACAAAGTCATGGCCATTAGTGTTGCTGAGTGGCAAGGAGAGGATTTCATCCCTGGTTTGGGTAGTGAACGTGGCAACTACTTTTCCCCGGCCCCACTGTCTTGTGTCTTGGTCTATTAGCTCACAAACCTTCATATTTGGTGGTACTTCAATCTGTGTTACAGGGGTGTGTGATAGCCATGAGTGTGTGAATACTCCAATGCTACGGCCATCTCCCACTTTCCACCTAGTGCCTTCCTTAATGACATCCCTTGTTGATAATAGACTACGCCACACAAAGGAGGGGTTATTCCCTAGCTCAGCCATCATGAAAGATGAGTTTGGGAAATAACATGCCTTGTACACTCTGTAAAACAAAGAATGATTATCCTCGATTAATCTCCACGCCTGCTTTGCCAACATAACTAGGTTAAAAGCATGAAGATCACGGAAACCCAGCCCTCCTTCCTTCTTTGCAGTGTACATTTCATCCAATTGATCTAGTGTATCCTCCGTTCTTCTTGGTTTTGACCCCATCAGTATTTGGCCATCATGGAATTGATGTTGTCGTAGATGGAAAATGGTAGTTGGAATAGACTCATAGAGTATGTAGGTATCACTTGGGCCACCGTTTTGATAAGAACTTCTCTTCCTGCCTTTGAAATAGTTTTTTCTTTCCATCCCATGACTCTCTTGGTGATTTTTTCTTGTAAATTTTTAAAGGTGTTAACCTTTGATTTACCCGTGGAAATTGGCAACCCAAGATATCTTTCACAATATTTCATAACTCTTGCCCCAAATAGTTGTTTTATTCGCTCTTTTACCTCTGGCTCCGTGTTCTTGCTAAAAAAGAGGGAAGTCTTTTGTTTGTTGATTGCTTGACCGGATGCAGCCTCATATTGTCCCAACAATTGTAATAGTTTTTGGCTTTCCTCCATTGTTGCTTGACAAAATAAAAGGCTATCGTTGGCGAAGAGGAGGTGAGATACCCATACTCCATTTTGGCTAGATTTGATTCCTTTTAACCCTCCTGTCTCCCCTGCTTTTCTCACTAGGGCTAAAAGGTCTTCCACACACATGAGGAATAGATATGGTGAGAGAGGGTCACATTGTCGTATCCCCCTAGCAAGAGTGATAAAACCCTTTGGCTCTCCATTTATTAGAATTGAGTATGAAGTTGTGGTCACCGTCTCTATTGCCAACTGGACCCAAGAAGGAGCAAATCCCAATTTCACCATCATTTGTTGTAAGAAGACCTACTCCACCCTATCATAGGCTTTGCTAATGTCCAGTTTCACCGCCGTCTGCCCCTTCTTTCCCTTCCTCCTGTTTTGCAGCCTATGAAGTAACTCATATACTACAGTAGTATTGTCAGTGATTAAACGGTCTGGTACAAAAGCACTCTGGAATCAGAAATCACATTTGGCAAAATAAACTTCAAACGATTAGCAATAACCTTTGATATGATTTGGGATATTACATTGGCTAAGCTAATGGGTCTATAGTCCACCATGTGTGTAAGGTCCTTTTTCTTTGGAATTAACACTATATGTGTATGGTTCATTTTTCTCAACGTATGGCCAAAGTTTAAAACTGACAGTACAATTCTTGTGACATCATGCCCTACAATGTGCCAAAACTTCTGAAAAAAGAATGGAGACATACCATCGGGGCCTGGTGACTAGGATGGGTGCATTTGGAATAGGGCTTTTCTAACCTCTTTTGGAGTGTACCGTTGAAGAAGAGAGGCATTCATACTTGGGATGACTCGTCTGTCCACCGAATTTAGTACTCGTTCAATGTCTTCTAGGTTGGAAGAGGTGAAGAGGTGCTGAAAATAGTGCTCTGCAATTTGGGCTATGCTTCCCTCCATAGTATTCCAGTTACCTTCTTCATCAAAAATCCCTAAGATCTGGTTTTTGTGTCTTCGGTGGCTGGCCCTTTGATGAAAGAACTTCGTATTTTTGTCACCAGCTGGTAGCCAAATGGATTGGGACTGTTGGTGCCACACCAATTCCTCCTGATGCAGCAAATCATTTATCTCAAATTTTAATCCCCTAATTGTAGGTAATTAATCAGCACTATTGAGGCAGTATAGGGCCTCCAATTGTTTTTGTTTTTCCTGAATTACTGTTTTTGAGCTATCAAATGCTGCACGACTCCAGTTAACCAAAGCAAATCTGGTTTTTTTTATTTTCTCAAAAAGAATTGACATAGGGCTGCCATGCCCCACTTCGGTCATCCATGCTTCTTGAATTACTCTCTCACAATCCAGTTTGGTAGCCCACTTTTCTTCAAATCTTTTTGGTATCTTTCTTCTCCTATTCGGCTGGTTTGGATCATGTGTGGTGATAAGGATTGGCACACGGTCAGAATAAGATGATTGAAGGTGAGTCACACGAGCTGCTGGAAAGATTTCCTTCCACTCGACCGTGGCACATGCTCTATCAAGCCTTTCCTGCACAAATGCATCTCCAGGTCTACCATTATTCCAAGTAAAGATCTTACCTTGAAAGCCCAAGTCCACTAGTCTGCAATGTAGGAGTGTAGCTCGAAAATCCCGCATCTGGTTTAATGGTTTTGGTAATCTGCCTTGCTTCTCGTTTGATGCCATGATCTCATTATAATGCCCAACACAAATCCAAAGAGCCAAACTTCTAGTGTGAAGGTGCTTAAGTAACTGCCATGACTCATGTTTACTTTGTCCATCCGGCCAACCATAGAAACCTGTCAATCTCCATGAGGTATTTGAGCCATTGAATATGAGAGCATCAATGTGATGAAGAGTGAAAGTTTGGATATGCAAGTCTATCTCCTCCATCCAAAATAGGGCTAACCCACCACTTCTATGAATACTTGGAATCACTAACTTACGCTAGTAAGGTAAGTCTGCTTGAATTTTTCGCATCTCGTCAACTGATTGTTTTGTTTCCATGAGAAACAAAATTTTGGGAGCTTTTTCCCTCACAAGGTGAGAGAGGACATCCACTGCACGTTGGTTCCCAAGCCCTCGACAGTTCCAGCTTAGGATTTTCATTATTCTCGGCGGGGCTGCACCGCAACCTCCACCGTTTGACAAAATTGTTCATGGCTTTCATCTTCGTTCTTCCTTTTTTTCCTCTCCTCTTCTTCAACCTCTCGATCCCCTTTTGGTTGCCCTCTCTTTGACCCCGCGTTATTAGGAATAGTATTGCTAACCCTCATGGGAGAGTCCATTTGGCGCACTAGTCTCTTCCATGTTGGCGTGTTCTCTGTGTGGTGTCTGGTTTGTGTTTTAGTAATAAGTTGATAAATAAGTTGATAATAACAAATGTTTCAAAATATTTAGAAATTGTTTGTTATTGACTTATTGTCTATTTTCTAAGAAAGCTATTCCCAACAAAAATTGTGTATATATACATGTGAAGGGGAGAAAATTTTTTATGTCAACAATTAAGCTTTTTATATTTATCCAAAAAATTGAAAAAGCAATAGAACAAAAGTTGATAAGAACTAATAAATTGATGTTTTTATCTAAAAGTTATAGTATATGATATGATATGAAATAGGTGAGTCATGTTATGTTATTTCTTCTTGTTATTCTTAGATTATTCGAGAAACTTAATTTACAGTACAAATTTGTTATTTCTTCTTGTGGTTTTTATGGTTGTGGTTGATACATATTTGTTTTTAATTTTTTTATAAACTTAAATGCTGACATGACATTTTTAAATGGTATTTAAAATTTTTATTATATTCATATTAGCTACATAAGCTTCAAGTGTGCTAACTTTGCAATCAATTAGCCACATAGGCTAATTGACACCAATCCCAAACTATGTAGTTAGTTGGCAACGTTTTGAAAGTGTATAACAAACTAGCCTCTCAAGTTTTAGGGACTCGATTTACCGGGAAAAAATGGAAAATAACACCAAATTTTAAACAATTTCGTTAGCTAGCAAAGTTTCCAAACTATTTAAAAAACTAACATCTCAAGGGTAAGGGAATCGATTTTGGTGCAGTAAATTGAGTTCTAGAGAATCAATTTCAATGTGGAACTCAAGTTTGAAAGACTCGTGTACCATAAAGAGGTTTCAAAACAACGTAGAACAACAGAACATAAACACAAAGGAACAACAAATCAGAAACACCTACATGAACAACAAATCAAAAAACCCAAATTAGAAACACCTACACGAACAACCACAAAGAAGAACCCCCACGAACCTAGGGAAAAAATTGGAAAATAACAACAAATTTCAAACAATTTCATTAGTTAGTAACATTTCCAAACTATTTAGGAAACTAATATCTCGAGCCTAAAGGACTCGATTTTGGTGTAGTAAATCGAGTTTGAGAGCCTTGATTTCAATGACTGGAACTCAAGTTTTAAAGACTCGTGTTCCATAAAGAGATTTCAAACCAAAAAACCACGAAGAACAAATCAGAAAACCCAAATCATGAACAACAAATCAGAAAACCTAAATTGGAAAACCATGAACCCAGATCTCCCTAACCCAGGAGCGACGGCGAAGGTTGGAGGAGGCAGCGGCAGCGAAGCTCCAGGCAAAGAAACCCACGGTTTGGACTAAACCCAGGCAAGTAACCCCACGATTTGGACTGAACCCAGGCAGTGGCCTCTACTCTCTAAAACTTCTATGGCCGAGCCTCCTTGGCTTCTCTCAAGCCTTTGGGTATTTTATGAATCTTTGATTTGGGTCTTAAGAAAGAATAAAAAAGGAAGAACAGTGGGTTTTATGTATTTTTCTAAATCTTTGATTTGGTCCTTAAAGAAAGAAAAATGTAGGAAGAAGAAGAACTCGCAGAAATCGCCTCTCTTAGGCTCGAGTTCTCAAAGAAATCGAGTTTGTTAGGGTCGAGTTCTAAGAGCAAAATCGAGTTTCTTAGACTCGAGATGTTAGTTACCTAAATAGTTTAGAAACATTGCTAACTAACGAAATAGTTTGAGAATTGGTGTTATTTTCCAATTTTTCCCCGAACCTAGATCTCCCTAACCTAGGAGCAATGGAGGCAGCGGGGGCGAAGCTCCAGGCGAAGGTTTTTCTTCTTTGGGTAAAGGGTTTGATGAATTTTCGTTTTTTGATGATGTTTTTCTTCTCTGGGTTTGTTGATGAATTTTCATTGTTTGATGAAATTTTTTCTTCTTTGGGTTTCGATTTGATGATGTTTTTTCTCTAGGCTCCTTCTCTGGAATTTGCTTTAAGGAAATCAATCCTTAGAGGGTCGATTTCAAACACAGAAATCGAGTCTCTAAAACTTGATTTATTATAGCAAAATCGACTCTCTTGGACTCGAGTTGTTACTTTCTTAAATAGTTTAGAAACGTTGCTAACTAACAAGACTGTTTTGAGTTTGATGTTATTTTCCAATTTTTCCCCAATTTACCCCTCAAAACTCGAGCCTCTAAGGCTCGACTTTGGCATTCTGAGTTGGCTTTTTTCCATGTGGCATCAATCCTTAGAGCCTCGATTTTTGTGTTTTGAGAATTATGTGGTTTATCCATGTGAAATCCACCTAGATATTGAGCCTTAGAGACTTGGTTTCCAAAAAGCAAAATCGAGTCTTAGAGACTCAATTTGCAAGCTATGCTGGATATTAATCCACATGGTTTTCATTGGGTCCTTAGTCCTCATAAATCTCTGTTTTGGGTCTCTCGGGCACATTTAGGTCCCAGCTTCACTCTTGTACTCTCCCTCTCTCCCTCTCTCTCTCTCTCTCACTCTCATACAATCCTAACACTCACATTTACACATCCTCATGTTAGGTAACACTCACTCTCTCTACTTGTTAGTATATATTTGCAAGATTTTTTTTATAAAAAGTAAAAAATATTTAAAAAATATTTGTATTGTTAGGTTTTTATCATGGGTATGTATCATGACTATTTTTTTTTTGGTTTGATATTTTGCTTTATTTTTTTGTTAGAATGATTTGAAGTTTTGTAATGGGGGTGAGTTTTATGTTTAGTTTTTTTTTTTTTTGGTTTGAGTATGAAATGATAATGATTGAGTGTGTTTGTATGTGATGTGGGGTGAGTATATATGCAAATGTGGGGTTTGTGTGTATATGCATATGATGTAACAAGTTAGTGTATATATTTGCTAGGTTTTCATAAAAAGTAAAAAATATTTAAGATATATTTGTATTGTTAGGTTTTTATTATCATGATTATTTTTTTTTTTGTTGATATTTTTTCTTTATTTTTTTGTTAGAATGATTTGAAATTTTGTAATGGAGGTGAGTTTTGTCTTTAACGAAAACAACCAATTTAAGTAAATACATTTACCATAATTTTCATATTTTCTAAATAAGAGAAATAAATAACAATCACTGCAAAACAATGGGTTTAGGTCTTTTCACCAGGCACATCCAAAAAACTATTGGGTTTAGGCCTTTTCCCAGAACAATGCATATCACTGAACAAGATAGAAATTTGAAATGCATTCCCTTTTTTGGACAAAATACAAGATAGAAAATTGATTTGCCTGATATACTATTCAATGATTTGTGGTATCTCCAGATGGATTGCTGACTAGTGTCTCAGTAGTAAGTTGAGAAGACGAAGGAGGCTCAACAGGATCAGAAATAGCTTGAAAGCTATTTAAAAATGGCAAAATAAGATCTTGTTGAACGGTGAGCCTGGTAATTTCCATCCTCAATAAGTGAACAGTCCTCTCATGGTCTCTTTGAAGATATTGCAGGCGGCGCTCTGCGCTCTGTCTCTCCTCCTGCAGGAGACGCTCTGCGCTCTGTCTCTCCTCTTGCAAGAGACGCTCTGCTGCTCTCTGTCTCTCCTCTTGCAAGAAAGACCAGCTTGAAGAATCCCAAGCCTGTCTAAGAGAAGCTATCTCAGTCTGCGGAGATATGCAATGCTCAGCAAAGGTGACAGAAGTTAAAAAAAAAAAAAAAAAATACATAATGAAGATAAATGAAGAAAAGAACAGGAGGGGGAAGGCATGATAGAGATATGTACCTGGCCAAGAGAGAAGCAGCCGCGGATTCTACCATCAATTGGGAAGGGGGAATTGATGACATAGTGGGCGGAATGCACGAATTTTGCCTTGAAATATTTTTCTTCAGTTTGATCATCCCCTACGTGTGGGTTCTGAAAAATTACGATGCTAATGACACGTTTTTTATAATCTTCGACGGAACCTTGATCGATGCTAATATAGGGATGGGGAGGCATGCCAGACAAGACAAAACAAAAGAATCCATTCCCCAAGTGAAGTAAGCTTGAGGAGGAGTACAACTGTTGAGGAAATGTATAGATAGCATCCATACCCATCTCCTTAGAGGCATAATAAAAAGGGCACTTTTCAGCCAATGTTGTCTCCCACAATGCCCTCTTATCTAGACTATTTTTTATTTTTTCTTTTATTTCTTCTTCTAAATTCTCGTTGCTAGCTAATGGGACTTTAAATGCGGCTACAGTTTCGTAAGAACGTCCATAAAGGAAACCCCCGACAAGCTCACACCTGCCAATGAAAGTATTAACAGGGCCAGGGAGTGTTAGGCATTTTATCCATTGGCCACCATCAAGATCAAAACTGTAAAGACAGTTATAAATGCCCTGCCTAGCTATAAGGAGAACCCTTTTCCTTGCCTCCTCAAGATCAACAGCATGCCCAACCCATTCAGTCTTGTTATTCTCAATGTCCTGCCTAGCTATAAGGAGAACCCTTTGGCAACACAGTCCACTTATCATCTGAAGGATCGTACATCTCAAACAAAGCTTGCTCTTTTATGGCTTCCTTTTCCGCTAAGTTTTTTATCTTGTTGCCGCCTTGGAATGTGAAAGTGCTTCCAAGCACGTAAATCTTCTCATCAACCACAAAGGCCACAGGTTTAGACTTTCCAGTGTTCATCATCATTGCTTTCATCAACTTATCATCATCGGCATCGGCGGCAGCTGTTGTGGTGGGGTCAAAAATATAGACATCCCGTGGATAATCATCCCGTGTTACATTGGAGTACTTTTTCTTAATTTCTTCATCAATATCACCATCATCACACAAATCCAAATCATCGTATTTGCCACCAAATAAGTAAAATTTTGAGCCCAATTGAACGCAACACATGCGGCGAGGGTATTCTCCCAATTTAAGTTGGAGGATTGAATTTGGGTTTGGAAGTGGCTTCACTTCAATTGGGGGTGCGGCAGGAGGAGGAGGGGGGAGAGGGTTTGGTAGGGCAATATCAAACAAAGAATATATTAATGGCCCACTTCCAATTGCATGCTCTAAATATACATACAGATTTGATCTGGGTTTGACTGCTGCTGCTAGTACTGCTGCTATTGCTTCCCTCCCCTCCGACGATAAAGACAACATCCTCACTGACCGGTGGCGGTGGTGGTGGCGGTGGCGGTGGCGGTGGCGGTACTTCTGATTGTGATGAACTAGGGTGGCTAGGGTTTTCGTTTGTACTTTTATTTTATTTGAAGATCCAGTGACGGACTAAAATTAGGCCCCACTTTGACCCACGCCGCTGCCAAACCCAGATCAACCCAAGACCGATGCTTTTGCACTAAGGAGGCGAACAGTGCTGTGATTCATGAAGATTTCAGATCGGTGAAGGCGGAGGAGAAGGAAGGGATTGAAGAGGCGATATAGCACATTAGCTGGATTTGAAAAAGGGTTTTGTGGTTCAAGAGGTGAAGTTGTTGGCCAAGAAGTCTTAAATCTGTTTGTTTTACCACCGCACGTAAATTACCTTCAATTCGGCTCAAGAGATACTGAAGAGGAGAGATGTGGAGAGATGATAAAATTAGAGAAGTTTTAGGTTTTTTTTCCTAACCGTTTGATTAAAAACTATATAAAAATAAAAAAATAATAAAAACCGGCACCGGCAGCTGCTATAAAATAGGTCTGAAATTACTGTGTTGCTCCTAAATGTACGGCTAAAAAAATAGTTGGTGCCCTTTTTGGTCTTTTTCTCATCAATTCTAGAGGTTTCCCACGGCATGCCCACACGGTTTGACTAAAATTACTGTGGTTCTCCTAACTTCAGATGTGAGCTACAAAAAAGTGGGGCTCTTTTTAGTCTTTTTGTTGTCAATTGTAGAGTTTTCTTGCTCTAATATTTTGCTGCACGCACGTTTTCCTTTTCTTTTCTTTTCTTTTTTCTGAAATTATTAAGATACTCCTAGTCCTAATTGAATGGATTTTTTTTTTCTTCAATTTAACACCAAAATCTTAACAATTTTGTTAGTTTGCATCGTTTCCAAACTATTTAGGAAACTAACATCTCGAGTCTCTTAAACTCGACTATATTGGTAGCAACTTGAGTCTCAAAGACTCGAGTTTATATACTAAGGGTGGAATTCAAGTCTTAAGGACTCAAGTACTCACAAACCAACAATACCCACGAAACAACAAACAACAAACCCAGAAGACACCGTAGAGAACAAACCAGGGAGACACTGAAGATAACAAACCTAGAAAACAACAAAATCAAACCCAAGCACATTGGAGACAACAAACCCAGAGAGGAACAACAAAATCAAGCAACAAACCCAAGCCATTCTGGTGCCGAGATCGAAACTGCCATGGGTTTGGTTTTGGATTTGGGGATTTTTTTTTTTAATTTTTTTGACTATGGGGTTCACTTAGTCATATCTCTCTCTCTCTCTCTCTCTCTCTCTCTCTTTTCTTTTGGATAGGAAAGTTACATGGATCTTAATCTTTTTTTTGTTATCAAAATGTCTCCCACACAACAGGCGAGTTCAAAACTAGTGATTACTACTAGTTTTTTTTTTTTTTTTTTTTTTTCAAGTTTTATAAGGGACAAACTAATGGGCCAAATATAAAATTTAAAAAAAAAAAAAAATCCTTCCTTCCCTTTTTATACTAATACTACTAGTTTTTTTCTTTTTTGCAAAATACCATTTTGGAACATATATTTTAGAATCACGGTCAATTTCGTCTCTATTATTATTATTATTATTTTTTGAGATGAATGGTAGAAATTTTATTGATATAAAAGGTATACAAACCCGTGGACAACACCACAGGCACAAGGGGCCCCAGCCACTTAGTTATGCTGAGTCCATACAGTGGGAATTTAAATACAATATAAAGGAAACTACTTAAAACAAACTCAAGCTATCCTTTGTGTTTCCATCAGACTTTGATATTCTTCAAGCAAGCCCATCGCCCCTTCCATGATTATCTTTGGGTGGGTCTGGAACTATTCGAAGATCATCTTATTTCGTGCATTCCATATTGCCCAAGCCGTGGTCGCCCATAACTCCAGTTCTTGCTTGCTTACTTTTGTTTGCATCTATCTAAATAGGAGGAAAAAATCTTCTACACCGTTGCTACTCTTCTGAATTCTTCCTCTGACCAGAGCCAATACATTCCTTGCAAAGGGACAAGTCCATAGCACATGGGAGGTGGTCTCGGGTTCCTGTTTACACATTTCGCAAGTCCGGTCTATGCTCACTCTACGGCGGTGTAGGTTGTCCCGTGTAGGCAAGCAATTTGAGCAAGCTCTCCATATAAAGGTGCGCACTTTTGGCGGCACGTTTAGTGTCTAGATCATGTTCCAAGTGGATTCGTGGATTCTAGCTACTGAGTGCTCTACTTTGTGATGATGTCGCAATCTATAGGCCACCTTGTATGCTAGTTTCATCGTAAATTTTTTTGCCCTGTTTTCCATCCAAATAATAGAGTCATGGCCATTAGTGTTGTTGAGTGGCAAGGAGAGGATTTCATCACTAGTTTGGGCAGTGAACGTGGCAGCTACTTTTCCCTGACCCCACTGTCTTGTGTCTTGGTTTATTAGCTCACAAACCTTCATATTTGGCGGTACTTCAATCCGTGTTACAGGGGTGTGTGATAGCCATGAGTGTGTGAATACTCCAATGCTACGGCCATCTCCCACTTTCCACCTAGTGCCTTCCTTAATGACATCCCTTGCTGATAATAGACTGCACTACACAAAGGAGGGGTTATTCCCTAGCTCAGCCATCATGAAAGAGGAGTTTGGGAAATAACATGCCTTGTACACTCTGTAAAACAAAGAATTATTATCCTCGATTAATCTCCACGCCTGCTTTGCCAACATAACTAGGTTAAAAGCATGAAGATCACAGAAACCCAGCCCTCCTTCCTTCTTTACAGTGTACAGTTTCGTCCAATTGATCTAGTGTATCCTCTGTTCTTCTTAGTTTTGACCCCATCAGTATTCGGCCTGTAGAGAGGGAAAATTCCCGACCTATCACAAGCTGACACGTCACATTATCAAGTCCACAAAATACAGTCAATTACAAAGTACCACATATTGCTACTAGGTTTTGCTATCACTACTCAGAAACCAACAGAAATTTGCCAAGTGTCATGCAAAAACCAATCACGCATCAGCGCACGTGTAAGCAATGACATAAGCAGTGTCGCACGTGTAAGCGATGACACAAGCAGCCTCGCACGTGTAAGCGATGACTTAAGCAGTCCAGCACGTGTAAGTGATAACGCAAGCGAACCAATCAGGCTGTGACATGTGTCACCAATCAGACTCTGCCACGTGTTGCTCACCCACCTCCAAACTCCTATAAATAGAAGCCTTCCTAAGGCATTAAAAAAAAAAAAACCAAGCCATCTGAAGCACAAGCAGCATCAGAGAAGATTCAGAAGCACTCAGAAGTACAAAAGCTCTGCAGGAATCAAGCCTCAAAGCCTTCAAGAACTTCAAGAACTTCAACCCCAAAATCGGAGAACATTTGAAGCAGAATCATCCAACTTATCTGCCTAGATCCTAAAGTTTGCGGGAATCAAGCCTAAAGTGTCCGAAAACATCAACAAATCACAAATCAGTGAAGCTTAGTCATATTTTTATTTTTGCAATACTGAACTTGAGCTCTATAGGCTCGATTTTAACATTGAAATCGAAATCATTATACTCGATTTAGCACACCAAAATCGAGTCTATAACACTCGAGATATTAGTTTCCTAAGTAGTTTTGGAAATGTGCTAACTAACAAAATTGTTAGCATTTTGGTGTTAAATTGCAAAAAAATCCCCAAGTGAATGGGTGCTTTACAAGTTTGTGGGGGCCTTTTTTTGGTATTTTTATCTATCAAACCTGTCATGTAATATAAGTTTTTTTCTTTTAGAAACATAAGGCTTCATTTCATATTGAATCATAGAATTTATTTTGTGTTTTAAATTTTGAGACATTTTTGGATTGGTGTTTTACTAGCGTAGTTTGTATTGTTGATTCATCTTAAATTTTAACTTGCTTAAGTAATCATCATTGACTTTCAAGACCTTCTTTCTCTTTATTTTTATTTTCCATTTGCAACAAGTGGAGGGGGTTTGAATACAAGTTTTCCATGTAAATCCCTCGGGCCAAAAACGCAGAAGCTGACTTCCTAGCAAGATTGGTGTAACGTCCCATCAGTTTAAAAAAAAATAAAAAAAAAGGGTCAAGACAGATTTTTGAGTTCCCATGTGCCTCACGTGACCCATCTACCAACCACACAATTCATTCCCTCTTATCTCTTCTTTGGCCGGCTCAGTTTTCCCTTCTTTTCATTGTTTTGTTTTCTCTCATATGCTCCTCTCTACTTGATGAGCATCACAAAGCATTCAAGGATCCATTGCATGTTCCAGTTGGGCCTATTACTAAAGCAAGATCCAAGAAGATCAAAGAAGCACTTAATGGGCTGATTCAAGAGATTTGGGCTGATTCTAATACAGGACGTTCCAAGCTTGGCCCAAAGGAAGATGAAGGTGTAATAAATTTAATCCAAGCTATTGAGGGCTGATCTGCTTTGATTGGACGTGATTTATGGCGTGGATTAATGGCTGATTGACTTTCCAGCCCCATATTAGTTAATATCCATTTTTCCTATTCTGAAACTTATTATTTTTGGTATTTTTATGCAAAAAACGTTATTTTAGGTTTAGGTGATTTATTTCCTTGTTTTTAGGTGCATTTAATGTTTTTTAGGTCAAATTTGATTCCTAATATGGTTAGGTATCAATTAGGAGTTATTTTAGAATATATTTTCTTGTATGTTAAGTTTTATGGAGCCTTTATAGGCCCCTAAGTCTGTAAACGTTTTCAAGAATTTATTGAATAAAAATAAGAAAAGGTGAGGCTTTGCTCTTCTTTTGGTTCTCCAAGAACTGTGAACTTATCAGGGATTCTTCCTTGTGGCGTTCAAATTTTATACCTTTGGTTCATGATTCCATTATAATCATTGGGTCAAGGTCTGTTACTTATACCTTTGGTTCGCGTTTCACTTATAAACGTTGGGTTAGGGTTCTATCAAAAATCTGAATTTTAGCTTTCTTGGGCAAGTATTCCAATATTGATTGTTGGGTTTCAAAGCGTGTCAATTGAGGTTCGCATCATATTCTAATATTGTTTGTTGGGTCTCAATGCGTGTCTATTGAGGTTCGCATCACTACTCTCGTCCTCTCCACCGGCACTTCCACATCACCACCACCACCACCATTTCCACCATCATTTTCCAGCAAGATCACCAGAAAATTCTTGGGAACCCATAAACACCTTCACATCCTTTTTTTGAGGTAAAATTTTTTAATTTTTTTGGTGGGTTTTACACTTTTGAGGTTATTTTTATCTAAAATTTAATAATGATACCCATGTGATTTATAAGCATTGGAAGTGATATTTATGTGTTTGTATGTATGGGTTTTGTATTGGTGGAATTATTTGTTCAGTGGGTATATGGTTTGTGCTTATGATGACAACCTAAGGTTTATTTATGGTGGAAAATTTAGGGGTTTTGAGTTATAACATGTGATGAATGGTAAATCTAATTTTTCTATTGCCATTGGGTTTATTTGGAGTTAGTTGAAGTCCTAAATTTCTTGTCTTGGAGGATATTTGTATTTTGCTTTCATGGGTCTCTTAATGATGTAGTGTAAATTTTAGGGAAGCTAGTTATGATGTTGGAGATGATATTAAATATGTTAACTTTATAAATTGGAGTTTATGCCTTGTGAATCAATTTGTTGAGAAACTTTGGAAGTGGAAATATATTATTATTGATGAGGTTAAATACTAGGCTTGCCTAATTAAGTGCTCATTTGGCAATTCCTAAATTGTATCTAGATGCAATTTCAAGCTCCATGCTTATTGTGATAGGTTTACTTGATATTGTTTAGGTTCTAGCTAATCTCCTTGGAGCTTGGAGAATTAGGATTTTGTGGTTGCAAGGTAAGTAGCTTTTTAATGGGATTTTTGAAAAATAAACATGTTGCATAAATGATGTTTTTGGATTAGACACACTTTTGCAAACTACTTATGGAAATTATATTTTCCTAAAACTATTGTGTCATAACCTTAATATATGTATGATTATATATGAAAATGCATCATATTTGGTATTGCATTTGCGGAAATGCATGAATTGTTGATATGGAAAAATGAGCATCTTTTATTTAATCTTTGAAAAGGAAATCATGGATTTTATGTTATATTAGAAAATTCAAAGATGCTTATCTTGTCTTGTTACGTAGGAAATTGATAGAAAATCTCTTGACAAGAATGAAGTTGAAAACCTTACAAACTTTGTAGAAGTTAGATTATTTAAAATTTTCTGAAACTACTTGGATATGAACTATGTTTTTCAAAGTAATGTAACCTATGAACTTATGTGGTTTTTAACACCATGCCATGTGTGATTTCTCGATGATCACCCGATTTGGTTTCCATAGTCTTTGTGACAACGGAATCAAATCCAGGTCAATACCCTTTCACTTTGGATGAAGTGTTCTTCCCTGCTGCCCATGGGGGGAAGAGGTTCTTTGATTGTGTGTGGGTGAGGCTGCTGCCCATAGGGTCAAGAGACCACATGCAAGAGAGATCTTATTTTACGCGCTCTCTCTACTGCCCATAGGGGGAGAGAAAAACCTTGAGGGTATGGGTGAGGCTGTTGTCCATAGGGCCAAGAGTTTGCATTCTAGAGAGGACAATATCATGCCAGTTGTGAATGGGTGGATCCCCTGACCGGTCTATATGATAGTATGGTATATTTGTGATAAAATTACCGTATGTTAAATTTTATGGCTTTGGAAATTGTATTGTTAGTGCTCACTGATTATAATATATAGTTCATTGGTATTATTTTGAGAAATTTTGTGTTTCACCATTTAATCATTCTTGTTACATTATTACAAAAAAATGATCTTGCAATATTCAGTTAGTAATTTCCCAAACTAAAACATGTTTTGCAAACTGTTTATAATCATGAAACTTGCATTTCCCCCACCCCCATTATTTATGCTACTTACTGGGTTCTGTCTCATTCCGTTATTTTTATAAACTTTTCAGAGTAGACAATAATCTTTTGAGACAGCTTTTTGGTGGCTAACAGTAGTTAGACTAACTACTGATGGAGGCTGAACTTTTGTAATGGAGATATTAGATGATGTACATCTTATAATAGGCTTGACTCATTCTTTTGTATATTATAGTGGTTGTGACGTTATTCCCACTGATGGGACAAGCTGATGATATGTAATTATTTATTCAGACCTCTATTCTTTTGTGGCCAATGGTTCTTGTAATTATTGCTTAGAGTTCTAACTTACTTTGAGAGTATATTCAATGGAATTATTATGATAATTCTTGATGTTGGTACTTGATATGATTTTTGTGGATTGGATTGTCGAAAAGGAAAAATCTACAGGTACTTTGAGACGTCTTTCTCTTACTTTGGACCTTTTGGGGTTTGGGGTGTGACAATTGGCCTCGTCAGACGACTACAATGCGAACTTTGAACTATGTATAGAGATAAGGGGATAACCAAGTACAGGAGGTGAGCAGGTTCTGAAGGTAAAAGAACAAGATGAATGGATGACTCCCATCGTCCGTTATTTGAAAGAAGGGTGGCTCCCAGAAGATAAAACGGAAGCAAGGAAGATACAGATCAGAGCCGCCCACTTCATCATTATTGACGATGTACTGTACAGACAAGGTTATACACTACCATACTTAAGATGTGCCAGCTCAGAAGAAGCAAATTATGTGCTTTGAGAAATACACGAGGGAATTTGTGGAAATCATGCTAGAGCAAGGTCTTTAGCAGGAAAGGCACTCAGAGCAGGATATTATTGGCCGACTTTACAGAAGGACGCCCACGACCTCGTTAGAGCATGCGATAAGTGTCAATGCTTCGCAAATGTCCAGACGAGACCAGGAGAGACGATGATACCCATATCGTTACCATGGCCCTTCGCCTAATGGGGGATTGACATCATGGGCCCATTTCCTTTAGGGAAGAAGCAACTCAGATTTCTAATCGTCGTAATTGATTACTTCACAAAATGGGTAGAAGCAGAACTAGTAACAACAATAACAGAGGCTAAAATCACTAGCTTTGTATGGAAGAACATCATCTGCAGGTTTGGAGTCCCACACGTCATAATACCGGACAATGGAAAGCAATTCGACAATCCCAAGTTTCTAAAATTTTGCCAAGACTTAGGAGTTAAGAACCACTACTCTTCTCCAAAACACCATCAGGTCAACGGTAAGACAGAAGTGACGAACAGAAGCTTGTTCAAAATTATCAAAACTCGGCTTGGGGGGGCATGGCTTGAAGAATTACCAAATGTCCTTTAGGCATATAGGACGACCACAAGAGTTCCAACGGGGGAAACGCCATTCAGACTAACATTTGGCACTGAGGTCCTCATACCAGTGGAAGTGGGACTAACGAGCCTCCAGGTCAAAACTTATAAAGGTCAAAAGAAACAGCAGCAGCTTAACAAAAACTTAGATCTAATTGATGAAGTCAGAGAGGATGCCATGAAGCGAATGGCTAAACACAAGGAAGCAATGGCCAGATACTACAATAGAAAAGTCAAGGTAAGAAGGTTCAACACAGGAGACCTTGTCCTTAGGAAGGTATCACAGGCAATAAAGGACCCATCTCAAGGAAAACTGGGACCAGCCTGGGAAGTTCCTTACAAAGTAATTTGTCACTCCAAAGAAGGCTCCTACTACCTAAAGTCCTTAGACAGCTAGGAACTACCTCGACCATGGAACATAGAACATTTGAAGAAGTACTACCAGTAAGGAATCTTTTACATTTCAAGTTGCCCAATCTTCATTTCAGTATGTACGTCGGTTATTACTTTCGTCATTCATAGATTAATAATATACGAAAGTATTATTCATGCGTATTTATCAATAGTTGTTCATGAGTTATTTATCAACATGTGCAACACTCAAGAGTTATTCTTGGGAGACGTCCTAAGGATCTCCATCGTTAAAAAGACAAATCAAAAGCTATTCACACATAGCCAACATCGTCATAAGTTGTTAATACACAAATATCAAAGTTGACTAAATCAAGAGTTGTTTAAACATAGCTATTATGATCGTCATTCAAACATAAATGAACAGAAAATGGTTAACCTAAAGACACTCCAATAGCGTGACTTTAAGTCACGCATATAACGCAACATCGTCATTCAAATATACTCAATAAAATGCTGTTCAAACACAGCTAAGCATAAAAAGTTGTTTAAACACAACTAATATCATCATTTAAACATGACTCAATAAAAAGCTGTTGTTTAAACATAACTAACATCGTCATTTAAACATGACTCAATAAAAAAGTTGTTCAAACACAGCTAAACATAAAAAGTTGTTTAAACACAACTAATATCGTCATTTAAACATGACTCAATTGTCCACACGTAGCTAAACTAAAAAGTTGTTTAAGCACAACTAACATCGTCATTTAAACATGACTCAATAAAAAAGCTGTTCAAATACAACTAAACATAAAAAGTTGTTTAAATACAACTAATATCGTCATTTAAACATGACTCAATAAAAAAAGCTATTCAAACACAACTAAACATAAAAAGTTGTTTGAACACAACTAATATCGTCATTTAAAAAGACTGCACAAGCACAGCCAAAAGAAAGTTTTTCAAACACGACTAATATCATTATAACTCAGTTGTTCAAACAAGTCATTACCATTGTCAGTTAAACATGAAAGGTTGTTCAAACACAACCAAGCATGAAAAAGTTGTTTAACACAACTAAAGCATGAAGGAATCCAGAAAACCATCGTCATCTGAACGCATTGAAGGCTTGCTTATAAAAAAACTACATGTTAGCAATTCATAAGAGAAGTTGCCATTGTCAGCAAGGAAATGCATGTCCAAAACACATGGGCCCAAAGAAATTGTTCAATTGCTCAAAACCATGAGCCCATAAAAGACATTGTTTTTATCTTACAAAAAAAAAAAAAAAAAAAAAAAAAAAAAAAAAAAAAGAGAAAAGAACTGGAAAGAAAAAATATATAAGTTACTGTTTGTCAAGAACTGGATCTGCAGGAGTTGTGGTCGCGGCGTCGTCTGTCACCTCGGCTGTGGTCGCAGCTTCTTCCATCACATTCTCAGCCGTGACCTCGGAGGGAAGATCAGCTAGTAGCTCTTTCTCAACCTCATCCATGACAAGGCCAAAGAGGTGCAAATCCGAGTGATGCTTTGCCATCCATTTTCTAAAGAGCTCAAGGCCCTCCACGTAATACTCACACATAGCTCATTTGAGTAAGAGTTGGAGTCCTTGAACTCTTGCGCCGCTGTAGCCCTAGCTTTCTGCAACTTCAACTGCAAATCACCAATTTGTTTGTCTTTTAGCTTGCAAAAGTCCTTCTCCACTTGAAGACTCCTCTCCAAAGCTGCTACACACTCTTTGTCATTCTCAGGTTTAAGGGTAAGGATGGCAACCTTGTTCTTGAACATCTCATTCTCAGCAAAAAGGGATTTGATCATAGGCTCAAATGTGGCCACCCTTTTCTCCAAATCCAGCAACTTCCTAGAAACGAACAAGGATTCCCTCAAAGCCTACAAAAAAATTTCTCTTAGCAAAAGCAACCTACATTATCAAAATATACCTGCACGAGCTTCTGAATGTGAGACGACATCACTTCACTGGAGGACTTCGCCATCAAAGGACTTAGGTCATCCATATGGAGCGCCTCATGAGCCTTCAGGGCAGCAGCATCAGCATCATCCCAAAAAGTTTGGAGAAAAGATTTGCCAGCAATCTTCTTTGTCTTCTTGGTCTCCTCCCTTGAAGTAATCACCTCCAAAGAAGAGGTAAGGGAGGCAGGACGCTTAGCAGGTGAATGAGCAGGAGGAGGAGTCATAATAAGATCATCTTTTAAGGAGTCGCCTGTCTTCGAACGTTTCCTCGACAGGAGGCCACTAACGAGGCCAACTTTGTCTTTCTTCTCCTGAGCTTCAACCAACTTTTTCTTACTAAACCTAGTCGTCATTCCTGAAAGGAAGGAGAAGATATATATATATATATATATATATATATATAAATAAATAAAAAATAAAAAGAAAGAAGAAGGAAGGAGAAAGAAGATGGAGCAATCACTTTTTTTCACAACTTCAAGATTTTTCCGAACCTTACTAGACAGTTCTAGACCAAGAAAATGAAGGAAAAGCGATTGGGGAGAGACGAGTTCGTCAAAATCTTTGACTGTCTCCAAATATTCTTTCACCTTCTCAACACAACTGTGATATCTCTTCTTCAGACAGGGGCGTTGAGGAACTGCAAAAAGCAAGAATATTACATATTATCGTCACTCACAAAAAGCAAATAAATAACAAAAAGAATGGATGAGAAAGACGCATCAGACACAAGGGTTCCCCAACTATGAAAAAACTTGGGGGCTTTGTCCAAGTCCTCACTAGGGATAAACTCCCAACCATTTCCAGAGATAAAGAAGAAGTTTGGTTTCCAATTTTAGAGGGAAGAAGGATAGTCAAGTATTAACCTAGAAATCCTATCCCACAGCTTAAATTCATAGTAGCCAAGGTCTTTGGACTTTCTTAGACAGTAAAAATGGAGAAATTCATCTTTCTTGATGACATCCCCGTCATTGGCGGACATCCACACCACCATACAAGAAATGACGATCCTTTAAGAATTAGGCACTAACTGTGCTAGAGCAAGGTGCAAATACGCAAAAAGCTCCCAAATAAAAGGGTGAACGGGAAGACGAAGACCGCTAGTGAAATCTGCCTCGTAGAAACAGACTTCATTAGCGTAAGAGTGACAAGCCCTGTCCTCGTCACTCAGAATCCTAATCTTAACTAAATTAGGAAAATGAAACTTGTCCCTGATTCATTTCTCTTCTTTTCCTAAGAGGGCACAATGGATGTTCCAAGCTTTATAAGGAGTAGAAGGGGAAGTAACCTCGGGAACCTTGCGATCATCAGACGAGGATAAACTCGTTTGCAACTCACTAGACCTAACCTCCCCAGACATCTTCAGAAACCTAGCTACTTTAGCAGAACAAGAAACTAGAGGAAATAAAGAGGAAAGGACAAACCTATACGGACAGTCCTCCCCCACGAAGAAACTAACCCACTCGAGGCACTTTCCCTCCACAACCTCAAGCAGACAACCTAAGCGAGCAAAAAGAAAGGCTACTGAGGAATAATCAACCCTAACTGATGCGAACCTCAATAGACACGCATTGAGACCCAACAAACAATATTAGAATATGATGCGAACCTCAATTGACACGCTTTGAAACCCAACAATCAATATTGGAATACTTGCCCAAGAAAGCTAAAATTCAGATTTTTGATAGAACCCTGACCCAACATTTATAAGTGAAACGCGAACCAAAGGTATAAACAGACCTTGACCCAATGATTATAATTGAATCATGAACCAAAGGTATAAACAGACCTTGACCCAATGATTACAATTGAATCACGAACTAGAGGTATAAAGTTTGAACGCCACAAGGAAGAATCCCTGAAAGTTCACAGTTCTTAAAGAACCAAAAGAAGAGCAAAGCCTCACCTTTTCTGATTTTTTTATTCAATAAAATCTTGAAAACGTTTACAGACTTAGGGGCCTATTTAAGGGCTCCATAAAACTTGATATACAAGAAAATATATTCTAAAATAACCCCTAATTGATACCTAACCATATTAGGAATCAAATTTGACCTAAAAAGCATTAAATTCACCTAAAAACAAGGAAATAAATCACCTAAACCTAAAATAACGTTTTTTACATAAAAATACCAAAAATAATAAATTACAATAATTAAATAGTAAATTGTGTCGCGCATCAGACCCCTCCTCTTGAAACAAACTCGTCCTCGAGTTCATCTTTGAAATCTGAAATCTTCCACTCCAAATAAACAAATACTTCGAATGCTTTAATAACTTGATCTGATTCTGAAACTTGAATCCTTCATAAAATGTAGCGTAAAATTTCTTCTCATCTACTTTCAATTTATTTGCAACATCAATCAACACAGGGTTGATAATAAAATTAAAATTTTCTACTCCAAGAAAATCAACATATTGTATAGTCATCTTCAACAAATCAACTGAGACTTGAGGATTGTGAGTTGTGGACTCATCCTCATATTTGACCTTAATTGAATCTTCCACAATGTTTTCAATAATTACCATCTCTTTTTTATTTCACTTTTTTTTTTTTTTTTTGATAATAACAGGAAACAAAAGATAAAAGGGATAGAAAACTGATTTTAGAATCTGTGCTTTGATACCAAATGATGAGAACCTCAATAGACACGCATTGAGACCCAACAAACAATATTAGAATATGATGTGAACCTCAATTGACACGCTTTGAAACCCAACAATCAATATTGGAATACTTGCCCAAGAAAGCTAAAATTCAGATTTTTGATAGAACCCTGACCCAATGTTTATAAGTGAAACGCGAACCAAAGGTATAAACAGACCTTGACCCAATGATTATAATTGAATCACGAACCAAAGGTATAAACAGACCTTGACCCAATGATTACAATTGAATCACGAACCAGAGGTATAAAGTTTGAACGCCACAAGGAAGAATCCCTGATAAGTTCACAGTTCTTAAAGAACCAAAAGAAGAGCAAAACCTCACATTTTCTGATTTTTTTATTCAATAAAATCTTGAAAACGTTTACAGACTTAGGGGCCTATTTAAGGGCTCCATAAAACTTGATATACAAGAAAATATATTCTAAAATAACCCCTAATTGATACCTAACCATATTAGGAATCAAATTTGACCTAAAAAGCATTAAATTCACCTAAAAACAAGGAAATAAATCACCTAAACCTAAAATAACGTTTTTTACATAAAAATACCAAAAATAATAAATTACAATAATTAAATAGTAAATTGTGTCGCGCATCACTAACAGAAGAATAATCTACCATGGAAGAACAAAAAAAGAGATAGGAGCACAAAGAACTTACCAAGAAACACAGGACAGAAGAAGGAAGCTTCAAGAAGAGACAAACCCTAAAATGAAAACTGAACAAGGAAAGATTACTAAGGAAAGGAAACAGGAGGGAAAAATGTGAAATAAGTGGCCAAGACACATGTGGGAAAACTGAGAAACGACTGCATGTCAGACGCATCTTGACTGTACACGTGGCCATCAACAAATCAAACATCAACTCGTCATAAATGCGCTTTACATGAAATACGAAGCGTCAAATAGCTATGTTTTCATCTCGTCTAATAGACAAAATTCAAACAAGGGGCAACTGATGAGTCAGAAATTTATGATTGTCATTTAGCTAAGATCGTCATTAACCAAGAGAAGACGGTACGCATTTATTACGCCCATTGATGACAAAATGTAACAGATAGAGCAATGGTCACAGAGTGAGTTGTGAACTTCAGACAGAGATTTTGTAGTACACTAGCCATTGAACATAAATATAGCTATCCATTACCCATTAATGGGGCACACAACTATAAAAGAGAAGGCAACAGAAGTTAAAGGTACACACAAAATACTTTACGAAAATCACTCCCCAGTCAATTCTCTCTAAAGTCCTTCTCCCTTACTGACTTAAGCATCAGAGGCGGTTTGGCTAACACCACATCGGCATGTTACTCTTCCACCCCATTCGTTTTGCAGGTTTTTCTCCAACAAAGACGACCTCAATCACAGCTTCGTCCATCCGCTACGACAAGGAGTTCAACTTCTAATTTTTTGCATCATCAAAGATCATGTTTAATAGGATCCAAAAAATGCCCCAAGTAAATGTTATTAAGTTGTACGTAAGTTCAGAGTCGCTTGCAGAAGTTGATGCCGAGGAGGTGCAACACTACATCTTTACAATTTACAGCCTTAGATGATGGATGCACTACAATTGGAGGCTATACAATGGGAGGTTATACACTCCCATCTCAAGAGACACATTTAGGGGAGGAAGGCGAAGATGAAGATCATGCTACCAATAATGGTGAAACACTCCAACCTCAAGAGTTTCGTCTAAGGGAGGAAGACGAAGATGGAGATCATGCAACCAATAATGGTGAAAATCTTGATGATATAGATGAGTACGAAGAAAGGATTGAGCGAGACGACTTTGACATGGATGATAATGACCATGAAGTTGCTCCCAATTTTGAAGAGGAAAATATGGTTGATTGTGATGAAGGTGATGTGGATGATGATATTGGTGTCCAGCATGTTACAAATATGACCATTGCCTACACACCTCCTGTGTCGTCATTCTATGCAAACACTTGGGAAAATATGATTGATCCTTCATGTTTTCAGATACCATTTGTTTGTACTTGGGAAGATGATATGAATTTTAGTAAATGGTTGACTTTTGTAAATAAAAAGGTGGTGAAGTGTGCATTGATAATATATGTAGTAAAGGATAATAGAAATTTTACAATCAGGCGGTCGACCAAAACTAATTTGTGTGCAGCATGCATTGATGGGTCATGCAAGTGGTACGTTGGGGAATTCATGAAGCCTAAACTTAATGGTCTATGGGTGGTCATGTCTTATGCAAGTCCACATAGTTATTTACCCCTTGGCCGATGAAGAGACGGTAGAATGATGGATTCTAATTTTGTTGCATTAGAAATTGTTTCAAAATTGCAACAGGATCATAGTGCTCGTATGGTCCAGCTCTGGGACATCATTAAAACAAAAGGTAATTGTTATGGGATGCGAAACAAAAGGTAATTGCAAAAGATATTTGGGGATTGGGAACAGTCTTACCAAAGGCTGCAAAAGTTGTTGTTGGCATACTTGGAACAGGATCCGGGTACCCGGTACTGGTATCACACCATACCCAAGGGTGTTCTTGGTACTAAGTTACTACGCTATGTATTTTGGGCATTCACTCCATGCATTGCTGCATTCAGATGTTGCAATCCAATAATCAGTATTGATGGGACTCATTTGTATGGTAAATATCAAAGGGTGTTGTTGATTGCAATGGCAACCAATGCTAACAACAAGGTTTTGCCTCTCACCTTTGCTTTTGTGAACAAAGAGTTAGGGCCTAGTTGGGGGTGGTTTCTAGAGTGGCTCAGGGTTTCAATAGGGCATGTGATACCTAATGAGGGCATTTGCATTATTTCTAGTAAATTAAGGATAGAGTTCTATATAACTAATTTTTGATTCATTAGTGTTTAAGGAATCCTAAATAGTTTAGGACTTCCATTTTAGTTAGTAATTCTAATGAGATTAGGGTCTTCAACAAGTGCAAGGTTATTAGTTGTGATGGGATCACAATTATTTAAAGAAAAACCCTAATAACAAGTGGGAGTGCTAAAATAACCCTTTTGTTAAGTTTATTGTAGTGTGAATAGATACCTTGTCTTGACTTCAAGTCTTGCATTCCATGCAGAGGGTATTTACTTCACGGATTACAAGGTTAAACTTCTTTGTGATTGCGCGAATGTTCGTTACGCTATTATGACGTGACTTAGTTACATCACATCGAATTTAAACAATTAAACACATTTAATGTGTAGGGTTAAAATTGTGATTAGATCAAAATGATTTCATGACAATCCACTTGTTTTAAAATTTCTAGTGGGAGAGAGATACAAGGGTTGGATCTCACGGCCTCCATTGTCAGTTCATAATAGTGTGGGGTAAACATCTCGTCTTGGCCTCGAGCCTTGCGTTCCATGTGGAGGATGTTTATTTTATGGTACTACAAGATTGAATTTCCCGGTTTATAGTGGTGTGGGCAAGCACCTCATCCTGGCCTTGAGCCTTGCATTCCATGCGGAGGGTATTTTGCATCATGGTACTTCTGTGTGTTTCCGTTGCATGCTTCTTCACCCTCACATGGGGGTGGACCCCACACATGTCAGGGTGAAGAAGCATGCAACGGAAACACACAATACCATCTCCAATTCTAGGGGTTTCCCATGGCTTGCCCACACGGTTTGACTAAAATTACTGTGTTGCTCCTAACTTTAGATGTGAGCTACAAAAAAGTGGGGCTCTTTTTAGTCTTTTTGTTGTCAATTGTAGAGTTTTCTTACTCTAATATTCTGCTGCACGCACGTTTTCCTTTTTTTTTTTTTTGAAATTATTAAGATACTCCTAGTCCTAATTGAATGGATTTTTTTTTTTTCCAATTTAACACCAAAATCTTAACAATTTCGTTAGTTTGCATCATTTCCAAACTATTTAGGAAACTAACATCTTGAGTCTCTTAAACTTGAGTATACTGGTAGCAACTTGAGTCTTAAAGACTCGAGTTTATATGCTGAGGGTGGAACTCGAGTCTTAAGGACTCGAGTACCCACAAACTAACAATACCCATGAAACAACAAACAACAAACCTAGAAGACACCGTAGAGAACAAACTAGGGAAACACCACTGGAGAGACTGAAGATAACAAACCCTGGAAACAACAAAATCAAACCCAAGCACACTGGAGACAACAAACCTAGAGAGAAACAACAAAATCAAGCAACAAATCCAGAGAGAAACAACAAGACCAAGCCGTTCTAGTGCCAAGATCGAAACTGCCATGGGTTTGGTTTTGGATTTGGGGATTTTTTTTTATAAATTATTTTGACTGTGGGGTTCACTTAGTCGTATTTTTCTTTTTGCAATACTGAACTTGAGCTCTATAGGCTCGATTTTAACATTGAAATCGAGTTCATTATACTCAATTTAGCACACCAAAATCAAGTCTATAATACTCGAGATATTAGTTTCCTAAGTAGTTTTGGAAACGTGCTAACTACCAAAATTGTTAGCATTTTGGTGTTAAATTGCAAAAAAAATCCCTAAGTGAATGGGTGCTCTACAAGTCTATGGGGGCCTTTTTCTGGTATTTTTATCTAACACATCTGTCATGTAATATAAGTTTTTTTTTTTAGAAACATAAGACTTCATTTCATATTGAATCGTAGAATTTATTTTGTGTTTTAAATTTTGAGACTTTTATGGATTGGTTTTTTACTAGCGTAGTTTGTATTGTTGCTTCATCTTAAATTTTAACTTGCTTAAGTAATCCTTATTGACTTTCGATACCTTCTTTCTCTTTATTTTTATTTTCCATTTGCAACAAGTGGAGGGGGTTTGAATACAAGTTTTCCATGTAATCAGAATCGAGCAAATGTATTGTGTTACAACGCTCTCTCTCTCTCTCTCTCTCTCTTTTCTTTTGGATAGGAAAGTTAAATGGCTCTTTATCTTTTTTTTGTTATCAAAATGTCTCCCACACAACAGGTGAGTTCAAAACAAAGCTATACATAAAAAGTTGTTTAAACACAACTAATATCGTCATTTAAACATGACTCAGCTGTTCAAACACAACTAAACATAAAAAGTTGTTTAAGCACAACTAACATCGTCATTTAAACATGACTTAATAAAAAAGCTGTTCAAATACAGCTAAACATAAAAAAGTGATGGAAACATACAAACATATTCCAAGCACAAGATTGCAAGCATCAAAGAAGTAAAGTTGTGTATAGAAACATACAACTTACATTATCATGTAAATTAAGTGCTAAGTTCCAGTCAAAAGCATAAATGTAAAAAAGATGTTCTTAATACAATCCTTTGTCTCAAACTTAATCCAAAATGTCTGCTAAAGGGAATAAAAAAGAACATTAAAAGCAAAAGAAAAAAAAAAGAAAGAGAAAAAGCTGTGTGTTGTTTGTTGTATATATGTTGTGATATCAAGTAATTAACGGTGCTGCCTCTTCCTTGGCTAGTAGCTAGGAGTCGCCTCCGGATCCTCCTCCTCGCCACCATCACCATCATCATCATCATCATTACCACTGCCTGGGTGGGCCACTCCTCTAGGACCATATAGCTCCCTCGAGTAGTTGGTCACCTCTATCTTAAGATTCCTGGCTAGCTATACCAATTCCTCATGCTCTTGGATAGTGGGTTGCAATTTGAAAAAAAAAAAGGGTTAGTGACTGAAACGAGAAAAGAAATGGGAGAAAAAAAAAAAGAAAGAAAAATCAAAAGGAAGAAAGAACTCATCGCTCAAGTGTTGGGAGGGAAAGGATAGCCCATGACATTAGGATTGCGGGGCAAGATGCTCTCACGAGCAAAGCCATCTAGGCCATAGGCATAGACCATCCAAGGGAGATGTAGAGGATTAATGGGCTCACTGGTAGTAGGTCCCCCTATTACAATTCCTCGCATTAGTAGTCATGACAAACTAAGAAAGAAAAGAGAACAAGAGTTTAAACATATACTTGGATAGTGAAAGGAGGCATGGGGCGAGTAAGGTTGAACTCCTCGTAGTCCAACCCCTCAAGGAGGCATTCGGCATAGGAAATACCACTCCCCCACGAGTTGTACTCAGCATCAGTCGTGGAGTTTAGGGCAAGCATGAACTTAGGAGGGTCCTTCAGAATTTGTGGGTCATCCACACTGGCCAACAAACATCTCACCCTCTTCGCCAAATATTGAGCCCTCAAGTCTGCTCCTTCAAGGGGTCGAGTAATCTTCCAAAGCAATAAGAGCCACAGGCTTCAAGTATCAAGTAGCAGGAAGGGGCTAGCTGGCCTAAGAGGTCCAGTTTACCTGTAAAGGTACAAGGTTAGAAGAAGGGTATTCTTAAGGGTAATACAGGAAAAAGCACGAAAAACTAGAACTCTTAAAATTTACCTCATCTAAAGTCAGCCTCGCAAGATGTGCCATCACTTAGGAAAAATCCCTCAGAACTAGGTCGGTGCTCGGAGTTATGAGGCCATACCTAACCACCCACCGTGGCAAAAAAGAAACACAAGCCACATGTTAGATGTAAGATGACAAGATGCAAGATGATAATTTGTAAGATGGTGTATACAAGATGACAGTTTTCATGACAATATAGTTTGCAAGACTACAAGCTACAAGTGAAAGTCTAAAGAGTGAAAAGAGAACTGACCTTAAGGAGCTTCCATGGCCCTAAAAGCTACCGTAAAATGCCCCGACTGAGAGTGTCGAGGATGGAGTAAAGATAAGCAAGACATGCTTGCCCCAAGTTGGCCTTCTATGCCTCCCCAAAATCCTGGAAGAGGGTTAGCCACCTCAAAGACATCATTTGCCCACCATTGACAAAGAGGTAGGCTTCTAGCAAGTGGAGAAGGAAAGCCCTAGCCATACGAACACACTCTTCTGTGGTCCTCTGTAGGAAGAACATGTAATCCGATACCAAGTCGAAGTAGCGAATGGTCTCAATGGAGTACTTCCTCCCTGCCGTCCAAACTAATGATGGCCCCTCAAAGTTAAGGTCAGTCATGCGGTAAAAGTCATAAGGAGTCACCATCATCTCCCGCTCGGTGATATGAAAGGTGTGGGTAGTGTCCCACCACCTCTTAATGAGGCATTGCGCCAAGGTGGCACTCATAGACTTTTCTAGAAGAAGACTGATGATGGGCTCAAAGCTCGCCTCTTGGATGTAACCCTTGGTTTTGGAGGCAAGTAAGTTGAACCATTCCACCACCTTATTGGTGCTTCCCTTACCAGCTTAAGGGGATGATAACTGCAAAAAAAAAAAGTCATTAGATTCATGATTCCAGTGAAATTCCAGGAATATGGTGTTATGATGCATGAATGGAAACAAAAAGGATGATACAGTGATATTCAAATTAAAAAATGACAAAAAGGTGTGTGCGAATTGCATATGGAAGTGAAATGGTTGAAAAAAAAAAGTAAAAATAGGCAGAGCAGAGCCTCTACCAGGCACCTCACATACACAGGTCAAAGCCCACACACATAGACAAGACCCCACGTATGCAGAACCTCAAGAACATACCTGCGTACGCAAGAATAGAGCTACGTACACAGCCCCGAGCCCATACACGCAAGAACATAGACAGAAGCAGTTCTTCGACATTTTCAAAGAAGTATCATCCAAAATCAATCCTAGACATGTTCCTACCCCTCCTAAGATATCAGGTTTTCATCTAAACCCATCCCACAGCAAAACCCAAGCATTCACATAGCCAAAAACACATTAAAACTGAAGATCAGAGAAGAACTTGAAAATGAAAAAAAAAAAAAAAAAAACTTACAGATTTACCCATGAGAATGTGATTCTCTAGCCAGTATGTCAATGGTGGAGGTCCTACCAACCTTGTGACTCTACTCTAGCATGTGAGATGGAAGGCATCAGAAGATAGGACGTAGGAAGATTTCTTGGCCTTAGGTGCCATTGGAGAAGATGATGAGAGAGAGAGAAAAGAGAAAATGAGAGAGTTTGACAAAATGAAAGAATTAGAAGGTGTGAGGAAAAGAAAGAGGGGAGGGAGGTTTTTATAGAGAGAAAAGACAAATGAGTTATGAAGAATAGTAGAGGTGAGGAAGATGAAGAGAATGAAAAAGAAGAAAAGAAGCAGTTGGCAACCGTTCGAGAAGATGAAAAGGTGAGAACACACTTGATGGCTAAACTACGTGTAGTTTAGGCGTCACCACTAAAACTATGTGTAGTTTAGTCATGAACAATTTTTTTTCTTTCAAAAAGGAGGGACATCTCAACACTTCCATAATCAAACATAATTATATAAAAAAAAAAAAAAAAAATCCCCAGTGGATCAAGCACATTAAAGAATTCCATAGTGGATCAAGCACATCAAAAGCTCCATAGTGGTTCTGGCACATCAAGAACCATTCCTAATGGATCAAGCACCTCAAGAACCTTTCCCAGTGGGTTAAGCATATCAAACATCATCCTTAATAAGGAAGTAGAAGACTCTTCCTCGATATTTCAAGCATCTCAAGCAAAGTATCCCCAATGAATGAAGCAAAAAGATTCTTCCTTAAATGGATCAAACTTATCAAACATCACCCTCAGTAAGGAAGTAGAAGACTCTCCCTTAATATGTTAAGCATCTAAAACAACTCCTTGGTAAGGAAGCAGAAGATTCTTCCCCAAATGTATCATCCCTAGTAAGGAAGTAGAAAATTTTTCCCCAAAAATTCAAGCATATCAAGCATCATACCCAATGAGGAAGCATAAGATTCTTCCTTAGTGAGTCCCACACAAAAAAATTCCTAACAAGGAAGCAGAAGATTCTTCCCTAGTGAGTCCCATACAAAAAAATCCCCAGCAATGAAGTGGAAGATTCTTCCTTAAAATCCTCCATGAACCATGAAAGAAGCAGAAGATTCCTCCCTATGCGCATCCACTCCTCAGCGAGTTCTTCACCATCCCTAGTGGAACCTACTCGTGCATATATCCTCCGGGAATTGAACATGCAGGCACGGTGAAAAAAGTAGAGATAGTGATAGAGAAAGAGGCCAAGGCCAACTTGAGGCAAGAGCCTCACCAGAAAAGATAAAGAAAGAAGTGAAGAGGATAAGAGGAATAAGTAACCCGAAGAAGTTTTAAGGCAAGAGCCCCGAATGGACACTATAGAGACTATATCTTTTTGTTGTTTATTGAGTTAGCCCGTAAGAGAACCTTTGTTTGTTTTCTTTTTCTTTTTAAGTGACTCTAGGATAATGAGTCACTTGCCTTTTACTTGCAATTGGCAAAACAGGTTCTGAGATAGTGAACTTGTCGTTGCTCATTTCTCAAGCAACAAAGGTGGGACTTTATACATACGAATCCCAAGCAACTTTTTGGAGTTACACCCCATCCTATGTATGCGTGATGTGTGTTGTATGCGTGGGTTGGGCCCAAGCCGTACGTCGAAAAAAAATGTTTTTACTCTTATTCTTTTGATACCATTAGTGAAACTCACGAGTCAAAAGAGGGGCATCTGTAGAAATCGCATTTTGT
Organism: Quercus agrifolia; assembly: GCA_029955455.1. Taxonomy (NCBI): domain Eukaryota; kingdom Viridiplantae; phylum Streptophyta; class Magnoliopsida; order Fagales; family Fagaceae; genus Quercus; species Quercus agrifolia. Next base: position 34,655,538 of record JARQAD010000002.1, read on the forward strand.
ACCCCTTATGACTTGGACCCCCATTCCCCAATGATGCTTGAACTCTAAAGCCCAAGGCTAGTTTGGAGCCCAATCAGATATTAAAGTGACTTGAGGAGTGTTAAAATGGAAAATATAATCTTTTAAATGAGCAAAAATCTATTTTTGGAAATAAAATTACCAAAGTAGCCCTTGGCCTGCATACGTTGGTCACGGCTTGCATACGCGAGCCAAAGTATGCATACATAGGCATATTTTTGTGTACGTAGCTAGGGTTTTAGAAGCATAAGAAAGGAAAGTTTTCTACAATAATGAATGAGATTTGGAATGAATCCCACATCGTTTGAGAGCCATTCCGAAAAGTTCAAAAAGTGTGTAAAACACCTATGAACGTTTAGACCCCCAATTTACAAATTACCAACACAAACTTACAATCAAACAATGTACGTGCGGAATATGAAAATAAGCTAAAACAGAATAGGTAAAACAATCTAAACCGAAATTAATCACAACCACATCAGTAATTAAAAGGCAAAGATTAAGGGAAGTATTACTACGAATATTTTATGAAGGGGTTGCATGTACAATAAAGTCTTGGGATATGGTTTATTAATAAGACCTAGAGTACAATTATATTTATATAGTGGTATTAAATATAACTAATGGTAATTTTGAACTTGTCAAGAGTTGACAGAAAAGCCCAAGGCCCATTGGAGCTAGTGTCTTATTTGTTCTCTTTTAGTCCCACTCCAAGCCACATATTAAAGCCCAATTGGAAAGGCCCAAAAGGCTAACCCAATTAGATAATCAGTTATAAGAAGAGAAACATATAGAATTTTGTATGAGAATGAGATGGTTTGTATGTGAGTGTTGGACACTCTCTAATTCTCCATTGAACATACACATATAACTGATTGAGAGACCACACTTCTTGAGCATTAGTGGAATTGGAGTAAAGATTAAAAGTGTTCCTAAGTACTTCTAATCTTTGTTTTGAAATTCACCGCACCAAGGTACACTCTCTTGCTCTTGTATTTTGAAATTTACATAGTACATGTTATCAATTGCGAATGAAGTAGATCCATTAATTTTCTGCCGCGTATGTTTTATATGTGATGCAAACATGTATTTTTCCATCAAATGGTATCAGAGCGGTCCTCAATTTCGAATATGTATAACACGTTTTGTGAGTTTTGGAATTTAAGATAATAGTTTCATGTTGTTAGAAGATTATGCATTTAATTTTCTGCATGATTGTTGAAACTATGGTTTGATGAAAACAGATATTGATGTTATGATGTTGTTTAAATTTTGAATTTAAGTATGTTAAATTGAACTTTAAGGCTATGGCATCAATGGAATTCAGTTTTGATATCAATCTCTGTCTATTATGTTCATATGATCGTTGTTTATTCATGAAAAACTGTTGAAAACTGCCTTAGAAAAATTCTGGAAATTCGAGTTTCACGTGTTTTGATCGATCGATCGAGAATTGCCTTCGATTGATTGAGTGAAAAATGACCAATCTGCTAAATTCGATTGCTAGTCGATCGATCGAGCAGCGATTGAGTACCGATCGAGCTAGGTAGATTGTCAAGTATGAATTTTTTTAATTTTTTTGACCGATCGAGGGGCACATTCTATCGATTGAAAGAAGAAAATTTAGAATTTTTCTTAGTGTTTTTACATGTAAAAAGAGCAAGGCTATGTATAATTAGATTACGCATGTTTTATAATTAAAAACTGTTCTTTTAAAACATTTAGTGGGAGAGAGATACAAGGGTTGGATCTCATAGCCTCCATTGTCGGTTCATAGTAGTGTGAAATATATACTTTGTCTTTGCTTCAAGCTTAGCATTCCATGCGGAGAGTATTTATTTCATGGTACTACAAGATTGAATTTCCTGGTTTATAGTGGTTTAATCAAACACCTTGTCTTAGCCTTAAGCTTTGCATTCCATGCGGAGGGTGTTTTGAATCATAGTACTACAAGATAAACCTGTCAAATGGTAGATGAAATGTGGTTACACAAGATTCTAGACAATGGCATACACTAGACTAAATATTATAGTATCCTCTATGCTAAGTTCTTACTATTATTATTTAGAAGCTAAATATATAATGACATATTATTAGTGTTTGATAAGAGTTATTATGATAGCACTAATAATGAGAATAGTTCTCAATCAATTATAGTATTTAATATTCACTCTATGCTGAGAGATATTGAATATGGGATTGAGTTGTTGTTGCATATATTATATTATGGTTTTATTAAGGTTCCATACTATATGTTTATATGCTAATTGATAATGTCCAGTTTACTTATAATATTCATGTTTATTGTTTTTAGATTTGATCATGACATCATTTAGCCCACTTGTTACTATTCTTAATTAAAACAAACTAACTGGAAAAGAAATTTAAACATAGTTCTTACAGCTGAAGAGCACAAATATGTGCTTACTCAACCTTGTCCAAACTTTCCATCATTAGATGCTCCTCTTGAGGAAAAACAGCGATATGATCGTTGGCAGAAATCTAATGAGATGGCTAAGTGCTATATCATAGCATCTATCTCAAATGTTTTACAGCATGAAATGCAAGATACAGAACTAGCTTCGAACATTAGGCTCAGTCTGAAGGAGATGTTTGGTGAGCAAGGCCGTTCTGCAAGGCAAGAGACTATGAGGAAAATTTACAATACCAAAATGGCTGAAGGTACTTCAGTGAGGGAGCATTGTCTTAAGATGATCTCCAATCTGAATACACTAGAAGTTTTAGGTGCCGATATTGATGGAGAATTCCAAGTGGATATGATACTCAAATCATTGCCAGAATCATTCAAGGAATTCAAACTCAATTATAATATGAACAAAAAGATTTATTCATTGTCTAAATTAATGAATGAATTGGTAGCGGCAGAAGGCATTCTTGGTACATCTAGTGTTGATGCCAATATGGCCGAAACTTCTACTTCTCAACTTAAGTCGAAAGGCAAGGGTAAGAAGAAGAAGAAGAAGGACTTCACCAAGCAAGATGGTAAACAAATTTCCTTAGGAGTTGCTAACAAAGGAAAGAAAATTAAAGGAAAGTGTTTCCATTGTGGTGAGAAAGGACATTGGAAGAGGAATTGTCCAAAATTCAAAGCTGCCAATAATAAGGATATGAAAAGTTCATTCCTCCTTGAAATATGTTTAGTACAAAATCCCACGGATTCCTGGTGTGTGGATTCAGGTTGTACTAATCATATCTGCAATTCTTTGCAGGGGTTCCAGGAGACCAGAAAACTTAATGAAGGTGAATTGTTTTTACTTTGGCTGATGAGAGCAGGATTTTGGTTGTAGCTATTGGAGTGTTTAATTTACGCTTTGAGTCTAGGGTTTTAATATTGGAAGACTGTCTATATGTACCTAATGTTCGTAGGAATTTAATTTCTGCAACTTATTTAGGTAAACATGGATATTGTGTTATCCTTAAAGACAATGTTGTAATAAAGAAGGGTAAAGTGTTTATCTGTTCTGGCAATATTGTGGATGATTTTTATATTTTAACTCCTAATACGCATGAATTATATAATTCTGAATTAGATAATGTCTCTCATGTAAAACCATTAAAGAGAAAGTTTCCTTCTACTAGTGATGCATATCTTTGGCATTTACGTTTGGGTCATATTAATTCAAAAAGGATTCAAAGACTGATCAAAGATAGACTTTTAGAGCCATTTGATTTTGATGGATTTCTAGTTTGTGAATCTTGTTTGGAAGGTAAAATGACCAAAAGACCTTTTAATGCAAAAGGTAGAAGAGCCCAAGATTCACTAGAACTAGTGCATTCAAATGTATGTGATCCTATGTCAATCCAAGCAAAAGGTGGCTATAAGTATTTCATTACTTTCACTGATGATTACTCTAGATTTGGTCTTGTGTACCTAATGAAACGGAAGTTCGAAACCTTTGAAAAGTTCAAAAAGTTTAGGGCTGAAATTGAGAATCAATTGGGTAAATGCATAAAGGCCATTCGATCTAATCGTGGTGACGAATACCTTCTTGGGGATTTTAAGGATTACTTAACTAAAAATGGGATTGTATCCCAATTGACTACACCTGGAACTCCATAACAAAATGGTGTAGCAGAAAGAAGGAATAAGACTCTTTTAGATATGGTTAGATCCATGATGAGTTGTTCGACTCTACTAATTTCCTTTTGGGGATATGCCTTAAATACTGCAATGTATCTTCTGAATTTAGTACCTTCAAAATCTATTCCTAAAACACCTGTAGAGTTGTGGAATGGGCGTAAGCCTAGTATGAGACATCTCCATATTTGGGGTTGTCTAGCACTTGTTAAAAGGAAAGTCTGACAAGTTACAGTATAAAATAGAAGTGTTTTTCTTTGTAGGGTATCCAAAAGGAACTGTTGGAGGTTTATTCTAAAGTCATAAAGATAATAAAGTGTTTGTTAGTACAAATGCCAAATTCTTGGAAAATGACTATATGAGTGATTATACTCCTAGAAGTAGAGTTGTTTTGGCTGAAATGAATAAACCTGTAAATGAACAACCAATGGATGAAACTAGAGATGATGTGGTTGTATCGGATACACCATAAGATATTACTCAGAAGATGTCTAGTACATAGGTGCCTCATCGTAGTGGGAGGATTGTTAGGCCACCTATAAGATTCATAGGTTTGAGAGAAACTTATGAAGCTATCTTAGAAGAGGCTGAAACTAATCCTTACACTTATGAAGAGGCAATGAATGATATAAATGCACATCATTGGGTCAAAGCTATGAAATCTGAATTAGATTCAATGTATTCCAATCAAGTTTGGGATCTTGTAAAGGTGCCTAACGATATTAAACTTGTTGGTTGCAAATGGGTTTACAAGAGAAAGAGAGGGATAGATGGAAATGTTGAAACCTTTAAAGTAAGGCTAGTGGCGAAAGGGTATACACAAAAAGAAGGTATTGATTATGAAGAAACCTTTCCCCCAATAACAATGCTTAAATCTATCAGAATTCTCTTATCCATTGCTGCTCATTATGATTATGAGATTTGGCAAATGGATGTCAAGACTACATTTCTCAATGGCAATCTTGAAGAGGAAATCTATATGATGCAACCGAAAGGTTTCATAGCAAAGAACCAAGAGCATATGATATGCAAGTTGAAAAGGTCCATTTATGGACTTAAGCAAGCATTTAGGTCATGGAACATCAGATTTGATCAAGCAATCAAGTCATTTGGTTTTGAACAAAATCTTGATGAACCATGTGTGTACAAAAGACATTGAGATAAAGTAGTAATATTCCTAGTGCTTTATGTTGATGATATTTTACTCATTGGAAATGATGTAGGGGTAATGTCATTAATAAAGGTTTGGTTGTCAAGCCAATTTGATATGAAGGACTTAGGTGAGGCTAACTTTATTCTAGGGATCAAGCTTTGGCGAGATCACAAGAATAAGATGTTAGGCTTATCACAAGCTTGATATATAGATAAGGTTCTAGAAGGATTTAGCATGCAAAACTCCAAGAAATGATTGCTTCCTTTCAGACATGGAGTTCCTCTGTCTGATGACCAAAGGCCTAAGACTCAAGAGGAAGAAAATATGATGAGACAAGCTCCTTATGCTTCTACAGTGGGAAGTCTCATGTTTGCCATGCTTTGTACTAGACCAGATATCTGTTAATCAGTTGGCATGGTCAGCCGATATCAATTAAATCCAGGACCAAAACATTGGCAAGCTGTACAGCATATTCTCAAGTATCTATGGAGAACGAGAGATTATATGCTCGTTTACCGGTGTGAGAATTTAATTCTCATTGGTTATACAGATTCAGATTTTCAATCAGATCTTGATTTTAGAAAGTCCACTTCAGGTTGTGTGTTCACCTTGAGAGGTGGAGCCATAAGTTGGAGGAGTGTTAAGCAATCTTGTATTACGGACTCCACCATGGAAGCTGAGTATGTTGCTGCTTGTGAAGCGGTAAAGTAAGCAGTTTGGCTCAAGAAATTCCTTTCTGATCTTGGTGTTGAGAGAATGGAGCAAGTTTCTATCACATTGTTTTGCGACAATAGTGAAGCAGTTACACAATCCAAAGATCCAAGGAATCACAAGAAAGGAAAACACATTAAGAGAAATTACCACATCATTCGAGACATTGTTGCTCGTGGAGATGTAGTAGTAGCAAAGATTGAAAGTGTAAATAATCTAGCAGATCCTTTTACCAAAGCCTTGCCTTAAAGGACTTTCGAGTCACATTTGGAGGGAATGGGAGTTAGATTAGTGCACAATAGTCTTTAGGGCAAGTGGGAGATTGTTAAGATTAGTGCCTGTAAATCCTATTGTATGATGCTATGTATGATAATATGTATGACATTATGTATGACTTCATATTGTGATTAATAAAGTTGTTTTATTATTATCTAAAACGATGGTAACATGAATATACGGACAATATCATATAGTCCATGAGGTACATAGTATGTGATTTATGTGAAAGGTCATAGAAGATATAAATCACAAGTTTTTTGTAAATTCAGAATTTTAGTTTACGCGTCGGGCGGAAACGGATCAGAACGATAATTTTTATTTTCTCTCTTTCTCGACCTTTTCCAACCTATATTGGCTTGAAATGAAGCCATAATGGTATTTTTTAATTTTTTTAATTTTTTTGCTATTTTATTGGAATTTTCTATTACGCGTCGGGTAGGAACGGCTCGGAACAATAATTTTTATTTTCTCTCTTTCTCGGCCTTTTCCAACCTATTTTGGCTTGAAATGAAGTCGGAATGGTATTTTTTATTATTTTGAATTGTTTTGCTATTTTTTTGGAATCTTCTATTATGCGTCTGGTAGGAACGGATCGGAACGATAATTTTTATTTTCTCTCTTTGTCAGCATTTTCCAACCTTTTATGGCTTGAAAAGAAGCCATAATAGTGTTTTTTAATTTTTGGAATTTTTTTGCTATTTTTTTGGAATTTTGTATTACGCGTCGGGTGGAAACGGATCAGAACGATAATTTTTTTTTCTCTCTTTCTCGGCCTTTTCCAACCTATATTGGCTTGAAATGAAGCCATAATGGTATTTTTTAATTTTTTTAATTTTTTTGCTATTTTTATGAAATTTTCTATTATGCGTTGGGTAGGAACGGTTCGGAACGATAATTTTTATTTTCTCTCTATCTCGGCTTTTTCCAACCTATTATGGCTTGAAAAGAAGCAATAATGGTGTTTTTTAATTTTCTGAATTTTTTTGCTATTTTTTTGGAATTTTCTATTACGCTTCGAGCAGAAACGGATCGGAATGATAATTTTTATTTTCTCACTTTCTTGGTCATTTCCAAACTATTCTGGCTTGAAAAGATTCCATAAATGTGTTTTTTAATTTTTTGAATTTTTTTGCTATTTTTTTGGAATTTTCTATTTCAGGTCGGGTAGGAAATGGATCGGAAAGATAATTTTTATTTTCTCTCTTTCTCGGCCTTTTCCAACCAATTTTGGCTTGAAATGAAGCCAGAATGGTATTTTTTAATATTTTGAATTGTTTTGCTATTTTTTGGAATTTTCTATGACACTTCGAGTAGGAACGGATCCGAACGATAATTTTTATTTTCTCTCTTTCTCGGCCTTTTCCAACCTATTATGGCTTGAAAAGAAGCGAGAATGGTGTTTTTTAATTTTCTGAATTTTTTTTCTATTATTTTGGAATTTTCTATAACGCGTCGGGCATAAACGGATCGGAACGATAATTTTTATTTTCTCTCTATCTTGGTTTTTTCCAACCTATTCTAGCTTGAAAGGAATCCATAAAGGTGTTTTTAAATTTTTTGAATTTTTTTGGAATTTTCTATTACGCGTCGAGTAGGAACGGATCAGAACGAAAATTTTTATTTTCTCTCTTTCTCGGCCTTTCCAACCCTATTTTGGCTTGAAATGAAGCCATAATGGTATTTTTTAATTTTTTGAATTTTTTTACTATTTTTTTGGAATCTTCTATTACACGTCGGGCAGGTACGGATCGGAACGATAATTTTTATTTTCTCTCCTTCTCGACCTTTTCCAACCTATTATGGCTTGAAAAGAAGCCATAATGGTGTTTTTTAATTTTTTGAATTTTTTTGCTATTTTTTTGGAACTTTCTATTGCCCATCATGTTGGAACGGATCGGAACGATAATTTTTATTTTCTCTCTTTCTCGGCCTTTTCCAACCTATATTGGCTTGAAATGAAGCCATAATGGTATTTTTTAATTTTTTTGCTATTTTTATGAAATTTTCTATTATGCGTCGGGTAGGAACGGTTCGGAACGATAATTTTTATTTTCTCTCTATCTCGGCTTTTTCCAACCTATTATGGCTTGAAAAGAAGCCATAATGGTATTTTTTAATTTTTTGAATTTTTTTGCTATTGTTTTGGAATTTTCAATTAGGCGTCGGGTAGGAACGAAATGTAACGACAACTTTTATTTTCTCTCTTTCTCATCCTTTTCCAACCAATTTTGGTTTGAAATGAAGCCATAATGGTATTTTTTAGCTTTTCGATTTTTTTTTGCTATTTTTTTGGAATTTTCTATTACGCGTCGTGTAGGAATGAAATGGAACGATAATTTTTATTCTCTCTTTCTCGGCCTTTTCCAACCTATTTTGGCTTGAAATGAAGCCATAATGGTATTTTTTAATTTTTTGAATTTTTTTGCTATTTTTTATGGAATTCTCTATACCGGGTCGGGGAGGAATTGATCGTAACGATAACTTTTATTTTCTCTCTTTCTGAGCATTTCCTAACCTGTTTTGGCTTGGAAAGAAGCTATAATGGTATTTTTTTTGAATTTTGAATTTTTTTGCAGTTTTTTTGGAATTCTCTATTCCGGGTAGGTTAGGAACTTATCGGAACGATAATTTTAATTTTCTCACTTTCTTGGCCTTCGCCAACCAATTTTGGCTTGAAAAGAAGCCATAATGGTGTTTTTTAATTTTTTGGATTTTTTTTTTTGGAATTCTATATTACGGGTCGGGTAGGAATTGATCGTAACGATAATTTCTATTTTCTCTTTTTCTTGGCCTTTGCCAACCTGTTTTGGCTTGAAAAGACGCCATAATGGTGTTTTGGAATTTTTTGAATTTTTTTCCTACTTTTTTTGGAATTCTCTATTCCGAGTCGGTTAGTAACTTTTCAGAACGATAATTTTAATTTTCCCTCTTTCTAAACCTTTTCCAACCTATTTTGGCTTGAAAAGAAGCCATAGTAGTGTTTTCTAATTTTTGAATTTTTTTGCTTTTTTTTTTTGGAATTCTCTACTAAGGGTCGGGTAGGAACTGATCGGAACGATAATTTTTATTTTCTCTCTTTCTCGGAGGTTCTCAACCTGTTTTGGCTTGAAAAGAAGCCATAATGGTATTTTTTAATTTTTTGAAATTTTTTGCTATTTTTTTGGAATTCTCTATTATGGGTCATGTTGGAACTAATTGGAAATATAATTTTTATTTTCTCTCTTCCTCGGCCTCTCTCAACCTGTTTTGGCTTGAAAAGAAGCCATATTGGCATTTTTTAATTTTTTAATTTTTTATTTTTGGAATTCTCTATTCTAGGTTGGTTAGGAACTGATCGGTACAATAACTTTTATTTTCTCTCTTTCTCGGCCATTCCCAACATGTTTTGGATTGAAAAGATGCCATAATGGGGTTTTTTAATTTTTTGACTTTTTTTGCTGCTTTATGGAATTCTCTATTCCGGGTCGGGTAACAATTGATCGTAACGATAATTTTTTGTTTCTCTTTTTTTCGGCCTTTGCCAACCTGTTATGGCTTGAAAAGAAGCCATAATGGTGTTTTTTAATTTGTTGAATTTTTTTGCTATTTTTATGGTATTCTCTACTGCGGGTCGGGTAGGAACTGATCGGAACGACAATTTTAATTTTTCTCTCTTTCTCGGCCTTTGCCGACCAATTTTGAATTGAAAAGAAGCCACAATGGTGTTTTTTAATTTTTTGAATTTTTTTGCTATTTTTTATGGAATTCTCTATTCCGGGTTGGGTAGGAATTTATTGTAACGATAACTTTAATTTTCTCTCTTTCTAAGCATTTCCCAACCTATTTTGGCTTGGAAAGAAGCTATAATAGTATTTTTTATTTTTTTTAATTTTTTTTGCAGTTTTTTTTGAATTCTCTATTCCGGGTCGGTTAGGAACTTATCGGGACGATAATTTTAATTTTATCACTTTCTCGGCCTTCGCCAACCAATTTTGACTTGAAAAGAAGCCAATTTTTTTTTTTCGAATTCTACATTACGGGTCGAGTAGGAATTGATGGTAACGAAATTTCTATTTTCTCTTTTTCGCGGCCTTCACCAACCTGTTTTGGTTTGAAAAGATGCCATAATGGTGTTTTTCAATTTTTTGAATTTTTTTTCTATTTTTTTGGAATTCTCTATTCCGAGTCAGTTAGGAACTTTTCGGAACGATAATTTTAATTTTCTCGCTTTCTCGGCCTTTTCCAACCTATTTTGGCTTGAAAAGAAGCCACAGTAGTGTTTTCTAATTTTTTGAACTTTTAATTTTTTTTTTTTTGGAATTCTATATTACGGGTCGGGTAGGAATTGATCGTAACGATAATTTCTATTTTCTTTTTTTCTCGGACTTTGCGAACCTGTTTTGGCTTGAAAAGAAGCCATAATGGTGTTTTTGAATTTTTTTGCTACTTTTATGGAATTCTCTACTGCGAGTCGGGTAGGAACTGATTGGAACGATAATTTTTATTTTCCCTTTTTCTCAGCCGTTCTCAACCAGTTTTGGCTTGAAAAGAATCCATAATGGTGTTTTTTAATTTTTTTAATTTTTTTGCTATTTTTTTGGAATTCTCTCTTATGGGTCTTGTTGGAACTTATCGGAAATATAATTTTTATTTTCTCTCTTCCTCGGCCTTTCTCAACCTGTTTTGGCTTGGAAAGAAGCCATATTGGCATTTTTTAAATTTTTTTTTTTTTTTGGAATTCTCTATTCTAGGTTGGTTAGGAACTAATTGGTACAATAACTTTTATTTTTTTCTTTCTCGGCCTTTCCCAACATGTTTTGGATTGAAAAGATGTCATAATGGTGTTTTCTAATTTTTTGACTTTTCTTGCTGCTTTTTATGGAATTCTCTATTCCGGGTTAGGTGACAATTGATCGTGACGATAATTTTTAGTTTCTCTTTTTCTCGGCCTTTGCCAACCTGTTTTGGCTTGAAAAGAAGCCATAATGGTGTTTTTTAGTTTTTTGAATTTTTTTGCTATTTTTATGGTATACTCTACTGCGGGCCGAGTAGGAATTGATCGGAACGATAATTTTAATTTTCTCTCTTTCTCGGCCTTTGCCAACCAATTTTGAATTGAAAAGAAGCCATAATGGCGTTTTTTAATTTTTTGAATTTTTTTGCTGTTTTTTATGGAATTCTCTATTCCGGGTTGGGTAGGACTTGATCGTAATAATAACTTTTATTTTCTCTCTTTCTGAGCATTTCCCAACCTGTTTTGGCTTGGAAAGAAGCTATAATAGTATTTTTAGTTTCTCTTTTCTCGGCCTTTGCCAACCTGTTTTGGCCTGAAAAGAAGCCATAATGGTGTTTTTGAATTTTTTTGTAATTTTTATGGAATTCTCTACTACGGGTCGGGTTGGAACGGATCGGTACAATAACTTTTATTTTCTCTCTTTCTCGGCCTTTCCCAACCTGTTTTGGCTTGAAAAGAAGCCATAATGGTTTTTATTAATTTTTTGAATTTTTTTGCTATTTTTTATGGAATTCTCTATTCCGGGTTGGGTAGGAACTGATCGGAACGATAATTTTTATATTGTGTTTTTCTTGGCCTTTGCGAACCTATTTTGGCTTGAAAAGAAGCCATAATGGTGTTTTTGTTTGATTTTTTTAATTTTTTTGCTATTTTTTTGGAATTAACTATTTCGGGTTTGGTATGAACTGATCGGAACGATAATTTTTATTTTGTCCCTTCCTCAGCCTGTCCCAACCTCTTTCGGCTTGAAAAAGAAGTCATAAGGGTGTTTTTAATTTTTTTGAATGTTTTTGCAATTTTTTTGGAAGTCTCTATTACGGGTTGCGTAAGAACAGATTGGAACGATAATTTTTATTTTCACTCTTTCACGTCTTTTCCCAACCTGATTTTGCTTGAAAAGAAGCCATAATGGTGTTTTTTAATTTTTTGAGTTTTAATTTTTTTTTTGAATTCTCTATCCAGGGTTTGGTAGGAACTGATTGGAACAATAATTTTTAGTTTCTCTCTTTCTTGGTCTTTCCCAACCTATTTTGGCTTGGAAAGAAGCCATAATGGTGTTTTTAAATTTTTTTGCTATTTTTTTATAATTCTCTATTACAGGACGAGTAGGAACTGATCGGAACGACAATTTTAATTTTCTTTCTTTCTCGGCGTTTCCCGACCTGTTTTGGCTTGGAAAGACACCATAATGGTGTTTTTCAATTTTTTGAATTTTTTTCTATTTTTTTGGAATTCTCTATTCCAAGTCGGTTAGGAACTTTTCGGGACGATAATTTTAATTTTCTCTCTTTCTTAATCTTTTCCTACCTATTTTGGCTTGAAAAGAAGCCACAGTAGTGTTTTATAATTTTTTGAATTTTTTTGCTTTTTTTTTGGAATTCTATATTACGGGTCGGGTAGGAATTGATCGTAACGATAATTTCTATTTTTCTTTTTCTCGGCCTTTGCCAACCTGTTTTGGCTTGAAAAAAAGCCATAATGGTGTTTTTTAATTTTTTGAATTTTTTTGCTACTTTTATGGTATTCTCTACTGTGGTTCGGGTAGGAATTGATCGGAACGATAATTTTTATTTTCTCTCTTTCTCGGCTGTTCTCAACCTGTTTTGGCTTGAAAAGAAGCCATAATGGTATTTTTTTAATTTTTTGAATTTTTTTGCTATTTTTTTGGAATTCTCTATTACGGGCCTTGTTGGAACCAATCGGAACTATAATTTTTATTTTCTTTTTGCCTCGGCCTTTCTCAACCTGTTTTGGCTTGAAAAGAAGCCATAATGGCGTTTTTTAGTTTTTTGAATTTTTTTTTTGGAATTCTCTATTCCAGGTTGGTTAGGAACTGATTCGTATTGTCTAGTTTTTTTAATTTTTTTGCTAATTTTTTGGAATTCTCTATTCCGGGTCGGGTAGGAACTTATCGAAACGATAATTTTTATTTTCTCTCTTTCTCGGCCTTTGCCGACCAATTTTGAATTGAAAAGAAGCCACAATGGTGTTTTTTAATTTTTTGAATTTTTTTGCTATTTTTTATGGAATTCTCTATTCCGGGTTGGGTAGGAATTGATTGTAACGATAACTTTAATTTTCTCTCTTTCTAAGCATTTCCCAACCTATTTTGGCTTGGAAAGAAGCTATAATAGTATTTTTTATTTTTTTTAATTTTTTTTGCAGTTTTTTTTGAATTCTCTATTCCGGGTCGGTTAGGAACTTATCGGGACGATAATTTTAATTTTATCACTTTCTCGGCCTTCGCCAACCAATTTTGACTTGAAAAGAAGCCAATTTTTTTTTTTCGAATTCTACATTACGGGTCGAGTAGGAATTGATGGTAACGAAATTTCTATTTTCTCTTTTTCGCGGCCTTCACCAACCTGTTTTGGTTTGAAAAGATGCCATAATGGTGTTTTTCAATTTTTTGAATTTTTTTTCTATTTTTTTGGAATTCTCTATTCCGAGTCAGTTAGGAACTTTTCGGAACGATAATTTTAATTTTCTCGCTTTCTCGGCCTTTTCCAACCTATTTTGGCTTGAAAAGAAGCCACAGTAGTGTTTTCTAATTTTTTGAACTTTTAATTTTTTTTTTTTTGGAATTCTATATTACGGGTCGGGTAGGAATTGATCGTAACGATAATTTCTATTTTCTTTTTTTCTCGGACTTTGCGAACCTGTTTTGGCTTGAAAAGAAGCCATAATGGTGTTTTTGAATTTTTTTGCTACTTTTATGGAATTCTCTACTGCGAGTCGGGTAGGAACTGATTGGAACGATAATTTTTATTTTCCCTTTTTCTCAGCCGTTCTCAACCAGTTTTGGCTTGAAAAGAATCCATAATGGTGTTTTTTAATTTTTTTAATTTTTTTGCTATTTTTTTGGAATTCTCTCTTATGGGTCTTGTTGGAACTTATCGGAAATATAATTTTTATTTTCTCTCTTCCTCGGCCTTTCTCAACCTGTTTTGGCTTGGAAAGAAGCCATATTGGCATTTTTTAAATTTTTTTTTTTTTTTGGAATTCTCTATTCTAGGTTGGTTAGGAACTAATTGGTACAATAACTTTTATTTTTTTCTTTCTCGGCCTTTCCCAACATGTTTTGGATTGAAAAGATGTCATAATGGTGTTTTCTAATTTTTTGACTTTTCTTGCTGCTTTTTATGGAATTCTCTATTCCGGGTTAGGTGACAATTGATCGTGACGATAATTTTTAGTTTCTCTTTTTCTCGGCCTTTGCCAACCTGTTTTGGCTTGAAAAGAAGCCATAATGGTGTTTTTTAGTTTTTTGAATTTTTTTGCTATTTTTATGGTATACTCTACTGCGGGCCGAGTAGGAATTGATCGGAACGATAATTTTAATTTTCTCTCTTTCTCGGCCTTTGCCAACCAATTTTGAATTGAAAAGAAGCCATAATGGCGTTTTTTAATTTTTTGAATTTTTTTGCTGTTTTTTATGGAATTCTCTATTCCGGGTTGGGTAGGACTTGATCGTAATAATAACTTTTATTTTCTCTCTTTCTGAGCATTTCCCAACCTGTTTTGGCTTGGAAAGAAGCTATAATAGTATTTTTAGTTTCTCTTTTCTCGGCCTTTGCCAACCTGTTTTGGCCTGAAAAGAAGCCATAATGGTGTTTTTGAATTTTTTTGTAATTTTTATGGAATTCTCTACTACGGGTCGGGTTGGAACGGATCGGTACAATAACTTTTATTTTCTCTCTTTCTCGGCCTTTCCCAACCTGTTTTGGCTTGAAAAGAAGCCATAATGGTTTTTATTAATTTTTTGAATTTTTTTGCTATTTTTTATGGAATTCTCTATTCCGGGTTGGGTAGGAACTGATCGGAACGATAATTTTTATATTGTGTTTTTCTTGGCCTTTGCGAACCTATTTTGGCTTGAAAAGAAGCCATAATGGTGTTTTTGTTTGATTTTTTTAATTTTTTTGCTATTTTTTTGGAATTAACTATTTCGGGTTTGGTATGAACTGATCGGAACGATAATTTTTATTTTGTCCCTTCCTCAGCCTGTCCCAACCTCTTTCGGCTTGAAAAAGAAGTCATAAGGGTGTTTTTAATTTTTTTGAATGTTTTTGCAATTTTTTTGGAAGTCTCTATTACGGGTTGCGTAAGAACAGATTGGAACGATAATTTTTATTTTCACTCTTTCACGTCTTTTCCCAACCTGATTTTGCTTGAAAAGAAGCCATAATGGTGTTTTTTAATTTTTTGAGTTTTAATTTTTTTTTTGAATTCTCTATCCAGGGTTTGGTAGGAACTGATTGGAACAATAATTTTTAGTTTCTCTCTTTCTTGGTCTTTCCCAACCTATTTTGGCTTGGAAAGAAGCCATAATGGTGTTTTTAAATTTTTTTGCTATTTTTTTATAATTCTCTATTACAGGACGAGTAGGAACTGATCGGAACGACAATTTTAATTTTCTTTCTTTCTCGGCGTTTCCCGACCTGTTTTGGCTTGGAAAGACACCATAATGGTGTTTTTCAATTTTTTGAATTTTTTTCTATTTTTTTGGAATTCTCTATTCCAAGTCGGTTAGGAACTTTTCGGGACGATAATTTTAATTTTCTCTCTTTCTTAATCTTTTCCTACCTATTTTGGCTTGAAAAGAAGCCACAGTAGTGTTTTATAATTTTTTGAATTTTTTTGCTTTTTTTTTGGAATTCTATATTACGGGTCGGGTAGGAATTGATCGTAACGATAATTTCTATTTTTCTTTTTCTCGGCCTTTGCCAACCTGTTTTGGCTTGAAAAAAAGCCATAATGGTGTTTTTTAATTTTTTGAATTTTTTTGCTACTTTTATGGTATTCTCTACTGTGGTTCGGGTAGGAATTGATCGGAACGATAATTTTTATTTTCTCTCTTTCTCGGCTGTTCTCAACCTGTTTTGGCTTGAAAAGAAGCCATAATGGTATTTTTTTAATTTTTTGAATTTTTTTGCTATTTTTTTGGAATTCTCTATTACGGGCCTTGTTGGAACCAATCGGAACTATAATTTTTATTTTCTTTTTTCCTCGGCCTTTCTCAACCTGTTTTGGCTTGAAAAGAAGCCATAATGGCGTTTTTTAGTTTTTTGAATTTTTTTTTTGGAATTCTCTATTCCAGGTTGGTTAGGAACTGATTCGTATTGTCTAGTTTTTTTAATTTTTTTGCTAATTTTTTGGAATTCTCTATTCCGGGTCGGGTAGGAACTTATCGAAACGATAATTTTTATTTTCTCTCTTTCTCGGCCTTTGCCGACCAATTTTGAATTGAAAAGAAGCCACAATGGTGTTTTTTAATTTTTTGAATTTTTTTGCTATTTTTTATGGAATTCTCTATTCCGGGTTGGGTAGGAATTGATTGTAACGATAACTTTAATTTTCTCTCTTTCTAAGCATTTCCCAACCTATTTTGGCTTGGAAAGAAGCTATAATAGTATTTTTTATTTTTTTTAATTTTTTTTGCAGTTTTTTTTGAATTCTCTATTCCGGGTCGGTTAGGAACTTATCGGGACGATAATTTTAATTTTATCACTTTCTCGGCCTTCGCCAACCAATTTTGACTTGAAAAGAAGCCAATTTTTTTTTTTCGAATTCTACATTACGGGTCGAGTAGGAATTGATGGTAACGAAATTTCTATTTTCTCTTTTTCGCGGCCTTCACCAACCTGTTTTGGTTTGAAAAGATGCCATAATGGTGTTTTTCAATTTTTTGAATTTTTTTTCTATTTTTTTGGAATTCTCTATTCCGAGTCAGTTAGGAACTTTTCGGAACGATAATTTTAATTTTCTCGCTTTCTCGGCCTTTTCCAACCTATTTTGGCTTGAAAAGAAGCCACAGTAGTGTTTTCTAATTTTTTGAACTTTTAATTTTTTTTTTTTTGGAATTCTATATTACGGGTCGGGTAGGAATTGATCGTAACGATAATTTCTATTTTCTTTTTTTCTCGGACTTTGCGAACCTGTTTTGGCTTGAAAAGAAGCCATAATGGTGTTTTTGAATTTTTTTGCTACTTTTATGGAATTCTCTACTGCGAGTCGGGTAGGAACTGATTGGAACGATAATTTTTATTTTCCCTTTTTCTCAGCCGTTCTCAACCAGTTTTGGCTTGAAAAGAATCCATAATGGTGTTTTTTAATTTTTTTAATTTTTTTGCTATTTTTTTGGAATTCTCTCTTATGGGTCTTGTTGGAACTTATCGGAAATATAATTTTTATTTTCTCTCTTCCTCGGCCTTTCTCAACCTGTTTTGGCTTGGAAAGAAGCCATATTGGCATTTTTTAAATTTTTTTTTTTTTTTGGAATTCTCTATTCTAGGTTGGTTAGGAACTAATTGGTACAATAACTTTTATTTTTTTCTTTCTCGGCCTTTCCCAACATGTTTTGGATTGAAAAGATGTCATAATGGTGTTTTCTAATTTTTTGACTTTTCTTGCTGCTTTTTATGGAATTCTCTATTCCGGGTTAGGTGACAATTGATCGTGACGATAATTTTTAGTTTCTCTTTTTCTCGGCCTTTGCCAACCTGTTTTGGCTTGAAAAGAAGCCATAATGGTGTTTTTTAGTTTTTTGAATTTTTTTGCTATTTTTATGGTATACTCTACTGCGGGCCGAGTAGGAATTGATCGGAACGATAATTTTAATTTTCTCTCTTTCTCGGCCTTTGCCAACCAATTTTGAATTGAAAAGAAGCCATAATGGCGTTTTTTAATTTTTTGAATTTTTTTGCTGTTTTTTATGGAATTCTCTATTCCGGGTTGGGTAGGACTTGATCGTAATAATAACTTTTATTTTCTCTCTTTCTGAGCATTTCCCAACCTGTTTTGGCTTGGAAAGAAGCTATAATAGTATTTTTAGTTTCTCTTTTCTCGGCCTTTGCCAACCTGTTTTGGCCTGAAAAGAAGCCATAATGGTGTTTTTGAATTTTTTTGTAATTTTTATGGAATTCTCTACTACGGGTCGGGTTGGAACGGATCGGTACAATAACTTTTATTTTCTCTCTTTCTCGGCCTTTCCCAACCTGTTTTGGCTTGAAAAGAAGCCATAATGGTTTTTATTAATTTTTTGAATTTTTTTGCTATTTTTTATGGAATTCTCTATTCCGGGTTGGGTAGGAACTGATCGGAACGATAATTTTTATATTGTGTTTTTCTTGGCCTTTGCGAACCTATTTTGGCTTGAAAAGAAGCCATAATGGTGTTTTTGTTTGATTTTTTTAATTTTTTTGCTATTTTTTTGGAATTAACTATTTCGGGTTTGGTATGAACTGATCGGAACGATAATTTTTATTTTGTCCCTTCCTCAGCCTGTCCCAACCTCTTTCGGCTTGAAAAAGAAGTCATAAGGGTGTTTTTAATTTTTTTGAATGTTTTTGCAATTTTTTTGGAAGTCTCTATTACGGGTTGCGTAAGAACAGATTGGAACGATAATTTTTATTTTCACTCTTTCACGTCTTTTCCCAACCTGATTTTGCTTGAAAAGAAGCCATAATGGTGTTTTTTAATTTTTTGAGTTTTAATTTTTTTTTTGAATTCTCTATCCAGGGTTTGGTAGGAACTGATTGGAACAATAATTTTTAGTTTCTCTCTTTCTTGGTCTTTCCCAACCTATTTTGGCTTGGAAAGAAGCCATAATGGTGTTTTTAAATTTTTTTGCTATTTTTTTATAATTCTCTATTACAGGACGAGTAGGAACTGATCGGAACGACAATTTTAATTTTCTTTCTTTCTCGGCGTTTCCCGACCTGTTTTGGCTTGGAAAGACACCATAATGGTGTTTTTCAATTTTTTGAATTTTTTTCTATTTTTTTGGAATTCTCTATTCCAAGTCGGTTAGGAACTTTTCGGGACGATAATTTTAATTTTCTCTCTTTCTTAATCTTTTCCTACCTATTTTGGCTTGAAAAGAAGCCACAGTAGTGTTTTATAATTTTTTGAATTTTTTTGCTTTTTTTTTGGAATTCTATATTACGGGTCGGGTAGGAATTGATCGTAACGATAATTTCTATTTTTCTTTTTCTCGGCCTTTGCCAACCTGTTTTGGCTTGAAAAAAAGCCATAATGGTGTTTTTTAATTTTTTGAATTTTTTTGCTACTTTTATGGTATTCTCTACTGTGGTTCGGGTAGGAATTGATCGGAACGATAATTTTTATTTTCTCTCTTTCTCGGCTGTTCTCAACCTGTTTTGGCTTGAAAAGAAGCCATAATGGTATTTTTTTAATTTTTTGAATTTTTTTGCTATTTTTTTGGAATTCTCTATTACGGGCCTTGTTGGAACCAATCGGAACTATAATTTTTATTTTCTTTTTGCCTCGGCCTTTCTCAACCTGTTTTGGCTTGAAAAGAAGCCATAATGGCGTTTTTTAGTTTTTTGAATTTTTTTTTTGGAATTCTCTATTCCAGGTTGGTTAGGAACTGATTCGTATTGTCTAGTTTTTTTAATTTTTTTGCTAATTTTTTGGAATTCTCTATTCCGGGTCGGGTAGGAACTTATCGAAACGATAATTTTTATTTTCTCTCTTTCTCGGCCTTTGCCGACCAATTTTGAATTGAAAAGAAGCCACAATGGTGTTTTTTAATTTTTTGAATTTTTTTGCTATTTTTTATGGAATTCTCTATTCCGGGTTGGGTAGGAATTGATTGTAACGATAACTTTAATTTTCTCTCTTTCTAAGCATTTCCCAACCTATTTTGGCTTGGAAAGAAGCTATAATAGTATTTTTTATTTTTTTTAATTTTTTTTGCAGTTTTTTTTGAATTCTCTATTCCGGGTCGGTTAGGAACTTATCGGGACGATAATTTTAATTTTATCACTTTCTCGGCCTTCGCCAACCAATTTTGACTTGAAAAGAAGCCAATTTTTTTTTTTCGAATTCTACATTACGGGTCGAGTAGGAATTGATGGTAACGAAATTTCTATTTTCTCTTTTTCGCGGCCTTCACCAACCTGTTTTGGTTTGAAAAGATGCCATAATGGTGTTTTTCAATTTTTTGAATTTTTTTTCTATTTTTTTGGAATTCTCTATTCCGAGTCAGTTAGGAACTTTTCGGAACGATAATTTTAATTTTCTCGCTTTCTCGGCCTTTTCCAACCTATTTTGGCTTGAAAAGAAGCCACAGTAGTGTTTTCTAATTTTTTGAACTTTTAATTTTTTTTTTTTTGGAATTCTATATTACGGGTCGGGTAGGAATTGATCGTAACGATAATTTCTATTTTCTTTTTTTCTCGGACTTTGCGAACCTGTTTTGGCTTGAAAAGAAGCCATAATGGTGTTTTTGAATTTTTTTGCTACTTTTATGGAATTCTCTACTGCGAGTCGGGTAGGAACTGATTGGAACGATAATTTTTATTTTCCCTTTTTCTCAGCCGTTCTCAACCAGTTTTGGCTTGAAAAGAATCCATAATGGTGTTTTTTAATTTTTTTAATTTTTTTGCTATTTTTTTGGAATTCTCTCTTATGGGTCTTGTTGGAACTTATCGGAAATATAATTTTTATTTTCTCTCTTCCTCGGCCTTTCTCAACCTGTTTTGGCTTGGAAAGAAGCCATATTGGCATTTTTTAAATTTTTTTTTTTTTTTGGAATTCTCTATTCTAGGTTGGTTAGGAACTAATTGGTACAATAACTTTTATTTTTTTCTTTCTCGGCCTTTCCCAACATGTTTTGGATTGAAAAGATGTCATAATGGTGTTTTCTAATTTTTTGACTTTTCTTGCTGCTTTTTATGGAATTCTCTATTCCGGGTTAGGTGACAATTGATCGTGACGATAATTTTTAGTTTCTCTTTTTCTCGGCCTTTGCCAACCTGTTTTGGCTTGAAAAGAAGCCATAATGGTGTTTTTTAGTTTTTTGAATTTTTTTGCTATTTTTATGGTATACTCTACTGCGGGCCGAGTAGGAATTGATCGGAACGATAATTTTAATTTTCTCTCTTTCTCGGCCTTTGCCAACCAATTTTGAATTGAAAAGAAGCCATAATGGCGTTTTTTAATTTTTTGAATTTTTTTGCTGTTTTTTATGGAATTCTCTATTCCGGGTTGGGTAGGACTTGATCGTAATAATAACTTTTATTTTCTCTCTTTCTGAGCATTTCCCAACCTGTTTTGGCTTGGAAAGAAGCTATAATAGTATTTTTAGTTTCTCTTTTCTCGGCCTTTGCCAACCTGTTTTGGCCTGAAAAGAAGCCATAATGGTGTTTTTGAATTTTTTTGTAATTTTTATGGAATTCTCTACTACGGGTCGGGTTGGAACGGATCGGTACAATAACTTTTATTTTCTCTCTTTCTCGGCCTTTCCCAACCTGTTTTGGCTTGAAAAGAAGCCATAATGGTTTTTATTAATTTTTTGAATTTTTTTGCTATTTTTTATGGAATTCTCTATTCCGGGTTGGGTAGGAACTGATCGGAACGATAATTTTTATATTGTGTTTTTCTTGGCCTTTGCGAACCTATTTTGGCTTGAAAAGAAGCCATAATGGTGTTTTTGTTTGATTTTTTTAATTTTTTTGCTATTTTTTTGGAATTAACTATTTCGGGTTTGGTATGAACTGATCGGAACGATAATTTTTATTTTGTCCCTTCCTCAGCCTGTCCCAACCTCTTTCGGCTTGAAAAAGAAGTCATAAGGGTGTTTTTAATTTTTTTGAATGTTTTTGCAATTTTTTTGGAAGTCTCTATTACGGGTTGCGTAAGAACAGATTGGAACGATAATTTTTATTTTCACTCTTTCACGTCTTTTCCCAACCTGATTTTGCTTGAAAAGAAGCCATAATGGTGTTTTTTAATTTTTTGAGTTTTAATTTTTTTTTTGAATTCTCTATCCAGGGTTTGGTAGGAACTGATTGGAACAATAATTTTTAGTTTCTCTCTTTCTTGGTCTTTCCCAACCTATTTTGGCTTGGAAAGAAGCCATAATGGTGTTTTTAAATTTTTTTGCTATTTTTTTATAATTCTCTATTACAGGACGAGTAGGAACTGATCGGAACGACAATTTTAATTTTCTTTCTTTCTCGGCGTTTCCCGACCTGTTTTGGCTTGAAAAGACACCATAATGGTGTTTTTCAATTTTTTGAATTTTTTTCTATTTTTTTGGAATTCTCTATTCCAAGTCGGTTAGGAACTTTTCGGGACGATAATTTTAATTTTCTCTCTTTCTTAATCTTTTCCTACCTATTTTGGCTTGAAAAGAAGCCACAGTAGTGTTTTATAATTTTTTGAATTTTTTTGCTTTTTTTTTGGAATTCTATATTACGGGTCGGGTAGGAATTGATCGTAACGATAATTTCTATTTTTCTTTTTCTCGGCCTTTGCCAACCTGTTTTGGCTTGAAAAAAAGCCATAATGGTGTTTTTTAATTTTTTGAATTTTTTTGCTACTTTTATGGTATTCTCTACTGTGGTTCGGGTAGGAATTGATCGGAACGATAATTTTTATTTTCTCTCTTTCTCGGCTGTTCTCAACCTGTTTTGGCTTGAAAAGAAGCCATAATGGTATTTTTTTAATTTTTTGAATTTTTTTGCTATTTTTTTGGAATTCTCTATTACGGGCCTTGTTGGAACCAATCGGAACTATAATTTTTATTTTCTTTTTTCCTCGGCCTTTCTCAACCTGTTTTGGCTTGAAAAGAAGCCATAATGGCGTTTTTTAGTTTTTTGAATTTTTTTTTTGGAATTCTCTATTCCAGGTTGGTTAGGAACTGATTCGTATTGTCTAGTTTTTTTAATTTTTTTGCTAATTTTTTGGAATTCTCTATTCCGGGTCGGGTAGGAACTTATCGAAACGATAATTTTTATTTTCTCTTTTTCTCGGCCTTTCCCAACCTATTTTTGCTTGAAAAGAAGCCATAATGGTTTTTATTAATTTTTTGAATTTTTTTGCTATTTTTTATGGAATTCTCTATTCCGGGTTGGGTAGGAACTGATCAGAACGATAATTTTTATATTGTGTTTTTCTTGGCCTTTGCGAACCTATTTTGGCTTGAAAAGAAGCCATAATGGTGTTTTTTAATTTTTTAAGTTTTAATTTTTTTTTTGAATTCTCTATCCAGGGTTTGGTAGGAACTGATTGGAAAGATAATTTTTAGTTTCTCTCTTTCTTGGTCTTTCCCAACCTATTTTGGCTTGGAAAGAAGCCATAATGGTGTTTTTAAATTTTTTTGCTATTTTTTTATAATTCTCTATTACAGGACGAGTAGGAACTGATCAGAACGACAATTTTAATTTTCTTTCTTTCTCGGCGTTTCCCGACCTGTTTTGGCTTGAAAAGACACCATAATGGTGTTTTTCTATTTTTTTGGAATTCTCTATTCCAAGTCGGTTAGGAACTTTTCGGGACGATAATTTTAATTTTCTCTCTTTCTTAATATTTTCCTACCTATTTTGGCTTGAAAAGAAGCCACAGTAGTGTTTTATAATTTTTTGAATTTTTTTGCTTTTTTTTTGGAATTCTATATTACGGGTCGGGTAGGAATTGATCGTAACGATAATTTCTATTTTTCTTTTTCTCGGCCTTTGCCAACCTGTTTTGGCTTGAAAAAAAGCCATAATGGTGTTTTTTAATTTTTTTAATTTTTTTGCTACTTTTATGGTATTCTCTACAGTGGTTCGGGTAGGAATTGATCGGAACGATAACTTTTATTTTCTCTCTTTCTCGGCTGTTCTCAACCTGTTTTGGCTTGAAAAGAAGCCATAATGGTATTTTTTTAGTTTTTTGAATTTTTTTGCTATTTTTTTGGAATTCTCTATTACGGGCCTTGTTGGAACTAATCGGAACTATAATTTTTATTTTCTTTTTTCCTCGGCCTTTCTCAACCTGTTTTGGCTTGAAAAGAAGCCATAATGGCGTTTTTTAGTTTTTTGAATTTTTTTTTTGGAATTCTCTATTCCAGGTTGGTTAGGAACTGATTCGTATTGTCTAGTTTTTTTAATTTTTTTGCTAATTTTTTGGAATTCTCTATTCCGGGTCGGGTAGGAACTTATCGAAACGATAATTTTTATTTTCTCTTTTTCTCGGCCTTTCCCAACCTATTTTTGCTTGAAAAGAAGCCATAATGGTTTTTATTAATTTTTTGAATTTTTTTGCTATTTTTTATGGAATTCTCTATTCCGGGTTGGGTAGGAACTGATCGGAACGATAATTTTTATATTGTGTTTTTCTTGGCCTTTGCGAACCTATTTTGGCTTGAAAAGAAGCCATAATGGTGTTTTTTAATTTTTTGAGTTTTAATTTTTTTTTTGAATTCTCTATCCAGGGTTTGGTAGGAACTGATTGGAACGATAATTTTTAGTTTCTCTCTTTCTTGGTCTTTCCCAACCTATTTTGGCTTGGAAAGAAGCCATAATGGTGTTTTTAAATTTTTTTGCTATTTTTTTATAATTCTCTATTACAGGACGAGTAGGAACTGATCGGAACGACAATTTTAATTTTCTTTCTTTCTCGGCGTTTCCCGACCTGTTTTGGCTTGAAAAGACACCATAATGGTGTTTTTCAATTTTTTGAATTTTTTTCTATTTTTTTGGAATTCTCTATTCCAAGTCGGTTAGGAACTTTTCGGGACGATAATTTTAATTTTCTCTCTTTCTTAATCTTTTCCGACCTATTTTGGCTTGAAAAGAAGCCACAGTAGTGTTTTATAATTTTTTGAATTTTTTTGCTTTTTTTTTGGAATTCTATATTACGGGTCGGGTAGGAATTGATCGTAACGATAATTTCTATTTTTTTTTCTCGGCCTTTGCCAACCTGTTTTGGCTTGAAAAAAGCCATAATGGTGTTTTTTAATTTTTTGAATTTTTTTGCTACTTTTATGGTATTCTCTACTGTGGTTCGGGTAGGAATTGATCGGAACGATAATTTTTATTTTCTCTCTTTCTCGGCCGTTCTCAACCTGTTTTGGCCTGAAAAGAAGCCATAATGGTATTTTTTTAATTTTTTGAATTTTTTTGCTATTTTTTTGGAATTCTCTATTACGGGCCTTGTTGGAACTAATCGGAACTATAATTTTTATTTTCTTTTTTCCTCGGCCTTTCTCAACCTGTTTTGGCTTGAAAAGAAGCCATAATGGCGTTTTTTAGTTTTTTGAATTTTTTTTTTTTTTGGAATTCTCTATTCCAGGTTGGTTAGGAACTGATTCTTATTGTCTAGTTTTTTTAATTTTTTTGCTAATTTTTTGGAATTCTCTATTCCGGGTCGGGTAGGAACTTATCGAAACGATAATTTTTATTTTCTCTTTTTCTCGGCCTTTCCCAACCTATTTTTGCTTGAAAAGAAGCCATAATGGTTTTTATTAATTTTTTGAATTTTTTTTCTATTTTTTATGGAATTCTCTATTCCGGGTTGGGTAGGAACTGATCGGAACGATAATTTTTATATTGTGTTTTTCTTGGCCTTTGCGAACCTATTTTGGCTTGAAAAGAAGCCATAATGGTGTTTTTTAATTTTTTGAGTTTTAATTTTTTTTTTGAATTCTCTATCCAGGGTTTGGTAGGAACTGATTGGAACGATAATTTTTAGTTTCTCTCTTTCTTGGTCTTTCACAACCTATTTTGGCTTGGAAAGAAGCCATAATGGTGTTTTTAAATTTTTTTGCTATTTTTTTATAATTCTCTATTACAGGACGAGTAGGAACTGATCAGAACGACAATTTTAATTTCTTTCTTTCTTGGCGTTTCACGACCTGTTTTGGCTTGAAAAGACACCATAATGGTGTTTTTCAATTTTTTGAATTTTTTTCTATTTTTTTGGAATTCTCTATTCCAAGTCGGTTAGGAACTTTTCGGGACGATAATTTTAATTTTCTCTCTTTCTTAATCTTTTCCGACCTATTTTGGCTTGAAAAGAAGCCACAGTAGTGTTTTATAATTTTTTGAATTTTTTTGCTTTTTTTTTGGAATTCTATATTACGGGTCGGGTAGGAATTGATCGTAACGATAATTTCTATTTTTCTTTTTCTCGGCCTTTGCCAACCTGTTTTGGCTTGAAAAAAAGCCATAATGGTGTTTTTTAATTTTTTGAATTTTTTTGCTACTTTTATGGTATTCTCTACTGTGGTTCGGGTAAGAATTGATCGGAACGATAATTTTTATTTTCTCTCTTTCTCGGCCGTTCTCAACCTGTTTTGGCTTGAAAAGAAGCCATAATGGTATTTTTTAATTTTTTGAATTTTTTTGCTATTTTTTTGGAATTCTCTATTACGGGCCTTGTTGGAACTAATCGGAACTATAATTTTTATTTTCTTTTTTCCTCGGCCTTTCTCAACCTGTTTTGGCTTGAAAAGAAGCCATAATGGTGTTTTTTAGTTTTTTGAATTTTTTTTTTTTGGAATTCTCTATTCCAGGTTGGTTAGGAACTGATTCGTATTGTCTAGTTTTTTTAGTTTTTTTGCTAATTTTTTGGAATTCTCTATTCCGGGTCGGGTAGGAACTTATCGAAACGATAATTTTTATTTTCTCTTTTTCTCGGCCTTTCCCAACCTATTTTTGCTTGAAAAGAATCCATGGTGGTGTTTTTTAATTTTTTGAATTTTTTTGCTATTTTTTTTTGGAATTATTTATTACAAGTCGGGTAGGAACTTATTGGAACGATAATTTCTAATTTCTCTTTTTCTTGGCCTTTCCCATCTTATTTTTGCTTGAAAAGAAGCTATAATGGTGTTTTTTAATTTTTCGAATTTTTTCGCTATTTTTCTGGAATTCCCAATTACGGGTCTGGTAGGAACTTATCGAAACGATAATTTTTATTTTCTATCTTTCTTGGCCATTCCCAACCTGTTTTGGCTTGAAAAGAAGCCATAATGGTATTTTTTAATTTTTTTAATTTTTTTTGTAATTATCTATTCCGGGTCGAGTAGAAACTGATCGGAACGATAACTTTTATTTTCTCTCTTTCTGAGCATTTCCCAGTCGGTTTTGACTTGAAAAGAAGCCATAATGACATTTTTTAATTTTTATAATTTTTTTGCTATTTTTCTGGGATTCTCTAATATGGGTCTGGTAAGAACTGATAGAAACTATAATTTTTATTTTCTCTCTTTCTCAGCCGTTCTCAACCTGTTTTGGCTTGAAAAGAAGCCATAATGGTGTTTTTGAATTTTTTGAATTTTTTTTTTTTTTGGAATTCTCTATTCTAGGTTGGTTAGGAACTGATCGGTACAATAACTTTTATTTTCTCTCTTTCTTGGCCTTTCCCAACATGTTTTGGATTGAAAAGATGCCATAATGGTGTTTTTTTAATTTTTTGACTTTTTTTGCTGCTTTTTATGGAATTCTCTATTCCGGGTCAGGTAACAATTGATCGTAACGATAATTTTTAGTTTCTCTTTTTCTCGGCCTTTGCCAACCTGTTTTGGCTTGAAAAGAAGCCATAATGGTGTTTTTTAGTTTTTTGAATTTTTTTGCTATTTTTATGGTATTCTCTACTGCGGGCCGGGTAGGAACTGATCGGAACGATAATTTTAATTTTCTCTCTTTCTCGGCCTTTGCCAACCAATTTTGAATTGAAAAGAAGCCATAATGGTGTTTTTTAATTTTTTTGCTATTTTTTATGGAATTCTCTATTCCGGGTTGGGTAGGAATTGATCGTAACAATAACTTTTATTTTCTCTCTTTCTGAGCATTTCCCAACCTGTTTTGGCTTGGAAAGAAGCTATAATAGTATTTTTTATTTTTTAAAATTTTTTTGCAGTTTTTTTTTTTAATTCACTATTCTGGGTCTGTTAGGAACTTATCGGAACGATAATTTTAATTTTCTCACTTTCTCGGCCTTCACCAACCTATTTTGGATTGAAAAGAAGCCACAGTAGTGTTTTCTAATTTTTTTGAATTTTTTTATTTTTTTTTTTCGAATTCTATATTACGGGTCGAGTAGGAATTGATTGTAACGAAATTTCTATTTTCTTTTTTTCTCGGCCTTCGCAAACCTGTTTTGGTATGAAAAGACGCCATAATGGTGTTTTTCAATTTTTTGAATTTTTTTTCAATTTTTTTGGAATTCTCTATTCCGAGTCAGTTAGGAACTTTTTGGAACGATAATTTTAATTTTCTCGCTTTCTCGGCTTTTTCCAACCTATTTTGGCTTGAAACGAAGCCACAGTAATGTTTTCTAATTTTTTGAATTTTTAAATTTTTTTTTTTTTGGAATTCTATATTACGGGTCGGGTAGGAATTGATCGTAACGATAATTTCTATTTTCTCTTTTTCTCGGCCTTTGCGAACCTGTTTTGGCTTGAAAAGAAGCCATAATGGTGTTTTTGAATTTTTTTGCTACTTTTATGGAATTCTCTACTGCGGGTCGGGTAGGAACTGATTGGAACGATAATTTTTGTAAGGACCAGATTTGGCTGGACCCCAAAACAAGAATAGATCCAGGCCCACAAAGTCCGAACAATAAATTTGTAGAGTGTAGGGTAAAAAGCTAGTCTGGATCTAGGACCAAGATATTGGGTTACAACATTAAAGATAAAGAGTTATATATCCGTATCAGCACAAAGAGTATCCTCGGACATGCCCCAATGCTCTTTTTTAGAATATTTTTCAGTCCCCTTTCCTTTCTCCCTCCTTCATCTTATATACTATGGATTCTTTACCTTTTTCCCCGTCCACGTGCGGACTGGGCGTTTCCTGTCCTTTTTCTCCATTCCTCCTGCCTTTTCTTGAATCTTCCATCCTTAACTGGAAGGCTGCGCGTTCACTGTTCAGGTATCACCTCCACATTAATGCGGCCAGAAGGTTAGTTGGGCGGCATTTAATGCGGAGGTGACAGTACCCTTAGATATTTGTTATTTCTTACTATTATTCTTTATTTGATATTTTCCCCTTCACTTTGTTGTAAGGTTTGCCCCAGGCGTTGCTTTAAGTGACTAATAAGTTCACCAGATACCTCGGATAGAAGTTCCGAGGTGACCATCGTCCTCGAACACGGCCAAATTCCTCACAAGCACACTCCACCTCTCCTCGGAGGGTAATTTTATCCCTTCTTTTGTTGGTTGTCCTCGAATATTCGCCTACCCTCAGACTGGACATTGGGCTTGGCCCTTTCTTACGCCGTTTGTATATATGGGGCTAGATATTGGGCCTGGCCTCCTCCAATGCAGTTTGAACGCAAGGCCCAATTGGCCCCCACAATAGCCCCTCAAAATCTTGCTTTTCGGCTCTTCGGGAGAAAAGGAGGATTTTGATTCTCTCTTCGGATCTCCCTTATGATCTGGTTTTGTTGGGTCAAATTGCAGCAACACGTGTTTATCTTCTTGTGACTCATCCCTGACTCTTCAGTGCCCAGGGTGCGTCCCCATATAATTTTGGCAACTCCTTTGTCTCCCACGTTCAACGGTTGAATGATAATCCAACAGTGGTTGAGCTTTCTGGGAATTTGAGCGGGCGAATTCCCACTCCTAATTTTTGTGCCACTATAAATAGACTTTCAAATCAGTTTCTTGTCACTTTTGAACGATTGCGTTATTCTAGATCCTGACACTTTCTCTCTTTCTTTCGCTCCTTTGTGCGTCTACAAATACTAAAATCCTGTCCGAGGATCATTTCTCACACCTGTAAGTCTTCCTAAACTATCTCCAACTCTTATTCCATTTATTGTATAATTTCCCCTATAGGACCTCTTAAAAAATGGGTAGATTTAAAGAGTTAGTTGACACCGAGGAGGGAATGAGGAACTTTAGGACTAAGTATAATATCCTTCCACATGTGGGCGTTAGGTACGCGGCACAGGGTGAGTGGTATGATGAGAGAAAAACACAGGAGGTTGTCATTCCTATGATTGCCTTCATAGAAGGGGGGATGACCATTCCCATGGGCACCCTTACCAGGAATTACCTTAGGTATTTTAGGTTATCCCCCACGCAATGCGCGCCGAATATGTTCAGGGTATTAGGATGTATAGAAGCCCTGAACGAAAGAATGAACCTAAACCTGACCCACCACGATATAAACTGGATTTACAACCTTCAGCATCTAAAAAATCAGGGATACTACTTAAAATCCAGGCAGGCAGAGGTCAGGATGATTCAGTGTCTCCCTGTTTCTAATAAGGGATTAAAAGAAGATTTCCTAATCTTCTCTGGGCAATGGCATGATGGCCTACCATGCCCAGTTAAAGAGGGCGAGCCAGGTGGGGAGCCAACCTATTTAGTCCTCATATTTAACTTTTTATATTTTAGTAATCTCATTGTTGTCGGCTGATACTAAAATTACTTCCTCATTATTTCTACTGACGTTGCAGATCCCCGTGCCACTACGCCATCACTACGTTTAGTTAACAAAGCGAGCTTGGATAGAGTTCTCCGAGCTGAAATTTACGTCAACCCATCAGACGGTCAGTTAAGAGCAATCCATCTTATACTCAGCTACAACCCTATATCACGTGCATTCCAAGCTCCTTCGTGCGTGATAAAGGCTAAGGATCCTCGGCTTCGCAGAATTAGCGTTGCTTACGAGGGGTTCGTAGTTCCTGAAGGCGTTCCTCTTCCCAAATATTCCCAGCCTACCGAGGCATTGCCTGTTGCCAGCCTCGCGGAAGCAGCACCATCTTCTTCCCCCGTTTTTCAAGTAGTGGAGGAAGAAGAAGCTGAACGAGAGGAAGAAGGCGTTGTGGACTTCACCTCGGCTACAGACGATTACGAAGTCTTTAACCAATCCACTCCCTCACCTGACACTCCCGAGGACATGGGCATCCAAAGGAAGCCTCAACGCAGTCTCCAGGAGTTATTGGAGAGCCAACCTGGAAGGGGGGAGGGTGGAAGGTCTACCCAACCAAAACTTCCTCCACCCCCTCCTAAGTCCCCCCCTCGTGCCCTTCAGCAATCTCTCCTCTCTAGGGTTGAGCAACCTGACCCTAAGTGGAGAAGGGAGCCCAAAGGCAAGGAAGTGATGGAGATTGGAAGGACTCGTTCTTCCAGTGAAGAGGAGGTTCCTAGGCCACTGAAGCAATTAAAAATCAGCCAGGCCCCCAGCCGAGGACCAGAAAGGGGAGAGGTTCAACAGCCTGAACCTCAAGCATGGCTTCCAGCTCCCATGCTTGGTGGTGAGCCTCTGACCGATGATGCATCGATCAAAGATTACAATAGAGGTGTAGGCTGCCAGGTAGCCTCGGCATTGGAAGAAACCCTCCTGCTCCCCAGAGACATGATAGAACTGCGAGGCTTAAGGAGGAACGAAATCTTTCTCCAAGCCAAGCGGTCTTTAGGAATGGTATGTGTTGCTACTCTTCAATCTTTGTTCTTTTCTTTTCACTTGGCATAACGCTTATTTCATGTTACTTGTATATATACACATTGTTATCCTTATACATTTTTTTTTTTTTTTGCGTTTGTTTTGTTGTTGTTGTTGTTGTTTTTTTTTTTTTTTTTTTTTTTTAAACAGGCTGTTCAAAGCATATTCAGAATGGAGGAGATATATCACTCCGTCGCACAGCAGTTAGACGATGAGAGAAAAAGAAGGGTCTCTGCTGTGCAGACATTGAACATCGCTGAGAACAGCAATAAGGACCTCAAGGAGAAACTGAAGGCTGAGGAGCAGCTGAAGAAGAGTGCTGAGGCTGCCTTGAAGGGGGCTGAAACCCAAGCTGAGAGCCAGAGGAAACTGGTCATCGAGGTTAAAGGGCAATTGGTTACGGCCAAGGAGCAAATTGCAGCCCTAAGGCAGCAACTGGAGGAGGCTAATAAGCTCAAAGCCTTGGCCGAAAAAGCAAAAATGCAAGCTGAGGAGGATAAGCTAAAGGCCGAGAAGGAGAGAGACGAGGCCGAGTAGCATGGGTATGATGTTGGCGTGGCTGAGACTGAGGACGCTCTTCGGGCTGAGGTTCCTGCCGTCTGCCGCGCCTACTGCGCCCAAACTTAGGAAGAGGCTCTCAACCAGGCTGGGGTTGAAGCTTCATCAGGGCTGAGGAAACCAGAAAGCATCATCTTCCCCTTAGCCCTGCAAATTCCTAAGCAGACTGAGACGGCCCCTCTCGCGCCTCAACCAACTGCCGAAGCCTCCTCTCAGCCCCTTCCTTCTGTTGCCCAGGCAGACCAGGTTGGCTAGGAATTGATCGGTACAATAACTATTATTTTCTCTATTTCTCGGCGTTTCCCAACCTGTTTTGGCTTGGAAAGAAGCCATATTGGTGTTTTTTAATTTTTTGAACTTTTTTTTTTTTTTTTTTGGTATTTTCTATTCCAGGTTGGTTAAGAACTTATCAGAACAATAATTTTAATTCTCTTTCTTTCTCGGCCTTTCCCAACCTGTTTTGGCTTGAAAAGATGCCATAATGGTGTTTTTTAATTTTTTGAATTTTTTTGCTGCTTTTTATGGAATTCTCTATTCCGAGTTGGGTAACAATTGATCGTAATGATAATTTTTAGTTTCTCTTTTTCTCGGCCTTTGCCAACCTGTTTTGGCCTGAAAAGAAGCCATAATGGTGTTTTTGAATTTTTTTGTAATTTTTATGGAATTCTCTACCGCGGGTCGGGTTGGAACGGATCGGTACAATAACTTTTATTTTCTCTCTTTCTCGGCATTTCCCAAACTGTTTTGGCTTGAAAAGAAGCCATAATGGTTTTTATTAATTTTTTGAATTTTTTTGCTATTTTTATGGTATTCTCTACTGCGGGCCGGGTAGGAACTGATCGTAACAATAACTTTTATTTTCTCTCTTTCTGAGCATTTCCCAACCTGTTTTGGCTTGGAAAGAAGCTATAATAGTATTTTTTATTTTTTTGCAGTTTTTTTTGAATTCACTATTCTGGGTCTGTTAGGAACTTATCGGAACAATAATTTTAATTTTCTCACTTTCTCGGCCTTTTCCAACCTATTTTGGCTTGAAAAGAAGCCACAGTAGTGTTTTCTAATTTTTTGAATTTTTTGAATTTTTTTTTTGAAATTCTATATTACGAGTCGGGTAGGAATTGATCGTAACGATAATTTCTATTTTCTCTTTTTCTCGGCCTTTGCCAACCTGTTTTGGCTTAAAAAGAAGCCATAATAGTGTTTTTTAATTTTTTTAATTTTTTTGCTACTTTTATGGAATTCTTTACTGCGGGTAGAGTAGGAACTGATCGGAACTATAATTTTTATTTTCTCTCTTTCTCGGCCGTTCTCAACCTGTTTTGGCTTGAAAAGAAGCCATTGTGGTGCTTTTTAATTTTTTGAATTTTTTCGCTATTTTATTGGAATTCTCTATTACGGGTCTTCTTGGAACTCATCAGAACTATAATTTTTATTTTCTCTCTTCCTCGGCCTTTCTCAACTTGTTTTGGCTTGAAAAGATGCCATATTGGCATTTTTTATTTTTTATTTTTTGGAATTCTCTATTCCAGGTTGGCTAGGAATTGATCGGTACAATAACTATTATTTTCTCCATTTCTCGGCGTTTCCCAACTTGTTTTGGCTTGGAAAGAAGCCATATTGGTGTTTTTGAACTTTTTTTTTTTTTTTTTGGTATTTTCTATTCCAGGTTGGTTAAGAACTTATCAGAACAATAATTTTAATTCTCTTTCTTTCTCGGCCTTTCCCAACCTGTTTTGGCTTGAAAAGATGCCATAATGGTGTTTTTTAATTTTTTGAATTTTTTTGCTACTTTTTATGGAATTCTCTATTCCGGGTCGGGTAACAATTGATCGTAATGATAATTTTTAGTTTCTCTTTTTCTCGGCCTTTGCCAACCTGTTTTGGCCTGAAAAGAAGCCATAATGGTGTTTTTGAATTTTTTTGTAATTTTTATGGAATTCTCTACTGCGGGTCGGGTTGGAACGGATCGGTACAATAACTTTAATTTTCTTTCTTTATCGGCGTTTCCCAACCTGTTTTGGCTTGAATAGACACCATAATGGTGTTTTTCAATTTTTTGAATTTTTTTGGAATTCTCTATTCCAAGTCGGTTAGGAACTTTTCGGGACGATAATTTTAATTTTCTCTCTTTCTCAACCTTTTCCAACCTGTTTTGGCTTGAAAAAAAGCCATAATGGTGTTTTTTAATTTTTTGAATTTTTTTGCTACTTCTATGGTATTCTCTACTGTGGTTCGGGTAGGAATTGATCGAAACGTTAATTTTTATTTTCTCTCTTTCTCGGCCGTTCTCAACCTGTTTTGGCTTGAAAAGAAGCAATAATGGCGTTTTTTAATTTTTTGAATTTTTTTGCTATTTTTTTGGAATTCTCTATTACGGGCCTTGTTGGAACTAATCGGAACTATAATTTTTATCTTCTTTTTTCCTCGGCCTTTCTCAACCTGTTTTGGCTTGAAAAGAAGCAATAATAGCGTTTTTTAGTTTTTTGAATTTTTTTTTTTTGGAATTCTCTATTCCAGGTTGGTTAGGAACTGATTGGTATTGTCTAATTTTTTGAATTTTTTTGCTAATTTTTTGGAATTCTCTATTCCGGGTTGGGTAGGAACTTATCGAAACGATAATTTTTATTTTCTCTTTTTCTTGGCCTTTCCCAACCTATTTTTGCTTGAAAAGAATCCATAGTAGTGTTTTTTAATTTTTTTAATTTTTTTGCTATTTTTTTTGGAATTATTTATTATGAGTCGGGTAAGAACTTATTGGAACGATAATTTCTAATTTCTCTTTTTCTCGGCCTTTCCCATCCTATTTTTGCTTGAAAAGAAGCCATAATGGTGTTTTTTAATTTTTCAAATTTTTTCGCTATTTTTTTGGAATTCCCAATTACGGGTCTGGTAGGAACTTATCGAAACGATAATTTTTATTTTCTATCTTTCTCGGCCATTCCCAACCTGTTTTGGCTTGAAAAGAAGCCATAATGGTATTTTTTAATTTTTTTTAATTTTTTTGTAATTATCTATTCCGGGTCGAGTAGAAACTGATCGGAACGATAACTTTTATTTTCTCTCTTTCTGAGCATTTCCCAATCTGTTTTGACTTGAAAAGAAGCCATAATGGCATTTTTTAATTTTTATAATTTTTTTGCTATTTTTCTGGGATTCTCTAATACGGGTCTGGTAAGAACTGATAGGAACTATAATTTTTATTTTCTCTCTTTCTCAGTTGTTCTCAACCTGTTTTGGCTTGAAAAGAAGCCATAATGGTGTTTTTTAATTTTTAAAATTTTTTTTGCTATTTTCTTGGAATTCTCTATTACGGGACGGGTAGGAACTGATCGGTACGATAATTTTTATTTTCTCTCTTCTCGGCGTTTCCCAACTTGTTTTGGCTTGGAAAGAAGCCATATTGGTGTTATTTATTTATTTATTTATTTTTTTGTATTCTCTTTTCCAGGTTGGTTAGGAATTGATCAGAACAATAATTTTTATTTTCTCTTTTTCTCAGCCTTTCCCAACATGTTTTGGCTTGAAAAGAAGCCATAATGGTATTTTTTAATTTTTTTGCTATATTTTTGGAATTCTCTATTATGAGTCGGGAAGGAACTGATCGAAATGATAATTTTTAATTTCTCTCTTTTTTGGCATTTCCCAACTTGTTTTGGCTTGAAAAGAAGCCATAATGGTATGTTTTAATTTTTTGAATTTTTTTGCTATTTTTCTGGAATTCTCTAATACGGGTCGGGTAGGGACTGATCGGAACGATAATTTTTATATTCTCTCTTTCTCAGCCGTTCTCAACCTGTTTTAGCTTGAAAAGAAGCCATAATGGTGTTTTTTAATTTTTTGAATTTTTTTGCTATTTTTTACGAAATTCTCTATTCCGCGTCGGGTAGGAACTGATCGTTACGATAATTTTTATTTTCTCTTTTTCTTGGCCTATGCCAACCTGTTTTGGCTGGAAAATAAGCCATAATCTTATTTTGTAATTTTTTGAATTTCTTCGCTTTTTTTTTGGAATTCTCTATTACAGGTCGTGTAGGAATTGATTGGAATGATAATTTTTATTCTCTCTATTTCTCGGCCTTTCTCAACCTGTTTTGGCATGAAAGGAACCCATAATGGTGTTTTTTAATTTTCTGAATTTTTTTGCTATTTTTTTGGAATTCTCTATTCCGGGTCGGGTAGGAACAGATCGGAACGATAATTTTTATTTTCGCTCTTTCTTAGCCTTTCCCAAGCTCTTTTGGCTTGAAAAGAAGCCATAGTGGTATTTTTTTTAATTTTTTGAATTTGTTTTGCTATTTTTTTGGAATTCTCTATTTCGGGTCGGGTAGGAACTGATCGGAACCTTAATTTTTATTTTCTCTCTTTCTTAACCTTCCCAACCTATTTTGGCATGAAAATAAGCCATAATGGTTTTTTTTTTTTAATTTTTTTGCTATTTTTTGGGTATTATCTATTACGGGTTGGGTTGGAATTGATCAGAACAATAATTTTTATTCTCTCTATTTATGAGCATTTCACAACCTGTTTTGGCTTGAGAAGAAGCCATAACGGTATTTTTTAATTTTTTGAATTTTTTTGCTATTTGTTTGGAATTCTCTATTCTGGGCTGGGTAGGAACTTATTAGAAAGATAATTTTTATTTTCTCTCTTTCTCGGCCATTCCCAACCTGTTTTGGCTTGAAAGGAAGCCGTAATGGTATTTTTTAATTTTCTTAATTTTTTCGCAATTTTTTTGTAATTATCTATTTCGGGTTGGGTAGGAACTGATCGGAACGATAACTTTTATTTTCTCTTTTTCTGAGCATTTCACAACCTGTTTTGGCTTGAAAAGAAGCCATAACGGTATTTTTTAATTTTTTTGTTTTTTTTTTGCTATTTGTTTGGAATTTTCTATTCCGGGCTGGATAAGAACTTATTGGAATGATAATTTTTATTTTCTCTCTTTCTCGGCCATTCCCAACCTGTTTTGGCTTGAAACGAAGCCATAATGGTACTTTTTATTTTTTTTTATTTTTTTCGCAGTTTTTTTGTAATTATCAATTCCGGGTCGGGTAGGAACTGATTGGAACGATAACTTTTATTTTCTCTCTTTCTAAGCATTTCCCAACCGGTTTTGGCTTGAAAAGAAGCTATAATGGTATTTTTTGATTTTTTGAATTTTTTTGCTATTTTTTTTGGAATTTTCTTTTCCAAGTCGGGTAGGAACTTATCGGAACGATAATTTTTATTTTCTCTTTTTCTCGGCCTTTGCCAACCTATTTTGGCTTGACAAGAACCTGTAATGTTGTTTTTTAATTTTTTTGCTATTTTTTTGTAATTCTCTATTACGGGTTGGGTAGGAACTTATCGGAATGATAATATCTATTTTCTCTCTTTCTCGGCCTTTCCCATCCTATTTTTGCTTGAAAAGAAGCCATAATGATGTTTTTTAATTTTTTGAATTTTTTCGCTATGTTTTTGGAATTCCGTATTACGGGTCTGGTAGGAACTTATCGGAATGATAATTTTTATTTTCTCTCTTTCTCGGTCTTTCTCAACCTATTTTGGCTTGAAAAGAAGCCATAATGGTATTTTTTAATTTTTTTAATTTTTTGGCTATTTGTTTGGAATTCTCTATTCCGGGCCGAGTAGGAACATATTGGAACGAGAATGTTTATTTTCTCTCTTTCTCGGCCATTCCCAGCCTGTTTTGGCTTCAAAAGAAGCCATAATGGTATTTTTTAATTTTATCAATTTTTTTGCTATTATTTTGTAATTACGTATTCCGGGTTGGGTAGAAATTGATCGAAATGATAACTTTTATTTTCTCTCTTTCTGAGCATTTCCCAACCTGTTTTGGCTTGAAAAGAAGCCATAATGGTATTTTTTGGTTTTTTGAATTTTTTTGCTATTTTTTTGGAATTCTCCATTCCGGGTCAGGTAGGAACTTATCGGAACGATAATTTTTATTTTCTCTTTTTCTCGCCCTTTCCCAACCTATTTTGGCTTGAAAAGACGCCATTATGGTGTTTTTCAATTTTTTGAATTTTTTGCTATTTTTTTGGAATTCTCTAATCCGAGTCAGGTAGGAATTGACCGAAACGATAATTTCTATTTTCTCTCTTTTTAAACCTTTCCCAACCTATTTTGGCTTGAAAAGAAGCCATAATCGGTTTTCTTTTTTTTTTTAATTTTTTTGGAATTATTTATTTCGGGTTGGGTAGGAACTAATCGGAACGATAATTTTTTTTTTCTCTTTCTCGGCATTTCCCAACTTGTTTTGGCTCTGAAAGAAGCCATATTGGAGTTGTATAATTTTTTGAATTTTTTTTTTAGTATTCTCTATTCTAGGTTGGTTAGGAACTAATCAGAACAATAATTTTTATTTCTCTCTTTCCCGACCTTTGCCAACCTGATTTGGCTTGAAAAGAAACCATACTGGTGTTTTTTAATTTTTCGAATTTTTTTGCTATTTCTAATTTCTCTTTTTCTCGACCTTTCCCATCCTATTTTGTGTGAAAAGAAGCCATCATGGTGTTTTTTAATTTTTCGAATTTTTTCGCTATTTCTCTGGAATTCCCAATTACGGGTCTGGTAGGAACTTATCAGAACGATAATTTTTATTTTCTCTCTTTCTCGGCCATTCCCAACCTGTTTTGGCTTGAAAAGAAGCCATAATGGTATTTTTTAATTTTTTTTGCTATTTTTTTGGTATTCTCTATTCCAGGTTGGTTAGGAATTGATCAGAACAATAATTTTTATTTTCTCTTTTTCTCGGCCTTTCCCAATCTGTTTTGGCTTGAAAAGAAGCCATAATGGTGTTTTTTAATTTTTTGAATTTTTTTACTATTTTTTTAGAATTCTCTATTATGAGTAGGGAAGGAACTGATCGAAATGGTAATTTTTAATTTCTCTATTTCTCGGCCTTTCCCAACCTGTTTTGGCTTGAAAAGAAGCCATAATGGTATTTTTTCAATTTTTTAATTTTTAGCTATTTGTTTGGAATTCTCTCTTCCGGGCCGGGTAGGAACTTATTGGAACGATAATTTTTATTTTCTCTCTTTCACGGCCGTTTCCAACCTGTTTTGGCTTCAAACATAATGGTATTTTTTAATTTTTTGAATTTCTTTGCTACTATTTTGTAATTACCTATTCCAGGTCAGGTAGGAACTGATCGGAACGATAACTTTTATTTTCTCTCTTTCTGAGCATTTCCCAACCGGTTTTGGCTTGAAAAGAAGCTATAATGGTATTTTTTTTTTTTTGAATTTTTTTGGAATTCTCTATTCCGGGTCGGGTAGGAACTTATCGGAATGAAAATTTTTGTTTTCTCTCTTTCTCAGCCTTTCCAAATCTATTTTGGTTTGAAAAGAGGCCATAATGGTGTTTTTTAATTTTTTGAATTTTTTTCCTATTTTTTTGTAATTCTATATTTCGGGTCGGGTAGGAACTTATCAAAACGATAATATCTATTTTCTCTCTTTCTCGGCCTTTCCCATCCTATTTTTGCTTGAAAAGAAGCCATAATGGAGTTTTTTAATTTTTCAAAATTTTCACTATTGTTTTGGAATTTCGTATTACGGGTCTAGTAGGAACTTATAGGAACGATAATTTTTATTTCCTCTCTTTCTTGGCCTTTCCCAATCTATTTTGGCTTGAAGAGAAGCCATAATGTTGTTTTTTAATTTTTTGAATTTTTATGCTATTTTTTCGGAATTCTCTATTCCGGGTCGGGTAGGAACTGATCGGAACGATAATTTTTATTTTCTCTCATTCTAAACCTTTCCCAACCTATTTTGGCTTGAAAAGAAGCCGTAATGGGGTTTTTTTTAAATTTTTTTGCCATTTTTTTGGAATTATCTATTCCGGGTTGGGTAGGAACTAATCGGAACGAGAAATTTTTTTTTTTCTATCGTTCTCGGCGTTTCCCAACTTCTTTTGGCTCTGAAAGAAGCCATATTGGAGTTTTTTTAATTTTTTTTCGTTTTTTTCTCTTTTTTTTTTTGGTATTATCTATTCTAGGTTGGTTAGGAACTGATCAGAACAATAATTTTTATTTTCTATCTTTCCTGACATTTCCCAACCTGTTTTGGCTTGAAAAGATGCCATAATAGTGTTTTTTAATTTTTTGAATTTTTTTGCTATTTTTTATGGAATTCTCTATTCCGGGTCGGGTAGGAACTGATTGTAACAATAATTTTTATTTTCTCTTTTTTTTGGACTTTGCCAACTTGTGTTGGCTTGAAAAGAAACCATACTTGTGTTTTTGAATTTTTTGAATTTTTTTGCTATTTTTTATGGAATTCTCTATTCCGGGTCGGGTAGGAACTGATTGTAACAATAATTTTTATTTTCTCTTTTTCTTGGACTTTGCCAACCTGTGTTGGCTTGAAAAGAAACCATACCTGTGTTTTTTAATTTTTTTAATTTTTCTGCTATTTTTCTGGAATTCTCTACTCCGAGTTGGGTAGAAACTGATCTGAACGATAATTTTTATTTTCTCCCTTTCTAAGCCGTTCTCAACCTGTTTTGGCTTGAAAAGAAGTAATAAAGGTATTTTTTAATTTTTTGAATTTTTTTGCTATTTTTTTGGAATTCTCTATTGCGAGTCGTGTTGGAACTGATCGGAACTATAATTTTTATTTTATCTCTCTTTCAGCCGTTCTCAACCTGTTTTGGC
The DNA here is from genome assembly GCA_029955455.1 of Quercus agrifolia. Classification (NCBI taxonomy): domain Eukaryota; kingdom Viridiplantae; phylum Streptophyta; class Magnoliopsida; order Fagales; family Fagaceae; genus Quercus; species Quercus agrifolia. The sequence continues at coordinate 34,696,197 of JARQAD010000002.1, forward strand.
TTGAAAAGAAGCCATAATGGTGTTTTTTAATTTTCTGAATTTTTTTGCTATTTTTTTGGAATTCTCTATTCCGGGTCGGGCAGGAACTGATCGGAACGATAATTTTTATTTTCTCTCTTGCTCAGCCTTTCCCAACCTCTTTTGGCTTGAGAAGAAGCCATAATGGTATACTTTTTAATTTTTTTGTTTTTTTTGCTATTTTTTTGGAATTCTCTATTCTGGATCGGGAAGGAACTGATCGAAACGATAATTTTTATTTTCTCTGTTTCTCGGATTTCCCAACCAATGTTGGTTGGAAAAGAAGCCATAATGGTGTGTTTTAATTTTTTGAATTTTTTTTATAATTCTCTATTCCAGGTTGGGTAGGAACTTACCGGAACGCGAATTTTCTTTTTCTATCTATCTCGACCTGTCCCATATTGGCTTGAAAAGAAGCCATAAAGGCGTTTTTTAATTTTTTGCAATTTTTTGCTATATTTTTGGAATTCTCCATTACGAGTCGAGAAGGAACTGATCGGAACAATACTTTTTATTTTCTCTCTTTCGACCCTTCCCAACCTGTTTTGGCTTGAAAAGAAGCCTTAATGGTGGTGTTTTTTAATTTTTTGAATTTTTTTGCTTTTTTTTGGAATTCTCAATTATGAGTCGGGAATGAACTGATCGGAATGATAATTTTTAATTTCTCTCTTTCTCGGCTTGTCCCAACCTGTTTTGGCCTGAAAAGAAGCCATAATGATATTTTTTTAATTTTTTTGCAATTTTTTTGGAATTCTCTATTCCGGGTCGGGTTGGAACAGATCTGAACGATAATTTTTATTTTCACTCTTTCTCGCCCTTTCCCAACCTGTTTTGGCTTGAAAAGAAGCCATAATGGTATTTTTTTAATTTTTTTGCTATTTTTTTCGAATTCTCTATTACGGTATGGGTAGGAACTGATGGGAACGTTAATTTCTATTTTCTCTATTTCTCGGTGTTTCCCGACCTGTTTTGGCCTGAAATGAAGCCATAATGGTGTTATTTTTTTGAATTTTTTTGCAATTTTTTTGGAATTCTCTATTCCGGGTCGGGTTGGAACTGATTGGAACGTTAATTTTTCTTTTCACTCTTTCTCGCCCTTTCCCAACCTGTTTGGGCTTGAAAAGAAGCCATAATGGTATTTTTTTAATTTTTTTGCTATTTTTTTCGAATTCTCTATTATGGTACGGGTAGGAACTGATGGGAACGTTAATTTCTATTTTCTCTCTTTATCGGTGTTTCCCGACCTGTTTTGGCTTGAAAACTAGCCATATTAATGTTTTTTAATTTTAAGAATTTTTTTAGAATTTTCTATTCCAGGTTGGTTAGGAACTGATCAGAAAGATAATTTTTATTTTCTCTCTTTTTCGGCCTTTTCCAACCTATTTTGGCGTGAAAAGATGCAATAATTGTGTTTTTTAATTTTTTGAATTTTTTTGCCAGTTTTTTAGAATTCTCTAATAAGAGTCGGGAAGGAATTGATCAGAACGATAATTTTTATTTTCTCATTTTCTCGGCCTTTGCCGACTTGTTTTGGTTTGAAAATAAGCCAGAATGGTGTATTTTAATTTTTTAAATTTTTTTACTATTTTTTTGGAATTCTCTATTCCGGGTCCGGTAGGAATTCATCGAAACAAAAAGAAAAGAAGTCGTAATGGTATTTTGGCTAGAAAAGAAGACGTAATGGTATTTTTTGGAATTCTCTATTTCCTATCTCAGCCTTTCCCGACCTGTTTTGGCTAGAAAAGAAGTCGTAATGGTATTTTTGAATTTTTTGAATTTTTTTGCTATTTTTTTGGAATTCTCTTTTACGGGTCTAGTAGGAACTGATCAGAACGATAATTTTTATTTTCTCTCTTCCTCGGCCTTTCTCAACCTGTTTTGGCTTGAAAAGACGCCATAATGGTGATTTTTAATTTTTTTGGAATTATCTATTCCATGTTGGGTAGGAACTGATTGGAACGATAAATTTTAGTTTCTCTCTTTCTCGGCTTGTCCCAACCTCTTTTGGCTTGAAAATAAGCCATAATGGTGTTTTTAATTTTTTTGAACTTTTTTGCTATTTTTTTGGAATTCTCTATTACGGGCCGGGTAGGAATTGATTGGAATGATAATTTTTATTTTCTCTTGTTCACATCCTTTCCCAACCGATTTTGGTCTGAAAAGAAACCATAATGGTGTTTTTTAATTTTTTGAGTTTTTTTGCTTTTTTTTTTTTGAATTCTCTATTTTGGGTTTGGTAGGACCTGATCGGAACGATAATTTTTATTTTCTCTCTTTCTCAGCATTTCCCAACCTATTTTGGATGGAAAAGAAGCCATAATGGTGTTTTTTAATTTTTTGAATTTTTATGCTATTTTTTTGGAATTCTCTATTCCGGGTCAGGTTGGAATTGATCGGAACGATAATTTTTATTTTATCTCTTTCTAAACCTTTCCCAACCTATTTTGGCTAGAAAAGAAGCCATAATGGGGTTTTTTTTAAAATTTTTTTTTATTTTTTTTGGAATTATCTATTCCGGGTTGTGTAGGAACTGATCGGAACGATAATTTTTATTTTCTCTCATTCTTGGCCTGTCCCAACCTCCTTTGGCATGAAAAGAAGCCATAATGGTGTTTTTAATTTTTTTGCTATTTTTTTGGAATTCTCTATTACGGGACGGGTAGGAACTGATCAGAACTATAATTTTTATTTTCTCCCCTTCTCGGCCTGTCCCAACCACTTTTTGCTTGAAAAGATGCCATAATGGTGTTTTTAATTTTTTTGAACTTTTTCGGCTATTTTTTTGGAATTCTGTATTACGGATCGGGTAAGAACTGATCGGAATAGTAATTTTTATTTTCACTCATTCACGTCCTTTCCCAACCTGTTTTGGCTTAAAAATAAGCCATAATGGTGTTTTTTAATTTTTTAAGTTGTTTTGCAATTTTTTTTGGAATTCTCTATTCCGGGTTTGGTAGGAATTTATTGGAACGATAATTTTTATTTTCTCCCTTTTTCGGCCTTCCCATCCTATTTTGGCTTGAAAAGAAGCCACAGTGGTGTTTTTTAATTTTTTTAATTTATTTGCTATTTTTTTGGAATTCTCTATTACGGGACGGGTCGGAACTGATCGGAACGATAATTTTTATTTTCACTCTTTCTCGGCGTTTCCCAACCTGTTTTGGATTGGAAAGAAGCCATATTGGTATTTTTTAATTTTTTTAATTTTTCTTTTTGGAATTCTCTATCCTAGGTTGGTTAGGAACTGATCATTACAATAATTTTTATTTTCTCTCCTTTTCGGCCTTTCCCAACCAATTTTGGCTTTAAAAGAAGCCATAATGGTGTTTTTTTTTTTTTTTGTTGCTATTTTTTATGAATTCTCTATTCTGGGTCGGGTCGGAACTGATCGGAACGATAATTTTTATTCTCTCTTTCTAAACCTTTCCCAACCTATTTTGGCTTGAAAAGAAGCCATAATGGGGTTTATTAATTTTTTTAATTTTTTTGCTATTTTTTTGGAATTATCTATTTCGGATTGGGTAGGAACTGATCGGAATGATAATTTTTATTTTCTCTCCTTCTCGGCCTGTCCCAACCTCTTTTGGCTTGAAAAGAAGCCATAATGGTGTTTTTAATTTTTTTGAACTTTTTCGGCTATTTTTTTGGAATTCTGTATTACGGGTCAGGTAAGAACTGATCGGAACAGTAATTTTTATTTTCACTCTTTCACATCCTTTCCCAACCTGTTTTGGCTTGAAAATAAACCATAATGGTGTTTTTTAATTTTTTAAGTTGTTTTGCAATTTTTTTTGGAATTCTCTATTCCAGGTTTGGTAGGAACTGATTGGAACGATAATTTTTATTTTCTCTCCTTTTCGGCCTTTCCCATCCTATTTTGGCTTGAAAAGAAGCCATAGTGTTTTTTTTTAATTTTTTTTAATTTATTTGCTATTTTTTTGGAATTCTCTATTATGGGACGGGTCGGAACTAATCGGAACGATAATTTTTATAGTCATTCTTTCTCGGTGTTTCCCAACCTGTTTTGGATTGGAAAGAAGCCATATTGGTGTTTTTTAATTTTTTAATTTTTTTTTTTGGAATTCTCTATCCTAGGTTGGTTAGGAACTGATCATTACAATAATTTTTATTTTCTCTTTTTCTCGGCCTTTCCCAACCAATTTTGGCATTAAAAGAAGTCATAATGGTGTTTTTTTTTTTATTTTTTGAATTTTTTTGCTATTTTTTATGAATTCTCTATTCCAGGTCGGGTCGGAACTGATCGGAACGATAATTTTTATTTTCTCTCTTTCTAAACCTTTCCCAACCTATTTTGGCTTGAAAAGAAGCCATAATGGGGTTCATTAATTTTTTTAATTTTTTTGCTATTTTTTTGGAATGATCTATTTCGAGTTGGGTAGGAACTAATCGGAACGATAAGTTTTATTTTCTCTTCTTCTCTGCCTATCCCAACCTCTTTTGGCTTGAAAAAAATCCATAATGGTGTTTTTAATTTTTTCGCTATTTTTTTGGAATTATCATTTCCATGTTGGGTAGGAATTGATCGGAATGATAATTTTTATTTTCCCTCTTTCTAGGTGTTTCCTAACCTGTTTTGGCTTGGAAAGAAGCCATACTGGTGTTTTTTAATTTTAATTTTTTTTTTTTTGGAATTCTCTATCCTAGGTCGGTTAGGAACTGATCATCACAATAATTTTTATTTTCTCTCTTTCTCGGCCTTTCCCAACCTATTTTGGCTTGAAAAGAAGCCATAATGGTGTTTTTTAATTTTTTGAATTTTTTTCCTATTTTTTTGGAATTCTCTCTTTCGGGTCGGGTAGGAACTGATCGAAACGAAAATTTTTATTTTCTCTCTTTCTAAACCTTTGCCAACCTATTTTGGCTTGAAAAGAAGCCATAAGGGGGTTGTTTAATTTTTTTAATTTTTTTGCTTTTTTTTGGAATTATCTATTCCATGTTGGGTAGGAACTGATCGGAACGATAAATTTTAGTTTCTCTCTTTCTCGGGTTGTCCCAACCTCTTTTGGCTTGAAAATAAGCCATAATGGTGTTTTTAATTTTTTTGAACTTTTTTGCTATTTTTTTGGAATTCTCTATTACGGGCCGGGTAGGAATTGATTGGAATGATAATTTTTATTTTCTCTTGTTCACATCCTTTCCCAACCGATTTTGGTCTGAAAAGAAACCATAATGGTGTTTTTTCATTTTTTGAGTTTTTTTGCTTTTTTTTTTTTGAATTCTCTATTTTGGGTTTGGTAGGAACTGATCGGAACGATAATTTTTATTTTCTCTCTTTCTCAGCATTTCCCAACCTATTTTGGATGGAAAAGAAGCCATAATGGTGTTTTTTAATTTTTTGAATTTTTATGCTATTTTTTTGGAATTCTCTATTCCGGGTCAGGTTGGAATTGATTGGAACGATAATTTTTATTTTATCTCTTTCTAAACCTTTCCCAACCTATTTTGGCTAGAAAAGAAGCCATAATGGGGTTTTTTTTAAAAAAAATTTTTATTTTTTTTGGAATTATCTATTCCGGGTTGTGTAGGAACTGATCGGAACGATAATTTTTATTTTCTCTCATTCTCGGCCTGTCCCAACCTCCTTTGGCATGAAAAGAAGCCATAATGGTGTTTTTAATTTTTTTGCTATTTTTTTGGAATTCTCTATTACGGGACGGGTAGGAACTGATCAGAACGATAATTTTTATTTTCTCCCCTTCTCGGCCTGTCCCAACCACTTTTTGCTTGAAAAGAAGCCATGATGGTGTTTTTAATTTTTTTGAACTTTTTCGGCCATTTTTTTGGAATTCTGTATTACGGGTCGGGTAAGAACTGATCGGAATAGTAATTTTTATTTTCACTCATTCACGTCCTTTCCCAACCTGTTTTGGCTTAAAAATAAGCCATAATGGTGTTTTTTAATTTTTTAAGTTGTTTTGCAATTTTTTTTGGAATTCTCTATTCCGGGTTTGGTAGGAATTTATTGGAACGATAATTTTTATTTTCTCCCTTTTTCGGCCTTCCCATCCTATTTTGGCTTGAAAAGAAGCCACAGTGGTGTTTTTTAATTTTTTTAATTTATTTGCTATTTTTTTGGAATTCTCTATTACGGGACGGGTCGGAACTGATCGGAACGATAATTTTTATTTTCACTCTTTCTCGGCGTTTCCCAACCTGTTTTGGATTGGAAAGAAGCCATATTGGTATTTTTTAATTTTTTTAATTTTTCTTTTTGGAATTCTCTATCCTAGGTTGGTTAGGAACTGATCATTACAATAATTTTTATTTTCTCTCCTTTTCGGCCTTTCCCAACCAATTTTGGCTTTAAAAGAAGCCATAATGGTGTTTTTTTTTTTTTTGTTGCTATTTTTTATGAATTCTCTATTCTGGGTCGGGTCGGAACTGATCGGAACGATAATTTTTATTCTCTCTTTCTAAACCTTTCCCAACCTATTTTGGCTTGAAAAGAAGCCATAATGGGGTTTATTAATTTTTTTAATTTTTTTGCTATTTTTTTGGAATTATCTATTTCGGATTGGGTAGGAACTGATCGGAATGATAATTTTTATTTTCTTTCCTTCTCGGCCTGTCCCAACCTCTTTTGGCTTGAAAAGAAGCCATAATGGTGTTTTTAATTTTTTTGAACTTTTTCGGCTATTTTTTTGGAATTCTGTATTACGGGTCAGGTAAGAACTGATCGGAACAGTAATTTTTATTTTCACTCTTTCACATCCTTTCCCAACCTGTTTTGGCTTGAAAATAAACCATAATGGTGTTTTTTAATTTTTTAAGTTGTTTTGCAATTTTTTTTGGAATTCTCTATTCCGGGTTTGGTAGGAACTGATTGGAACGATAATTTTTATTTTCTCTCCTTTTCGGCCTTTCCCATCCTATTTTGGCTTGAAAAGAAGCCATAGTGTTTTTTTTTTATTTTTTTTAATTTATTTGCTATTTTTTTGGAATTCTCTATTATGGGACGGGTCGGAACTAATCGGAACGATAATTTTTATTGTCATTCTTTCTCGGCGTTTCCCAACCTGTTTTGGATTGGAAAGAAGCCATATTGGTGTTTTTTAATTTTAATTTTTTTTTTTGGAATTCTCTATCCTAGGTTGGTTAGGAACTGATCATTACAATAATTTTTATTTTCTCTTTTTCTCGGCCTTTCCCAACCAATTTTGGCATTAAAAGAAGTCATAATGGTGTTTTTTTTTTTTAATTTTTATAATTTTTTTGCTATTTTTTATAAATTCTCTATTCCAGGTCGGGTCGGAACTGATCGGAATGATAATTTTTATTTTCTCTCTTTCTAAACCTTTCCCAACCTATTTTGGCTTGAAAAGAAGCCATAATGGGGTTCATTAATTTTTTTAATTTTTTTGCTATTTTTTTGGAATGATCTATTTCGAGTTGGGTAGGAACTGATCGGAACGAGAAGTTTTATTTTCTCTTCTTCTCTGCCTATCCCAACCTCTTTTGGCTTGAAAAAAATCCATAATGGTGTTTTTAATTTTTTCGCTATTTTTTTGGAATTATCATTTCCATGTTGGGTAGGAACTGATCGGAATGATAATTTTTATTTTCCCTCTTTCTAGGTGTTTCCTAACCTGTTTTGGCTTGGAAAGAAGCCATATTGGTGTTTTTTAATTTTAATTTTTTTTTTTTGGAATTCTCTATCCTAGGTCGGTTAGGAACTGATCATCACAATAATTTTTATTTTCTCTCTTTCTCGGCATTTCCTAACCTATTTTGGCTTGAAAAGAAGCCATAATGGTGTTTTTTAATTTTTTGAATTTTTTTCCTATTTTTTTGGAATTCTCTCTTTTGGGTCGGGTAGGAACTGATCGAAACGAAAATTTTTATTTTCTCTCTTTCTAAACCTTTGCCAATCTATTTTGGCTTGAAAAGAAGCCATAAGGGGGTTGTTTAATTTTTTTAATTTTTTTGCTATTTTTTTGGAATTCTCTATTGTGGGTCGGGTAGGAATTGATCGAAACGATAATTTTTAATTTCACTCTTTATGGGCATTTCCCAACCTTTTTTGGCTTGAAAGGTGGCCATAATGGTATTTTTTAATTTCCTAATTTTTTTTTCTATTTTTTTGGAATTCTCTATTGCGGGTTGGGTAGGAACTGATCGGAGTGATAATTTTTATTTTCTCTCTTTCTCGGCCATTCCCAACCTATTTTGGCTTGAAACGAAGCCATAATGATGTTTTTTAATTTTTTGAATTTTTTTGCTATTTTTTTTGAATTCTCTATTGTGGTTCGGGTAGGAATTGATCGAAACGATAATTTTTATTTTCTTTCTTTCTCGGCCTTTCCCATCCTGTTTTGGCTTGAAAAGAAGCCATATTGGTATTTTTTTAATTTTTTTAATTTTTTTGCTATTTTTTTGGAATTCTCTTGTACGGGTCGGGTAGGAAATGATCGGAACGATAATTTTTATTTTCTCTCTTTCTCAGCCTTTGTCAACCTGTTTTGGCTTGAAAAGACGCCATAATGGGGATTTTTAATTCTTTTGCTATTTTTTTGGAATTCTCTTTTATGGGTCTAGTAGGAACTGATCAGAACGATAATTTTTATTTTCTCTCTTCCTCGGCCTTTCTCAACCTGTTTTGGCTTGAAAAGACGCCATAATGGTGATTTTTAATTTTTTTGCTATTTTTTTGGAATTATCTATTCCATGTTGGGTAGGAACTGATCGGAACGATAAATTTTAGTTTCTCTCTTTCTCGGCTTGTCCCAACCTCTTTTGGATTGAAAATAAGCCATAATGGTGTTTTTAATTTTTTTGAACTTTTTTGCTATTTTTTTGGAATTCTCTATTACGGGCCGGGTAGGAATTGATTGGAATGATAATTTTTATTTTCTCTTGTTCACATCCTTTCCCAACCGATTTTGGTCTGAAAAGAAACCATAATGGTGTTTTTTAATTTTTTGAGTTTTTTGCTTTTTTTTTTTTAATTCTCTATTTTGGGTTTGGTAGGAACTGATCGGAACGATAATTTTTATTTTCTCTCTTTCTCAGCATTTCCCAACCTATTTTGGATGGAAAAGAAGCCATAATGGTGTTTTTTAATTTTTTGAATTTTTATGCTATTTTTTTGGAATTCTCTATTCCGGGTCAGGTTGGAATTGATCGGAACGATAATTTTTATTTTATCTCTTTCTAAACCTTTCCCAACCTATTTTGGCTAGAAAAGAAGCCATAATTTGGGTTTTTTTTAAAATTTTTTTTTATTTTTTTTGGAATTATCTATTCCGGGTTGTGTAGGAACTGATCGGAACGATAATTTTTATTTTCTCTCATTCTCGGCCTGTCCCAACCTCCTTTGGCATGAAAAGAAGCCATAATGGTGTTTTTAATTTTTTTGCTATTTTTTTGGAATTCTCTATTACGGGACGGGTAGGAACTGATCAGAACGATAATTTTTATTTTCTCCCCTTCTCGGCCTGTCCCAACCTCTTTTTGCTTGAAAAGAAGCCATAATGGTGTTTTTAATTTTTTTGAACTTTTTCGGCTATTTTTTTGGAATTCTGTATTACGGGTCGGGTAAGAACTGATCGGAATAGTAATTTTTATTTTCACTCATTCACGTCCTTTCCCAACCTGTTTTGGCTTAAAAATAAGCCATAATGGTGTTTTTTAATTTTTTAAGTTGTTTTGCAATTTTTTTTGGAATTCTCTATTCCGGGTTTGGTTGGAATTTATTGGAACGATAATTTTTATTTTCTCCCTTTTTCGGCCTTCCCATCCTATTTTGGCTTGAAAAGAAGCCACAGTGGTGTTTTTTAATTTTTTTAATTTATTTGCTATTTTTTTGGAATTCTCTATTACGGGACGGGTCGGAACTGATCGGAACGATAATTTTTATTTTCACTCTTTCTCGGCGTTTCCCAACCTGTTTTGGATTGGAAAGAAGCCATATTGGTATTTTTTAATTTTTTTAATTTTTCTTTTTGGAATTCTCTATCCTAGGTTGGTTAGGAACTGATCATTACAATAATTTTTATTTTCTCTCCTTTTCGGCCTTTCCCAACCAATTTTGGCTTTAAAAGAAGCCATAATGGTGTTTTTTTTTTTTTTTTGTTGCTATTTTTTATGAATTCTCTATTCTGGGTCGGGTTGGAACTGATCGGAACGATAATTTTTATTCTCTCTTTCTAAACCTTTCCCAACCTATTTTGGCTTGAAAAGAAGCCATAATGGGGTTTATTAATTTTTTTAATTTTTTTGCTATTTTTTTGGAATTATCTATTTCGGATTGGGTAGGAACTGATCGGAATGATAATTTTTATTTTCTCTCCTTCTCGGCCTGTCCCAACCTCTTTTGGCTTGAAACGAAGCCATAATGATGTTTTTTAATTTTTTGAATTTTTTTGCTATTTTTTTTGAATTCTCTATTGTGGTTCGGGTAGGAATTGATCGAAACGATAATTTTTATTTTCTTTCTTTCTCGGCCTTTCCCATCCTGTTTTGGCTTGAAAAGAAGCCATAATGGTATTTTTTTAATTTTTTTGCTATTTTTTTGGAATTCTCTTTTACGGGTCGGGTAGGAAATGATCGGAACGATAATTTTTATTTTCTCTCTTTCTCAGCCTTTGTCAACCTGTTTTGGCTTGAAAAGACGCCATAATGGTGATTTTTAATTTTTTTGCTATTTTTTTGGAATTATCATTTCCATGTTGGGTAGGAACTGATCGGAACGATAATTTTTATTTTCTCTCTTTCTCGGCGTTTCCCAACCTCCTTTGGCTTGGAAAGTAGCCATATTGGTGTTTTTTTAATTTTTTGATTTTTTTTTCTTTTTCTTTTTGGAATTCTCTATTTGGTTAGGAACTCAACAGAACAATAATTTTTATTTTCTCTCTTTCTAAACCTTTGCTAACCTATTTTGGCTTGAAAAGAAGCCATAATGGGGTTTTTTAATTTTTTTGCTATTTTTTTTGGAATTATCTATTCCGGGTTGGGTAGGAACTGATCGGAACGATCATTTTTATTTTCTCTCCTTCTCGGCCTGTCCCAACCTCTTTTGGTGTGAAAAGAAGCCAGGATGGTGTTTTTAATTTTTTTGAACTTTTTCCACTATTTTTTTGGAATTCTGTATTACGAGTCGGGTAAGAACTGATCGGAACAGTAATTTTTATTTTCACTCTTTCACGTCGTTTCCTAACCTGTTTTGGCTTGAAAATAAGCCAAAATGGTGTTTTTTAATTTTTTGAGTTGTTTTGCAATTTTTTTTGAAATTCTCTATTCCGGGTTTGGTTGGAACTGATCGGAACGGTAATTTTTATTTTCTCTCTTTGTCGGCCTTTCCCAACCTATTTTGGCTTGAAAAGAATCCATAGTGGTGTTTTTCTAATTTTTTAATTTATTTGCTACTTTTTTGGAATTCGCTATTACGGGATGGGTGGGAACTCATCGGAACGATAATTTTTATTTTCTCTCTTTCTCAGTGTTTCCCAACCTACTTTGGCTTGGAAAGAAGCCATATTGGTGTTTTTTAATTTGTTGAATTTTTTTTCTTTTTCTTTTTGGAATTCTTTATTTGGTTAGGAACTGAACAGAACAATAATTTTTATTTTCTCTCTTTCTCGGCCTACCCGACCTATTTTGGCTTGAAAAGATGCGATAATGGTGCTTTTTAAGTTTTTGAATTTTTTTGCTATTTTTTATGCAATTCTCTATTACGGGCCAGGTAAGCACTGATCGGAACGATAATTTTTATTTTCACTCGTTCACGTCATTTCCCAACCTATTGTTGCTTGAAAAGAAGCCATAATGGTGTTTTTTAAATTTTAGAGTTTTTTTGCTTTTTTTTTTTTTTGAATTCTCTATTTCGGGTTTGGTAGGAACTTATCGGAACGATAATTTTTATTTTCTCTCTTTCTCAGCCTTTCCCAACCTGTTTTGGCTTAGAAAGAGTCCATAATGGCGTTTTTTTTATTTTTTGAATTTTTTTTCTATATTTTATGGAATTCTCTATTTCGGGTCGGGTAGAAACTAATCGTAATGATAATTTTTATTTTCTCTCTTTCTCGGCCTTTCCCAACATGTATTGGCTTGAAAAGAATCCATAATGGTGTTTTTATTATTTTTTGAATTTTTTTGCTATTTTTTTATGGAATTCTCTATTCTGGGTCGGGTAGAAACTGATCGGAATGATAATTTTTCTTTTCTCTTTTTCTCGGCCGTTGCCAACCTATTTTGGCTTGAAAAGAAGCCATAGTGGTGTTATTTAATTTTTATAATTTTTTTGCTATTTTTTATGGAATTCTCTATTACGGGTCGGGTAGGTACTGATCGTAATGATAATTTTTGTTTTCTCTCTTTCTCGGCCTTTCCCAACCTCTTTTGGCTTGAAAGGGGCCATAATGGTATTTATTAATTTTTTGTTTTTTTTTTTCAATTTTTTTGGAATTCTCAATTACAGGTCGTGTTAGGATGAGTTTGTTAGGATTTGAGCACATGTAGCTCATTTAACACATGGCTCAATTCATAGAGCACATGTTGAATTAACTAGCCAATTATCTTGAGCCATATGGACCAATGACATTAGAGCTAGTATCATATAAATACATAATTGTAATCCAATATGAGATATCAATGAAGAATAAACCAATTTCTTAGTGCATTAGTGCATCTCTCTCTCTCTTAATCTCTCTCTTTCTCTATGGAGGGTGACTACCTCGAATAAAGTCAAATTCCCTACAATCCCCCTCTATTCCCCAATAATTCCCATCAATCTCCATTAGGAACCACTGGGTTCCTAACAGGTCGGGTAGGAACTGATCGGAACGAAAATTTTTATTTTAAATCTTTCTCAGCCATTCCAAACCTATTTTGGCTTGAAACGAAGTCATAATGGTGTTTTTTATTTTTTTGAATTTTTTTGCTATTTTTTACAGAATTCTCTATTTCGGGTCAGGTAGGAACTGATCGTAACGATAATTTTTATTCTCTCTTTTTCTCGGCCTTTGCCAACCTATTTTGGCTTGAAAAGATGCCATAATGGTGTTTTTTAATTTTTTTTAATTTTTTTGTTGTTTTTCTGGAATTCTCTTCTACGGGTCGGGTTGGAACTGATCGGAATGATAATTTTTATTTTCTTTCTATCTCAGCCGTTCTAAACCTGTTTTGGCTTGAAAAGAAGCCATAATGGTATTTTTTAATTTTTTGAATTTTTTTGGAATTTTCTATTGCAGGATGGTTAGGAACTGATCGGAACAATAATTTTTATTTTCTCTTTTTCTCGACCTTTTCCAACCTGTTTTGGCTTGAAAAGAGGTAATAATGGTGTTTTTTAATTTTTTTAATTTTTCTGCTATTTTTTTGGAATTCGCTATTCCAGGACGGGTAGGAATTGTTCGGAACGATAATTTTTATTTTCTCTTTTTTTCAGCATTTGCCGACTTGTTTTGGCTTGAAAAGAAGCCATTTGGTGTTTTTTAATTTTTAAAATTTTTTTGCTATTTTTTTGGAATTCTCTATTCCTGGTTGGGTAGGAATTGATCGGAACAATAATTTTTATTTTCTCTCTATCTCACCCTTTCCCAACCTGTTTTGGCTTGAAAAGAAGCCATATTGGTATGTTTTTAATTTTTTTGCTATTTTTTTGGAATTCTCTATTACGGGTCGGTTAGGAACTGATCGGAACGATAATTTTTATTTTCTCTCTTTCTTGGCCTTTCTCAACCTGTTTTTGCTTGAAAAGAAACCATAATGGTGTTTTCTATTTTTTTGGTATTCTTTATTTCGAGTGGGGCAAGAATTGATCGGAACGATAATTTTTTTTCCCTTTATCTTAGCCTTTCGCAACCTGTTTTGGTTTGGAAAAAAGCCATAATGGTATTTTTTTTATTTTTTATTTTTGGAATTCTATATTACGAGTCAGGTAAGAACTGATCGGAATGATAATTTTTATTTTCACTCGTTTACGTCATTTCCCAACCTATTGTTGCTTGTAAAGAAGCCATAATGGTGTTTTTTAAATTTTTGAGTTTTTTTGCTTTTTTTTTTTTTTTTCAATTCTCTATTTCGGGTTTGGTAGGAACTTATCGGAATGATAATTTTTATTTTCTCTCTTTCTCAGCCTTTCCCAGCCTTTTTTGGCTTGAAAGGAATCCATAATGGTGTTTTTTAATTTTTTGAATGTTTTTGCTATTTTTCTGGAATTCTCTACTCCGGGTTGGGTTGGAACTGATCGGAATGATAATTTTTATTTTCTTTCATTCTCAGCCGTTCTAAACCTGTTCTGGCTTGAAAAGAAGCCATAATGGTATTTTTTCATTTTTTGAATTTTTTTGGAATTTTCTATTGCAGGTTGGTTAGGAACTAATCAGAACAATAATTTTTATTTTCTCTCTTTCTCGGCCTTTTCCAACCAATTTTGGCTTGAAAAGAGGCAATAATGGTGTTCTTTAATTTTTTGAATTTTTTTTCTTTTTTTTTTTAAATTCTGTATTTCAAGTCGGGTAGGAATTGATCGGAACGATAATTTTTATTTTCTCTTTCCTCTGGCCTTTGTCGACTTGTTTTGGCTTGAAAAGAAGCCATAATGGTGTTTTTTAATTTTTAAAATTTTTTTGCTATTTTTTTGGAATTCTCTATTCCTGGTCGGGTAGGAATTGATCGGAACAATAATTTTTATTTTCTCTCTATCTCAGCCTTTCCCAACCTGTTTTAGCTTGAAAAGAAGCCATGTTGGTATTTTTTAATTTTTTTGCTATTTTTTTGGAATTCTCGATTACGGGTCGGGTAGGAACTGATCGGAACGATAATTTTTATTTTCTCTCTTTCTCGGCCTTTCTCAACCTGTTTTGGCTTAAAAAGAAACCATAATGGTGTTTTCTATTTTTTTGGTATTCTTTATTTCGAGTTGGGCAGGAATTGATCGGAACGATAATTTTTATTTTCTCTTTCTCTCGTCCGTTGCCGGCTTGTTTTAGCTTGAAAAGAAGCCGTAATGGTGTTTTTTAATTTTTAAAATTTTTTGGCTATTTTTTTTGGAATTCTCTATTCCTGGTCGGGTAGGAATTGATCGGAACAATAATTTTTATTTTCTCTCTATCTCATCCTTTCCCAACCTGTTTTGGCTTGAAAAGAAGCCATGTTGGTATTTTTTAATTTTTTGAATTTTTTTGTTATTTTTTTGGAATTCTCTATTACGGGTTGGGTAGGAACTGATTGGAACGATAAGTTTTGGCTTGAAAAGAAACCATAATGGTGTTTTCTATTTTTTTGGTATTCTTTATTTCGAGTTGGGTAGGAATTGGTCGGATAATTTTGTTTTCCATTTATCTCAGCCTTTCCCAACCTGTTTTGGTTTGAAAAGAAGCCATAATGGTATTTTTTTTAATTTTTTAATTTTTTTTGCTTTTTTTTTGGAATTCTATATTCCGGGTCTGGTAGGAACCGATCGGAACGATAATTTTTATTTTCTTTCTTTCTCGGCCCTTCGCAACCTATTTTGGCTTGAAAAGAAGGCATAATGGTGTTTTTTAATTTGTTGAATTTTTTTGCTATTTTTTTTATAATTCTCTATTACGGGTTGGGTAGGAACTTATTGGAACATGAATTTTCTTTTTCTATTTGTCTGGGTCTGTCCGGTATCGGCTTGAAAAGAAGCCACAATGGCGTTTTTTAATTTTTTGAAATTTTTTTCTATTTTTTTGGAATTCTCTATTACGAGTCGGGAAGGAACTGATCGGAACAATAATTTTTATTTTCTCTCTTTCTCGGCTTTTCCCAACCTGTTTTAGCTTGAAAAGAAGCAATAGTGGTGTTTTTTAATTTTTTTAATTTATTTGCTATTTTTTTGGAATTCTCTATTACGAGACGGGTCGGAACTGATCAGAACGATCATTTTTATTTTCTCTCTTTCTCGGCCTTTGCCGACTTGTTTTGGTTTGAAAAGAAGCCATAATGGTGTTTTTTAATTTTTTTTTTAAATTTTTTCCTATTTTTTTGGAATTATCTATTCTGGGTTGGGTAGGAACTAATCAGAACGATCATTTTTATTTTCTCTCCTTCTCGGCCTGTCCCAACCTCTTTTGGCATGAAAAGAAGCAATAATGGTGTTTTTAATTTTTTTGAACTTTTTCTGCTATTTTTTTGGAATTCTGTATTGCGGGTCGGGTAAGAACTTATCGGAACAGTAATTTTTATTTTCACTCTTTCACGTCGTTTCCTAACCTGTTTTGGCTTGAAAATAAGCCATAATAGTGTTTTTTAATTTTTTGATTTGTTTTGCAATTTTTTTTTTAATTCTCTATTTCGGGTTTGGTAGGAACTGATCGGAACGGTAATTTTTATTTTCTCTCTTTGTCGGCCTTTCCCAACCTATTTTGGCTTGAAAAGAAGCCATACTGGTGTTTTTTTTTTAATTTTTTTTTAATTTATTTGCTATTTTTTTGGAATTCTCTATTACGGGATGGGTGGAAATTGATCGGAACGATAATTTTTTTTTCTCTCTTTCTCGGTGTTTCCCAACCTGCTTTGGCTTGGAAAGAAGCCATATTGGTGTTTTTTAATTTTTTGAATTTTTTTCTTTTTCTTTTTGGAATTCTCTATTTGGTTAGGAATTGAATAGAACAATAATTTTGATTTTCTCTCTTTCTCGGCATTTTCCGACCTGTTTTGGCTTGAAAAGATGCCATAATAGTGTTTTTTAACTTTTTGAATTTTTTTGCTATTTTTTATGGAATTCTCTATTACGGGTCAGGTAAGAACTGATCGGAACGATAATTTTTATTTTCACTCGTTCACATCATTTCCCAACCTATTGTTGCTTGAAAAGAAGCCATAATGGTGTTTTTTAAATTTTTGAGTTTTTTTGCTTTTTTTTTTTTTTTTTGAATTCTCTATTTCAGGTTTGGTAGGAACTTATCAGAACGATAATTTTTATTTTCTATCTTTCTCAGCCTTTCCCAACCTGTTTTGGCTTAGAAAGAAGCCATATTGGTGT
Source organism: Quercus agrifolia (assembly GCA_029955455.1). NCBI lineage: Eukaryota > Viridiplantae > Streptophyta > Magnoliopsida > Fagales > Fagaceae > Quercus > Quercus agrifolia. Next base: position 34,713,184 of record JARQAD010000002.1, read on the forward strand.
TTTTTAATTTTTTGAATTTTTTTCTTTTTTCTTTTTGAATTCTCTATTCCAGTTTGGTTAGGAATTGATCAGTACAATAATTTTCATTTTCTCTCTTTCTCGGCCTTTTCCAACCTATTTTCGCTTGAAAAGAATCTATAATGGTGTTCTTTTATTTTTTCAATTTTTTTGCTATATTTTATGCAATTCTCTATTTCGGGTCGGGTAGAAACTGATCGGAATGATAATTTTTCTTTTCTCTTTTTCTAGGCCTTTGCCAACCAATTTTAGCATGAAAAGAAGCCATAATGGTGTTATTTAATTTTTTTGCTATTTTTTATGGAATTCTCTATTCCGGGTCGGGTTGGAACTGATCGTAACGATAATTTTTATTTTCTATCTTTCTTGGCTTTTCCTTACTTGTTTTGGCTTGAAAAGGGGCTATAATGGTATTTTTTGATTTTTTTTTCAATCTTTTTTGGAATTCACTATTACGGGTCGGGTAGGAACTGATCGGAACGATAATTTTTATTTTCTCTCTTTCTCGGCCATTCCCAACCTATTTTGGCTTGAAACGAAGCCATAATGGTGTTTTTTAATTTTTTGAATTTTTTTGCTATTTTTTATGGAATTTTTATTTCGGGTCGGGTAGGAACTGATCGTAACGATAATTTTTATTTTCTCTTTTTCTCGGCCTTTGCTAACCTGTTTTGGCTTGTAAAGAAGCCATAATGGTGTTTTTTAATTTTTTGAATTTTTTTGCTATTTTTCTGGAATTCTCTACTCCGGGTCGGGTTAGAATTGATCGGAACGATAATTTTTATTTTCTTTCTTTCTCAGCCGTTCTAAACCTGTTTTGGCTTGAAAAGAAGCCATAATGGTATTTTTTAATATTTTGAATTTTTTTGGAATTTTCTATTGTAGGTTGGTTAGGAACTGATCGGAACAATAATTTTTATTTTCTCTATTTCTCGGTCTTTTCCAACATATTTTGGCTTGAAAAGAGGCAATAATGGTGTTTTTTTTTAATTTTTTGAATTTTTTCGCTATTTTTTTGGAATTCTCTATTTCGGGTCGGGTAGGAATTGATCGGAACGATAATTTTTATTTTCTCTTTTTCTCGGCCTTTGCCGACTTTTTTTGGCTTGAAAAGAAGCCATAATGGTGTTTTTTAATTTTTAAATTTTTTTTGCTATTTTTCTTGAATTCTCTATTCCTGGTCGGGTAGGAATTGATCGGAACAATAATTTTTATTTTCTCTCTATCTCAGCCTTTCCCAACCTGTTTTGGCTTGAAAAGAAGCCATATTGGTATTTTTTTAATATTTTGAATTTTTTTGCTATTTTTTTGGAATTCTCTATTACGAGTCGGGTAGGAATTGATCGAAACAATAATTTTTATTTTCTTTCTTTTTTGGCCTTTCTCAACCTGTTTTGGCTTGAAAAGAAACCATAATGGTGTTTTCTATTTTTTTGGTATTCTTTATTTCGAGTCGGGTTGGAATTGATCGGAACGATAATTTTTATTTTCCCTCTATCTCAGCCTTTCCCAACCTGTTTTGGATTGAAAAGAAGCCATAATGGTATTTTTTTAATTTTTTAATTTTTTTTGCTTTTTTTCTGGAATTCTATATTTCGGGTCGGGTAGGAACTGATCGGAACGATAATTTTTACTTTCTTTCTTTCTCGGCCTTTCCCAACCTATTTTGGCTTGAAAACAAGGTATAATCGATTCTGTATTACAGGTTGGGTAGGAACTTATCGGAACGAGAATTTTCTTTTTCTATTTGTCTTGGCCTGTCCCGTATCGGCTGGAAAAGATGCCATAATGGCATTTTTTTAATTTTTTGAAAATTTTTGCTATTTTTTTGGAATTCTCTATTACGAATTGGGAGGAACTGATCGGAACAATAATTTTTATTTTCTCTCTTTCTCGGCTTTTCCCAACCTGTTTTGGCTTGAATAGAAGCCATAATTGTGTTATTTATTTATTTATTTTTGCTATTTTTTTGGAATTCTCTATTATGAGTCAGGAAGGAACTGATCGGAACGATAATTTTTAATTTCTCTCTTTCTCGGCCTTTCCCAACCTATTTTGGCTTGAAAAGAAGCCATGTTGGTGTTTTTTAATTTTTGGAATTTTTTTACTATTTATTTTAGAATTCTCTATTTCGGGTTGGGTAGGAACTGATCGGAACAATAATTTTTATTTTCTCTCTTTCTTGGCCTTCCCCAACCTATTTTGGCTTTAAAAGATGCCATAATGGTGTTTTTTAATTTTTTGAATTTTTTTGCTGTTTTTTTTGGAATTCTCTATTCTAGGTCGAGTAGGAACTAATCGGAACGATAATTTTTATTTTCTCTTTTTCTTGGCCATTGCCAACCTGTTTTTCCTTGAAAAGAAGCCATAATAGTGTTTTTTAATTTTCTGAATTTTTTTGCTATTTTTTTGGAATTCTCTATGGGATTTGGTATGATACTCATGAGATCGATGAGATTGATATTCAAATATTTCTTCTTAGAACGTATTGATTTGACCCCATAAGCGGGCCCACCGCCCCATAGCATGTTGCCGCCGGAAGCATAACCCCGTATTTCTTCTGTATAATCTCCTAATTGTTCCCGAGCAACTAGAAAGAGATTCTTTAACCAGAAATAATTCAACTCAGATGTAGGATACCTATCCAGAAGTTTTCGCAACTCAATCATGTATGATGGAATCATCAAAGATTTGACCTTTTCGAATTCTGTCTGCAACTCACTATAGGCTCGAGAAACAAAGAGAAGATGTGTACGAATGAGATATCCAGCAACAAGAAGAAGGAAAAGGATTGAATAGAGGAACTCCCGAACATTTTGCGATCTCAGATGTGTCGATATCAATAGTGACTCATTATTTCGATGAATCATTTCTTCGGACAGAAGAAGATTATGTAAACACTTACTCGAAATCTCACTTATTAGATTCCATTGTGGAAGACACAATTTTTTCTGAAGAATTCGCCATGATATATCTGATCCATGCATAATATCATGAAAAATGGATACAAATTTTTGGCTGCTACTTAGTATCGGCAATAGGTCTGAAAAAGTATCTAAAAATATCAAATTTAGATATTTGTACCCTGTCGAAGTAAGGAACCATGGCATATACCGGGCGTTTTCGGGATGCCCCTAAGAACCAACGAATGGCAAGTGCTTTTCCTTGTGCGGATCCTATTTCAATGGGAACTTGATGAGTCGATCCACCTACACGTCTTGCTTTTACTGCTATGTCGGGAGTTACTCCACGTATTGCTTGACATAAAACAAATAGTGGATTTGTTTCTGTCTTTTGTTGAATCTTTTTCATAGCTTGAATAATGATATTTTTTTATTTTTTGAATTTTTTTGCTATTTTTTTGGAATTCTTTGTTTCGGGTCGGGTAGGAACTCATCGGTGCGATAATTTTTATTTTCTCCCTTTCTCAGCCTTTCCCAACCTGTTTTGGCCTGAAATGAAGCCATAATGGTGTTTTTTAATATTTTGAATTTTTTTTTCTATTTTTATGGAATTCTCTATTCCGGGTTGAGTAGGAACTGATCGGAACGATAATTTTTATTTTCTCTCTTTCTCGGCCATTCCCAACCTGTTTTGGCCTGAAATGAAGCCATAATGGTGTTTTTTAATTTTTTGAATTTTTTTTCTATTTTTCTGGAATTCTCTATTCTGGGTCGAGTAGGAACTGATCGGAATGATAATTTTTATTTTCTATCTTTCTCGGCCTTTCCCAACCTATTTTAGAGTATTTATTTGTTTTTTCATAGTTTGGTAATTCTTAAAGGTAAAATATTTTTTTTTTCATAGAAAAATTCCCTAGAAATCACTAGAATGGCTATTGTACTCCCAAAATCGTCAAAATACCCCCAATACCACAAAATATCAAAAAATAAAAAACCCTTGGAAAACTCTTAATTGTCCAAAATTGCCCCGAAACGGCTAGAATGAGTAGTCAAATCTCGATGCCTAGTAAACGGCCAAAATACCCCAAACATCTAAAATGATTAAAATATACATCTCGACATTGCTAAATTGAGCAAAATGCCCTAAAATCTACTAGAATGAGAAGCAACTTGAAACTGACCAAAATACCCTTAAAGTCTAAAAATTCGATTGTATTTTGGCTCAGTTTTGGGAGATTTAGGACATTTTCAATGATTTCAAGGGTACTGTGCTTATTTTGAGGAGTCAATGGTATTTTTGTCATTTTAAAAGTTTCTGTGGGTATTGTGTCGTTTTGTGGGTGTTTTGGTCAATTTCTAGGGTTTTAGGATATTTTGGATATTTGTGGTGCATTTCGATCATTTTGGCAGTTCTGAGGGGGTCCTTTTAGACGTTTAGGTGTATTTATCGGTTTTTTGATCTTTTGGAAATTCTTACGGGTAAAATAAATTTTTTTGACAAAAAAAAAAAAAAAAAAAAAAAACTTTAGAAATCACTAGAATGATCATTATACACCCAGAATCATCAAAATACCCACAAAACCAAAAAAGGTCCAAAAAACGTTTTAATTGTCCAAAATAGCCTCAAAAGCCCAAAAACAACTAAAACAACCCGAAAACCTCTAAAATGATCAAATTAGCCCTGAAACAGCTAGAATGAACAGTCAAATGTCGATACCTCGTAAACGGCCAATATACCCCAAACATCTAAAATGTTTAAATTATACACCTCGACATTTCAAAAATGAGCAAAATGCCATAAAACCTCAAGAATGAGCAAAGAAATTTGAAACCGACCAAAAATACCCGCAAAGTTTAAAAAATCGAATGTATTTTGGCTTAGTTTTGAGATATTTAGGTCATTTTCAAAGGTTTCAAGGGCACTTTGCTTATTTTGAGGATTCAATGGTATTTTGGTTGTTTTAAAAGTTTCCATAGGTTTTGTAGTCGTTTTGGGGGTGTTTTTGTCATTTATTAGGGTTTTAGGATATTTTGGATATTTGTGGTGCATTTTAGTCATGTTGGCAGTTCTAAGGGGGTCATTTTCAACGTTTGTGGGTATTTATCGGTTTTTTGATATTTTGGAAATTTTTGTGGGTAAAATAATTTGTTTTGACAAAAAAAAAATACCCCAAAAATCACTAGAATACCCATTATATTCCCAAAATCACCAAAATACCCTAAAAACCAAAAAATGTCAAAAAAAAAAACCCCTGAAACGTCTTAATTGTCCAAAATAGCATGAAAAGCTTTAAAACGACAAAAATAACCCAAAAACCTCTAAAATGACCAAAATACCATTGAAAAGGCTAGAATGAGTAGTCAAATCTCGATACCTCGTAAACGGCCAATATACCCCGAACATCTAAAATGTTTAAAATATACACCTCGACATTGCTAAAATGAGCAAAATGCCATAAAATCCTCTAGAATGAGCAAAGAAACTTCAAACCGACCAAAATACCCATAAAGTCTAAAAAATCGAGTGTATTTTGGCTTAGTTTATGGATAATTAGGTCATTTTCAATGGTTTATAGGGTACTTTGCTTATTTTGAGAATTCAATGGTATTTTGGTCGTTTTAAAAGTTTTCGGGGGTATTGTAGTAATTTTGGGGGTGTTTTGGTCATTTTCTAGGGTTTTGGGATATTTTGGATATTCGTGGTGCATTTTAGTCATGTTGGCTGTTCTAAGGGGGTCCTTTTAGATATTTGGGGGTATTTATCGGTTTTTTGATATTTTGAAAATTCTTACAGGTAAAATAATTTGTTTTGACAGAAAAAATACCCCAGAAATCACTAGAATAGCCATTATATTTCAAAAATCACCAAAATAACCTCAAAACCACAAAATGTCCACACAAAAAAAAAAAAAAAAAAACCATCTGAAACCTTTTAATTGACCAAAATAGCCTTAAAGATCTAAAAGAATAAAATAACCCAAAAAACTCTAAAACGACTAAAATACCCTTGAAACTGCTGGATTGAGCAGTCAAATCTCAATATCTCGTAAACGGTCAAAATACCCAAAACATCTAAAATGATTAAAATATACACCTCAACATTGCTAAAATGAGCAAAATGCCCTAAAGTCCTCTAAAATTAGCAAAGCTACTTGAAACCGACCAAAATACTTGCAAAGTCTAAAAAATCGAGTGTATTTTGCTTATTTTTGAGGTTTCGATGGTATTTTTGTCATTTTAAAAGATTTAGGGGTTGTTGTCGTTGTTTTGGGGCTTTTGGTCATTTTTTAGGGTTTTGGGATATTTTAGACATTCGTGGTGCATTTTAGTCATTTTGTTATTTTAGTAATTCTTACAGGTAAAATAATTTTTTCCACCAGATAAATACCCTAGAAATCACTAGAGTGACCATTATTCTCCCAAAATTGCAAAAATACCCCAAAACTGCAAAATGTTCAAAAAAAACCCTCCTGAAACCTCCTAATTGACCAAAATAGCGTCAAAAACTCAAAAATGACTAAAATTACCTGAAAACATCTAAATTGACCAAAATACCCCTGAAACGGCTAGATTGAGCAGTCAAAGTAAACGGCCAAAATACCCCAAACATATAAAATGATTAAAATATACACATTTACATTGCTAAAACAAGCAAAATGCCCTAAAATCCTCTAGAATGAGCCAAGCAATTTGAAACTGACCAAAATACCTGCAAAGTTTAAAAAATCGAGTGTATTTTTACTTAGTTTAGGGGTATTTTGGTCATTTTTAGGGGTTTCGAGGGTATTTTGTTTATTTTTTAGGTTCCAATGGTATTTTTGTCATTTTAAAAGTTTTCAAGGTTACTGTCATCGTTTCGGGGGTGTTTTGGTCATTTTCTTAGATTTTGGGATATTTTGGACATTGGTGACACATTCTAGTCATTTTTGCAGTTTGAATGACCATTATACTTAAAAAATCACCAAAATACCCTAAAAAAAAAGTTAAAAAAAAACGCCCTGAAACATCTTAATTGTCCAAAATAGCCTCAAAAACTCTAATACGACAAAAATAACCCGAAAACCTCTAAAATGACCAATATACCCCAGAAATGACTAGAATAAAAAGTCAAATGTCAATACCTCATAAACGGCCAAAATACCCAAAACATCTAAAATGTTTAAAATATACACCTCGACATTGCTAAAATGAGCAAAATGCCCTAAAATCCTTTAGAATGAGCAAGGAAACCTGAAACCGACCAAAATAACCGCAAAGTGTAAAAAATCACTTGTATTTTGGCTTAGTTTAGGGATATTTAGGTCATTTTCAAAGGTTTCAAGGGTACTTTGCATTTTTTGAGAATTCAATGGTATTTTGGGCATTTGAAAAGTTTCCAAGGGTATTGTGGTCGTTTTGGGGGCGTTTTGGTCATTTTCTAGGGTTTTGGGATATTTTGGATATTTATGGTGCATTTTAGTCATGTTGGCAATTCTAAGGGGGCCCTTTTTGATATTTGTAGGTAGTTATTGGTTTTTTGAAATTTTGGAAATTCTTACAGGTAAAATAATTTGTTTTGACAAAAAAAAAAAAAACCCAGCAGAAATCACTAGAATAGCCATTATATTCCCCTAAACACCAAAATACCCCAAAACCACAAAATGTACCCCAAAAAAAAAACCCCTGAAACCTTTTAGTTGACCAAAATAGCCTCAAAGATCTAAAACGACTAAAATAACCTGAAAAACTCTAAAACGACCAAAATACCCTTGAAATGGCTACATTGAGCAGTTAAATCTCAATACATCGTAAATGGCCAAAATATCCCAAACATCTAAAATGATTAAAATATACACCTCAACATTGCTAAAATGCGCAAAATGCCCTAAAATCCTCTAAAATGAGCAAAGCAACTTCAAACCGCCAAAAATACCCGCAAAGTCTAAACAATTGAGTGTATTTTGGTTTTAAAAGTTTTCGAGGGTATTGTGGTCGTTTTGGGGGCGTTTTGGTCATTTTCTAAGGTTTTGGGATATTTTGGATATTCGTGGTGCATTTTAATCATTTTGGCTGTTTTAAGGGGGTCATTTTTTACGTTTCGGTGTATTTATCGGTTTTTTGATATTTTAGTAATTCTTACGGGTGAAATAGTTTTTTTTTTCACAAGAAAAATACCCTAGAAATCACTAGAATGACCATTATTCTCCCAAAATCGCCAAAATACCCCAAAACCGCAAAATGTCCAAAAACACCCTCCCGAAACCTCCTAGTTTACCAAAATAGCCTCAAAAGCTCAAAAATGACTAAAATAACCCGAAAACCTCTAAATTGAACAAAATAGCCCTGAAATGGCTAGAATGAGCAATCAAATCTCGATACCTCATAAACGGCAAAAATACCTCAAACATCTAAAATGATTAAAATATACATCTCGACATTTCTCAAATGAGCAAAATACCCTAAAATCCTCTAAAATGAGCAAAGCAACTTGAACCCGACCAAAATACCATCAAAGTGTAAACAATCGAGTGTATTTTGGCTTAGTTTAGGGATTTTTAGGACATTTTAAACGGTTTCTAGGGAACTTTGCTTATTTTGAGGATTCAATGGTATTTTGGTAATTTTAAAATTTTTTGTGGGTATTGTAGTCGTTTGGGGGGCGTTTTGGTCATTTTCTTGGGTTTTGGGATATTTTGGATATTCGTGGTGCATTTTAGTCATGTTGGCAGTTCTAAGGGGGTCTGTTTAGACCATTGGGGGTATTTATTGGTTTTTTGATATTTTGGAAATTCTTACTGATAAAATAATTTGTTTTGACAGAAAAAATATCCCAGAAATCACTAGAATAGCCATTATATTCCCAAATTCTCAAATATAATCCCAAAACCACAAAATATCCGAAACAAAAAACCCTCTGAAACCTTTTAATTGACCAAATTGGCCTCAAAGATAAAAAAAATGACTAAAATAACCTGAAAAACTCTAAAATGACTAAAATACCCATAAAATGGCTGGATTGAGCACTCAAATCTTAATACCTCGTTAACGGTCAAAATACCCCAAACATCTAAAATGATTAAAATATACACCTAAACATTGCTAAAATGAGCAAAATGCCCTAAAGTCCTCTAAAATTAGCAAAGCAACTTGAAACCGACCAAAATACCCGCAAAGTCTAAAAAATCAAGAGTATTTTGCTTATTTTTTAGGTTTCCGTGGTATTTTTGTTGTTTTAAAAGTTTTAAGGGTTGTTGTCGTCGTTTTTGGGGCGTTTTGGCCATTTTTTTGGGTTTTGGGATATTTTAGACATTCTTGGTGTATTTTAGTCATTTTGGCAGTTCTAGGTGGTCGATTTGGAGGTTTTGGTGTATTCATCAGTTTTTTCATATTTTGGTAATTTTTATGGGTAAAATAATTTCTTTTGCAAAAAAATACCCTAGAAATCACCATTATGGCTATTATACACCAAAAATCACAAAAATACCCCCAAAACCACAAAAACACCCCCAAAACCACAAAATGTCCTAACAAATACCCTCAGAAATGTCTTAATTGAACAAAATATCCTTGAAACGGCTAGAATGACTAGTCGAATCTCGATACCTCATAAACGGCCAAAATACCCTAAACATGTAAAATGATTAAAATATACTTTTCGACATTGCTAAAATGAGCAAAATGCCCTAAAATCCTCTAAAATGAGCAAAGCAACTTGAAACCGACCAAAATACCCTCAAAGTCTAAAACTCAAGTGTATTTTGGCTTAGTTTAGAGATATTTTGGTCATTTTCAAAAGTTTCAAGGGTACTTTGCTTATTTTGAGGATTCAACGGTATTTTGGTCATTTTAAAAGTTTCCGAGGGTATTGTGGTCGTTTTGTGGGCGTTTTGATCGTTTTCTAGGGTTTTGGGATATTTTGGATATTCGTAGTGCATTTTAGTCATTTTGGCTGTTCTAAGGGGGTCCTTTTAGACGTTTTGGTGTATTTATCGGTTTTTTGATATTTTCAAAATTCTTATGGGTAAAATGATTTTTTTGACGGAAAAAATACCCAGAAATCACTAGAATAACCATTATATTCCCAAAATCACCAATATAATCCCAAAACCACAAAATGTCCAAAACAAAAAACCCTCTGAAACCTTTTAATTGACCAAATTAGCCTCAAAGATCTAAAACAACTAAAATAACTTAAAAAACTCTAAAATGACTAAAATACCCATAAAATGGCTGGATTGAGAAGTCAAATCTCAATACCTCGTAAACGGTCAAAATACCCCAAACATCTAAAATGATTACAATATACACCTAAACATTGCTAAAATGAGCAAAGTGCCCTAAAGTCCTCTAAAATTAGCAAAGCAACTTGAAACCGACCAAAATACCTACAAAGTCTAAAAAATCAAGTGTATTTTGCTTATTTTTGAGGTTTCCATGGTATTTTTGTTGTTTTAAAAGTTTTAAAGGTTGTTGTCGTCGTTTTTGGGGCGTTTCGGCCATTTTTTTGGGTTTTGGGATATTTTAGACATTCTTGGTGTATTTTAGTCATTTTGACAGTTCTAGGTGGTCGATTTGGAGGTTTTGGTGTATTTATCAGTTTTTTCATATTTTGGTAATTCTTATGGGTAAAATAATTTTTTTTGCAAAAAAATACCTTAGAAATCACCAAAATGGCTATTATACTCCAAAAATACCCCCCAAACCACAAAATGTCCAAAAAAATACCCTCAGAAATGTCTTAATTGACCAAAATAGCCCTGAAATGGCTAGAATGACTAGTCAAATCTCGATACCTCGTAAACGGCCAAAATACCCCAAACATCTAAAATGATTAAAATGTACTTTTCGACATTGCTAAAATGAGCAAAATGCCCTAAAATCCTCTAAAATGAGCAAAGCAACTTGAAACCGACCAAAATACCCTTAAAGTCTAAAACTCAAGTGTATTTTGGCTTAGTTTAGGGATATTTAGGTCATTTTCAAAAGTTTCAAGGGTACTTTGCTTATTTTGGGGATTCAATGGTATTTTGGTCATTTTAAAAGTTTCTGAGGGTATTGTGGTCGTTTTGTGGGCGTTTTGGTTGTTTTCTAGGGTTTTGGGATATTTTGGATATTCGTGGTGCATTTGTCATTTTGGCTGTTCTAAGGGGGTCATTTTAGACGTTTCGGTGTATTTATCGATTTTTTGATATTTTAGTAATTCTTACGGGTGAAATAATTTTTTTTTCACAAGAAAAATATCCTAGAAATCACTAGAATGGCAATTATTCTCCCAAAATCGCCAAAATACCCCAAAACCGCAAAATGTCCAAAAAAACCCTCCCGAAACCTCCTAGTTTACCAAAATAGCCTCAAAAACTCAAAAATGACTAAAATAACCTGAAGACCTCTAAACTGAACAAAATAGCCTTGAAATGGCTAGAATGAGCAGTCAACTCTCGATACCTCATAAACAGCCAAAATACCCCAAACATCTAAAATGATTAAAATATACATCTCGACATTTCTCAAATGACCAAAATGCCCTAAAATCCTCTAAAATGAGCAAAGCAACTTGAAACCGACCAAAATACCATCAAAGTGTAAACAATCGAGTGTATTTTGACTTAGTTTAGGGATATTTAAGACATTTTCATCGGTTTCTAGGGTACTTTGCTTATTTTGAGGATTCAATGGTATTTTGGTCATTTAAAAATTTTCTATGGGTATTGTAGTCGTTTGGGGGCGTTTTGGTCATTTTCTTGGGTTTTGGGATATTTTTGATATTCGTTGTGCATTTTAGTGATGTTGGCAGTTCTAAGGGGGTCCTTTTAGACTTTTGGGGCTATTTATCGGTTTTTTGATATTTTGGAAATTCTTACAGGTAAAATGATTTGTTTTGACAGAAAAAATACCCCAGAGATCACTAGAATAGCGATTATATTCCCAAAATCACCAATATAATCCCCAAACCCTAAAATGTCCAAAACAAAAAACCCTCTGAAACCTTTTAATTAACCAAATTAGCCTCAAAGATCTAAAACGACTAAAATAACCTGAAAAACTATAAAATGACTAAAATACCCATAAAATGGCTAGATTGAGCAGTCAAATCTCAATACCTCGTAAACGGTCAAAATACCCTAAACATCTAAAATGATTAAAATATACACCTAAACATTGCTAAAATGAGCAAAATGCTCTACAGTCCTCTAAAATTAGCAAAACAACTTGAAACCGACCAAAATACCCGCAAAGTCTAAAAAATCAAGTGCATTTTTCTTATTTTTGAGGTTTCCATTGTATTTTTGTCGTTTTAAAAGTTTTAAAGGTTGTTGTTGTCGTAGTTTTTGGGGTGTTTCGGCCATTTTTTTGGGTTTTGGGACATTTTAGGCATTCTTGGTGTATTTTAGTCATTTTGGCAGTTCTAGGTGGTCGATTTGGAGGTTTTGGTGTATTTATCAGTTTTTTCATATTTTGGTAATTCTTATGGGTAAAATAATTTTTTTTGCAAAAAAATACCCTAGAAATCACCAGAATGGCTATTATACTCCAAAAATCACAAAAATACCCCCAAAACCACAAAGACACCCCCAAAACCACAAAATGTCCAAAAAAATACCCTTAGAAATGTCTTAATTGACCAAAATAGCCTTGAAACGGCTAAAATGACTAGTCAAATTTCGATACCTCGTAAATGGCCAAAATATCCCAAATATCTAAAATGATTAAAATATATTTTTCGACATTGCTAAAATGAGCAAAATGCCCTAAAATCCTCTAAAATGAGCAAAGCAACTTGAAACCGACCAAAATGCCCTCAAAGTCTAAAACTCAAGTGTATTTTGGCTTAGTTTAAGGATATTTTGGTCATTTTCAAAAGTTTCAAGGGTACTTTGCTTATTTTGAGGATTCAATGGTATTTTGGTCATTTTAAAATGTTTCTGAGGGTATTGTGGTTGTTTTGAGTGCATTTTGGTCGTTTTCTAGGGTTTTGGGATATTTTGGATATTTGTGGTGCATTTTAGTCATTTTGGCTGTTCTAAGGGGGTCATTTTAGACGTTTCGGTGTATTTATCGGTTTTTTGATATTTTAGTAATTCTTACAGGTAAAATAATTTTTTTACACAAGAAAAATATCTTAGAAATCACTAGAATGGCCATTATTCTCCCAAAATCGCCAAAATACCCCAAAACCGCAAAATGTCCGAAAAAAACCCTCTTAAAACCTCATAATTTACCAAAATAGTCTCAAAAACTCAAAAATGACTAAAATAACCTGAAAACCTCTAAACTAATCAATGATTGATTGACTTTAAGGCTTCATATCAGTTAATAGACATTTTTCCTATTATGGAACTTATAATTTCAGACCAGATCTACCTTAATTTTAGGCTTTTATTATTTAGAACATTTTTTTAGCTATTTTCCTATTTTTGATTTGCTAATTTCAGACCAAATCAACTTTTATTTAGGGTTTTATTATTTAGTATATTTTTATATTTTCTATTTTCAGTCATGTCTTATAAGTAGCATGCACTCATTGTAATAGAGAGATCATTGTATAAAAAAAATCAGAAAAGGTGAGGCTTTGCTCTTCTTTTGGTTCTTCAAAAACTGTGAACTTATCAGGGATTCTTCCTTGTGGCATTCAAATTTTATATTTTTGGTTCGTGATTCAATTATAATCACTGGGTCAAGGTGTTATACTTATACCTTTGGTTCGCGTTTCAATTATGAACATTGGGTCAGGGTTTCTATCAAAAATCTGAATTTTAGATTTCTTGGGCAAGTATTCCAATATTGTTTGTTGGGTCTCAAAGTGTGTCGATTGAGGTTCGCATCATTTGGTTTTAGAGCACATGTTCTAAAATTAGTTTTCTATCCCTTTATCTTTTGTTTCCTGTTTTCATCCTATCTTGTTCCTTTTGTGTTCTTTATTCCTCGTTCTTATTTTGTGACGTGTACTTGGTTAAAATTGTGCACCAAGCTCCAACCAAAAAAAAAAAAAAAAAAAAAAAAAAAAAAAAGAAAAAAGAAAAAAGAAAAGAAAAGAAGAGACTTCAGAAAAGAAATAGAAAACAGAAAAAAAAAATTGTTTGTCGTTTTAGTTCTCTTAGACCAAAATATTGTTTTCTTTTGTCCTCTTCCTTTGATTTATTATTTCTGTAATATTTCTTGCCATTGGTATTAGTTTAAATACTACAAGTTGAATTTCTTGATTAAGTTTATTAGTTTAAGCAGAACTGAAAAGGGGAAGCTATGAGTGGAAAAAGGCAAGAGAGTGTGAGACTAATATCAGGAAAAAGCCAATTTAAGAGTGAAACACGAGTGTGAGTGACATAATTTGAGTGCAAACACATGAGGGAGTGTTGTGATGAATTATTTTATCATTTCTTTGTAGTTTCAAAAGTATGTCTTCTAGGGGCGAAGCATCAAACAGAGGAGGGGAGGAGTCATCCATCATGTTGCAGGCTATGCAACAACAATTTGAATGTATGAACGTGGTGTTTAATGATATTCAGGATCGGATGGATAAGCAGGACGCTGTTATTGCTTCTTTGCATGAGGAGCGTCACCAAAAAGCCCCTAATGCTAGAAGGCAAGGAAGGCATGCGCATGTTGATGATTCTGATGACTACCATGAGGATGAGTTTGAAGATGAAGAGGATCAAGCTTCATTGAACAACGAGGGCAGGTTTGTGCCAAGGGGAGAAAGGCGTGGTAGAGGGTTTCGAAGAGATCCAAGATGGCAAGATGGGATTGACAGAAACCTAGGAAACATCAAATTGAAGATACCATCGTTCCAAGGGAAAAATGAACCAGAAGTGTACTTGGAGTGGGAGAAGAAGGTGGAGTTCATCTTTGAGTGCCACAACTACTCCAAGGAGAAAAAAAGTAAAACTAGCTGTGATTGAGTTTACTGACTATGCTATTATATGGTGGTCACTTCACTTTTGTCCTAATCGTAGCTAGACTCTGAGGTCTTATCCATAGAAGGATGCACTTTCTAGTTACCCCCTCATGGGATAAATGGCAGTGTAGTTTGGCCTTGATTTGGATTTGGCAGCTGTTGGGCCTCATTTTCGGACCAAGGTGCAAATCCCTTTGGAATGGGACTAGATGAATCACGTCCTCCTCCTACAACCAATTGTTGCATCATGCGCATCATTTCTACCATCTGCTTTTTCAAAAGAGCGATCTCATAGGTGTTTTCCTCAATGGAGGAAGGGCCACTAGTAGACATCTCCTTAGCACAAGACCTAGTGATGATGGGATCAAGATGTGGTGGTAACTTGGACTATTTCCTTTAAGCAATCTTTTCTCTCTATAATCCTAGAAATGAAAAGAATGAGATTGGAAAGAAATGGGGTTCATTTGGAAATTTGAAAATGTGGAAACACAAAACAAACACAAAGTTAGTTTAGGTTCTTGCTTATTTAAAATGCACCTATCATTTTTCAAATATTGGCTTGGATGCTTGAGCTGGTTTTTATCATGGTGAGTTTCTATAATGATACAAAATTAATGCACAAGCTTGGCAAGTAACCAGAACTTTCATATCATGCTTGAAATTGCGGGATGGACCCCTCTCTTTTGATTACAAAGAAAGCAATGCTTTTATAAAACTTTGGCTTTTTACAAGGCCCCAAAAACATGGGCTATATACAATGGCCCCAACCATAGGCTTTTCACAATACAACATATGGAGGCTTTATTTTAGATGGGTCTTGCTTTCTTGGAGAAGATCTTGAACTCTTGGCAATGTCCTCCATGGTGTGGAGTTTCGGCTATTTGCAACAAATTTTATCTATACACATTTACATTATGAAGCCATTAGTGTATTCATGCATATCCTTGTAGGGTTGGAAACCCTTAAGGACTGGGTATGATCTAATGTGCAAGCAACAGGGTTGCTTTTCCCTAGGGGTTAATCATAGATGCTACATGAATGAGATGGATAGAACTTGGAGTAAAGCACAACTCTTCATCGCAAGCAAAAAGGGCAAACCTGGAAACGGCAACAAGACACTTTCCCCTTGACTCATTTTGAAATCAATCCTAACAAGGGTATCCTACCCTAAGCTTGGATGTTCACTCATCTTGGCTCTTCCTAGTTGTCATGGGTTTTGACTTACTCTAGGCCAACTATATGAGACATGACTTAACTAGTAAGTTGGTCCTAATCTTAGGGGGGACCTCGATCATCTAATCCTTCCCTTCATGGAAGTTGTGAGATAGAGCGAATCAAGGGGGTCTTTTCAGCTACTCCTATCCACCCATGGACTTAGAAATGCCTACAAGTCGATGCCTAGTAACTACCTAAGGTATACAAATCTAGCAATCGCCTTCAAAGCTAAGTCAAGTTTTAAAACAATATGAGGGGTGATGTCATGCATTTTGAAATGAAAGGGGAAAGACTTTCCAAGCACAATAGATATATTTACAGATAAAAATGTAGCATAAATTAAATCTACTATCCTAGGTTTGCACATGTGAAGGAAAGGTGTAAAGCATGCTTAGGAAAGCAGGAAAAATTCACACATACGGAAATACCGCAAAAGCCAGTATTTTGGAAAACCATTTTAAAAATATTTTTGAGAAATATTTTTGATTTTCGAAAATATTTTACTAAGGATATAGTAAAAGCATTTTTTAAAAAGAAAGCCTCGGAGGCTAATGCCAATTTCAATGCTTTTTGAAAGTCAATGTCCAAAGATTAAGATTTTATCAAAAGCTCTAAAGGCTAAACTCTTTAAGTGTCCTCAGTGGAGTAGCCAGTTTGTCGATCTCTCGCGGTGGTTCGACCACCCATCACAGCAATGCTCGCGCGCTTTTAAGAATGTGCATGTAAGCTTGGAGCTTGAGTGCTGTGAAGAGAGGGTGAAGGGTACCTCTGGTGTGTGATTGGAAATGAGTCAATTTTAATCGAGTTACCAAAGGTAAGTGAAGTCACCATCAATCATTGGGTTTCTTCTAAAGTGTGATTGGTCACCTAACTCTATTTGATTTTATTACCAATCCTAGGCTAAGAAAAAATGTCGTTTTTCCTAATCTAATATAGGTGGATAACAAAATCTTGATTCTTGAGTTCGGAAGTCTAATTACACATGGGGAAGGTGTTAGGCACCCCCACAACGCATGTCCGTAGACAGTCCTTTATTTTGGTAAAATCTTAATTTTAGGAAATCGACAATTAAAAAAAAAGAAAAAAGAAAAAGAAAAAAAAGCTATTAGCATTAGCTTTCAGGGCTTTAATGGAATTGGGTTAAAGTTTGGTGTTAGAAAGGGCATGGTCTTGATCAATGCTTCCCTAGTGTGTTTGAAATCGTTGCCAAATTTCCACGATGAAAACCTGGTAGCATTTTGCCTTATTTTTCATGGTAGAAATCCTTGGGTGCGTCATAGCACACAAAACACTATTCTCACCAAGCTTTTATAGTAAGAATACAGCAATGGAAGTGCCCCATTTTTGCAGCAAAAATCCAACAGAGTTTCGTGTTTGGTGCACTATAGCACACCAGCAGGGATTCATGCTTGTGTATACAACGCGTGCCAAGACGAGCTGAAGCCCTTTAAAGAACCAAGCATATTGATATGTGTCACATACATGGGGAAACCAATGTCACTCAGGTGACATGCAATGAAACAATCACACTGCGATGATCGATTCATGCACACAATATAGTGTGAATATGCACCAACAGCAAGTGCCTTAAGTGCATACTCACACTACAAGGTCAAGAATACTCATGACTAGAGAGGGTAAGAAGCCATAAGAGTCCATCATACAAAGTGCACGATCACGCACAAACAAGCATATATAGATATATATACATCATGCACAACGCTATCATATAAAGTGGGAAAGTAAAGCAGACATTGGCAACATTCCAAGGGTATGGCCCAACAAGGTACGAGAAATGTAAATAAAACATTACCATACCCAAGAAACGTGGCTTATGCAAGGTACAATGAAAGGAAACCATAGTATATGGTTCTAAAGAGAATGCTAAGAGAGAGAGAGAGGGAGGAAACTG
This sequence comes from Quercus agrifolia, assembly GCA_029955455.1. NCBI lineage: Eukaryota > Viridiplantae > Streptophyta > Magnoliopsida > Fagales > Fagaceae > Quercus > Quercus agrifolia. The sequence continues at coordinate 34,731,104 of JARQAD010000002.1, forward strand.
CTCAAGGAGGCTAGGCCTCCTAATCTATTGAACATTGCCCATATTGGGCTTGCATCTTCTTGCTTGCATCCTTACCCATTTAGCTTGCATCTTGGAAGTTGCGCCCTTGCTTCGATCGTCCTTTCTCCAAGTGTGTACATGAAATGACAAAGGAAACAAGCCTATAGAAAAGTAAAGAAACAGCTAGAAAGAAAGCATGCAAAAGGACAAACTATCAAAGAGAGCTAAACGGGGGCAAACAAGCATGTTATCAAACAAAAGGTCCTAGAAGGACAAATTTAGGTTTGGATCGGGCATCCATAGTTCCATTAAATTGGAGTATGGACGATACATGTACCATCAAGCAAAGTTCCTAAAAGAGACTCAGGGTCTCGTGTATCAAGGACGGGTGTGATATTCAAACAAACTAAAACCCTAATAAGCATAAAAGAGATAAAACAAAACAAAATAGATAAACAGATGCTTATAGATATGAAAACTAGGTTTAACAGAGGCTAAGCATGTGAAGAAAACAAAGGAAAAACAAACAAGAATGAATTAAGGTTTTTGGGCAAGAGCATGCGTGCACATCCCAACTGTATGCATATGCATACTTCGAGTATGCGTACTCATGCATAAAGCATGTGCACGCCCAAAACCTTAACCTAGAAACACAGAACAAAAAACACAAAAGAAACAAGAAAACTAACAACCTAGCATGCTTCTAATATAAACATGAAGTAAACCTAAACTAAACAAACATGTTATAAACAATCAAGCATATATACAAACACAAAAACAAAGGAAAATCAAAGAAACATGAAGAGCCAAAGTTAGAACATTTACCTTAACACTAGAACTCCTTAGATCTTGATTTTGACTATTCCCCTTAATCAATCTATTCACAACCAAATAAAAAATAAATTAGTATACTTTAGAACTCGAAGATCAAGACCAGAAAAGGTTTCAATCAAACAAAATTTGACTTGAGGATGTTTTTGTGAAAAACTCCCTCTTTGATTCACTATTTTCTAGTGAATCTTGTGTGTTTTACCACCTTTTTTGTCCACTGAAAAAGTGTCTTTTATGGCTTTATATAGTAAAAAAATAGGGATTTGAGGCGATTCCCAAATGATGTGTGATTCGTTTTATACTAGAATAAAGTGCAAAAAACTTTCCTTACATAGTTTCTGAAACCCTAGCATGCGTGCATGCCCATGGATGTGTGCACATGCCATAAGCATGTGTATGCATAGCATGAGTGTGTGTATGCGTATGTGTGTATGCATGCACACACTTTAGGGTTTCCAACAACCTTTCTTTTCCAAAAATAGTATTATTCTTCCAAAAATAAGTTATATTTTCCACAAAAACTTTCCTTAAGTCAATTTTCATCTAATTGGGCCCTAAACCAACCTTAGTCTTTTAGAGTACTACCATTATTAGGGAATGGGGGTCCGAGTTGTAAGGGGTATAGAATACTGTGTCTACACTCTCTACTCTTGAATTTTAGCAACATCAATACCGAAATATCAAAATTATCTCAGACTTGTTAGTTCTCTCTTTTCTTTTTTCTTGTTTTTCAACAACACCAATACTAAATTTTGCATCTCTCCTTTTTAAAAATAAAAAGAAACTAACAGTAAATTGAAACCAATGAAGAAACTAACAGAATGGAATTTTTGTGGGCCAATAAAGAAACTAACGGAACTGGGAAAAGAATTTTGGCAATCCCATTAACGAAAAGTTAGTTTCTCTCTCCTCTAAATTTCAACAACATCAATACTAAACTACCAAAATTATGTTAGACTTGTCAGTTTCTCTCTCTTCTTTTTTCTTGTATTTTGGCAACACCAATACTGAATTTTGCATCTCTCCTCATTTTGCTAATAACCTTGCACAATATCCATAAAGTCTATAAACTCTAATTTTAATAATATTTAGCCAAAAGACTCCTCATGCTTACTTAGCCAAAACAAATAAAATAAAAAACTAAAATAATGGATAACAAAAATTGTCAAGTCTTGTGTGCTTCGGTCCCACATTGGTAATGAGTGTGAATTAAGAATGCTTTATAAAAAATCTAAATAAATGAAAATTTGATCATTCAATTAAAAACATTAAATATTTATAATAAAATATGAAAGCATATAATGTAACACTTAATGCAATATTAATTGTTAAGTAATTTTTTTATAAGGTAAACATACTAGGACAAAGTTTAGTTACAAAATTGGTTGTATCCTAACTTTACTCAATATCTTTTTATTGGGGGTGAATTTTGACAAATTTATCATTGGATTACATCTTGTTCTTGTATCCTCTATGCATGCAAAATTTCTAGAAAATTAAAGATTAATAGTTATGTCATCAATGAATTGCTTAAATTGTAAGTTTTTGTAGTTTAAAATTATGTATAAAATATAAGCTTATAGATCATATAGAAAATAATATTTGTTTGAAACAAAATTTGACATGTGTATTAAGAGTGTAAAGAACATATAATTCAACAGTTAGATTTTCAAAATATATAGTAAGGTTTATTTTATTGAGTAAGGTTGTAGTTTTAAGTTACAACAAATTTTTTAGCCAACTTTGTCCAACATATAAAGAATTCAACAATTTTTTAAAGCTTGAGTTCATGTGCTAGCAATCGGTGACATGATAAATTATCCACATGGTCTTCTTCTTCTCCTTGTTTTTTGCTTTCTTTCTTCTTTCTCTAGAGGTCTTCTTCTTCTCCTTGCAAGCATTTGCCCACTTGCTACAAGCTCCTGTGATGAGGCAGATTCAATAATCAATGAAAGGTTTCTCGTACCTTGCCTATTCATTTGGTTGCATGGTTTTGTTAAAGGTGGATTTTTGTTGGGTATGGTCGAATGTTTGTGTGGATATTTTTTGATTTTTGGGTTTGGGTGTTCGAGAAATGGTATTTTTGGGAATGAGTATTTATGAATTTGTGGGGTTGTGCTTTGATTTGGGTCTAGAGAAAGAGGAAAGAAGAAAGAATAAAGAAGGAAGAACAAGAAGTTGATCTGGAGAAAGAAGAAAGAAGGGTGAACGAGAAAGCAGGAACTCGAGTTTTTAAGACTAGAGGCTTGAGTTTCATGCTCAAGTTTTTAAGACTAGAGGCTTGAGTTTCATGCATATTTTTTTTATCCACCTTAGCTTTGCCACCATTTAGAACTTGAGTCTTAAAAACCCTACGAGTCTCTAAAATTTGAGATGTTACTTTGCAAAATAATTTACAAAATCTGTTAACTAATGAAATTGTTAATAATTTGGAGTTAAATGGCAAAAATACCCATGGATGATGGGGGGACATTTCAGACATTCCGCAAGAAGCATAGTGCTATTTAATAGTCGAGAATATTAAGGCAATACAGCACGTATTTAGATAGGGAAAAACAGGGGGGGGGGGGGGGGGGAAATCTAACCCATATTGATATTGGTCTTAAAATCTTTGTATATAAAAAAGAATACCCTCGTGTTTCCTTTATTTCTCAGCAATTCCATTTTTCCTTAAAAATTTCAAAACATCCACAGCCACAACAATTTACACACTCTCTCTCTCTCTCTCTAAACTCTTCAAACCCCCCTTGCATTTAGAATAGAATCCGTCAATCCCATCTCTCACGCTTCCTATTTTTAACTCCAAAAATTAAAAATCAACTAAAAAATCACATACTTAAAAAAAAAACTATGAAACAAAAATAATAGAAAACCATTAATACCCTCTCTCTCTCTCTCTCTCTCTGTCTCTCTCTCTCTATTAAAAACAAATAAACAAAAACAATAAAAAACAGAAAAAAGCAAAACAATCCTGCAAAAACCACCCTTCATATCTGAAAACCACTTTTTTGTTTGTTTATTTTTGTCAAATACCCAAAAGCCGTTTCATGGTTTAATTCATTTTTTTGTTTTTCCAATTTAATTTTCGTTCTCATATAATTTATTTTGTGGGATGAGAAAGAGAAAGAGAAGGTGATGGGTGTAATAGAGAAGTGGGGTACATGGGAAGAACTCCTCCTTGGTGGGGCCATACTCCGCCACGGCACCCGAGATTGGGACATCGTCGCCGCTGAGCTCCGTGCCCGAAACCAATCTTCTCCCTACATTTTCACCCCCGAGGTAAATTTTTACTATTCATCCAATCTAATATACTCTATAAAATACTTATTTTGCTTCACCACCTTCTTCGTTTCGCTCCATTTTTCAGTCGTACTCGTTTTTATATATATTTTTACTTTGTAAAATTAAAATTTAAAAAAAGTAATTGTTTACTGTGTCTTTTTTTTTTTTCACAGTTTTACTTTTATTTAGGGACCCGCAACCGCAAACTGTTTTAAAGAGTGTAACCGTTACATGTAATGTAACGTTGGGTTTGTTTCTCATTTTTAATTACTGTGTCTGTTACTCTGTGTTTCTGAAAATGAATCTCACTCAATGACTCAAACATCCTTATCTTCTAAAATCAATCAATCAATGTTAAGCCTCATTACTTGGACTTGTTTGTATATGCATTACTAGGAGAGAGCTTAACCAATGACATTGACTTCACTCATGTCATTAGCATAATATTTTCTCTTTTGTTAATCGGACATTTGATATTCAGGGTATTTTATAAATGTCATGGAAAGTTGTCACATAGTTACTCTCAATACATTGTAGGATGGAAGAGCATCTCATATGTATTATTAATGAATTAATTAACAAGGATGTGCTTTCCTTATTTATTTTATTAACTACCCAATGATCTTACTTCTCTAGTGTATATATATAACTGAGGTTACTCACAATTTATTTATGATCCATTGATTCTGATGTTATTTACTAGTCTCCCATACAGTAGTAAATAAATTCCGATTCTGTAACTTCTTGTGTTAAATAAATTTTATATAGTCACAAGACTCACAACTAATGTTTCTTCCTTTCTTGTCAATTGCCATGTAGTATTATTGAATTTTACTCTGTAGTAGATGCTACAATACAGTCATGTAATGGTCTAGATGTGTATTTTCTTTTCAAAGTCACAATTTCATTTCCATAACTGCACTATTCTATTCCTATCCATCAAAAAATTAATGTTTGTAAGAAAAAGTGGCTGCAGTTTTGAGCTCATTATTGGTTTGTTTTGATTATTATGAAAATGCTGCTGTTTTTGGCAATCTTAACACAGAGTTTATGGCCCTCTTGTTGACACGGATGGCTTCTTTAAACGCAGATTAGTTAATTGCATTTTTACTTTTTTTTTTTTTTTTTTTTTTCTTTCAGTATTCTGAAACATGGACCCACCCATTCTTAGGTTCCAATATTGGTTTAATTCATTCATTTATGTTTTAAAAGTTGGGGTAATGCAGGACTTAAGGACTTACTTGCTTGACTTCGCCCCCAACCCACAACCCCCCTTTTATTTTCTATATATATATATATATATATATATATATATATTTATATCCTTGTTTTATGTATATTAATCCTGGCTAAGAAAGCCATAGGACCCTCCTTAGCATTTTATTGTACAAATTAGGCATGCTGACTTCTCAACTTGTAATCATTCTCTGCCGAGGTGGACCTTCCGTCAATATTTTCTGGATTGAATTCAGTATTTCGAAAAACCTGAAATACTTCTCTGACTAATTCTTTACTTCATATTTCATCAACAGGATGACGTGTCAAGTTCAAATTACTTTTTTTTTTTTTTTTTTTTACTATGATCATTGGATTAAAATCTTTCATCAATATGTGAAATACGGGGAAATTGTCAGACTAATTTCTCAATTAAATTCTTTTTCACACCCAGTGTAGTAAAGATATATAGTATCTTGTTTGCAGTTATGTAAAGCCAAACATGAGGACTTGCAACAGCGTTATTCTGGATGCACGTAAGTTACTGTGATTGTCTGGTAATGCATAATATTTAGTTTGAATTAGTATAAATGATGCTTTTTTTCCCCTTGTGTCTTTTTCTTTTTTCGAAACAAATTTTTAAGATGCTTGGGAGTGTTTGGTACATGTTTTCAAACAACAATTTTCAATTTTTAAACAATATTACATGTATTTTCACCTACACGTATTTTTACACATGTTTTCAAATAACTATTTTCAGTTTTTAAGTGCATGTACCAAACATCTAGTTGGTTTCTGACTTTTTTTCCATATCACTCTGTAATTCACCTCATTTGTCTCACAAATTTTTTTTACTTTTTACTTCTCATAAAGTTTTTCTTTACTTTTTTTAATCAATGGTTTAGATTGAAAATTGCTTTTTGCAACTGTCAATCTCAGCCATTAAAAGAAATTGCATCAAGTGCCCTAGATATTGCACCTGATCTAATCCCTTTTCTTTTCAGTATGTATTTCCACATAATATATTTTTATCTATATTTATATATTCTGCTAGGATGACTCTTTTTCTTACGTAAATTTCCTGATTTTTCCCTTAGGGCTTGGTTTGATGAGCTACGGAAGAAGCGAATGGAAGAGTTGAGGCGAGCTCTAGAGCTATCTGAGGACTCAATTGGGTTAGTTATTGAAGACTGTGTCTAATCATATGACCCTGTACACTTTTATATTTGTATTAAGACTAAAATGCTTCCTCCCATTTCCCATCCTCTTCAAAAAAGCATATATTAGCAGTATGATCAATGATGGCATCTCCTTTTGCTTTTCCTTTTTGGTACTCTATTGATAGTAGATCTAGTCATTTCAATTCCTAAAACTGTCCCTGATGGAAGGCATAATGCAGCACTTCCCACAAGTTAAGATATAGAGTCCTACACCTAAAGCATGGATCTCAACTATCTTCAAAGGACATGTTCTTTAGTTTAGTGTGAATCATTTGTTTTACCTAAGTAGTTAGTTGAAGAAGATGAAGAACAGTTGCTTGAACATGGAGCGCCAACGAGCTATAGCTGAACTGGCATAATAATGGGATGGAGGGTAAGGTCTTTGGTTCAAGACCCATTGGGTGAGTGTGTTAACTTACCAATCAAAAGAAGAACAGGTGCTTGAGCATGTGATTAGTAAAAATTAGAGGTCAGACCGTCAAAGGAGCATGACAAACCATATAATTATAAATTTCCTATTTGATGTATGTTTAAAACTTTTTATTTGCCTTTCTGTTGGGATTTTTAGTCTGCAGCAAGCAATAGTCTGTGTTCTTGCAGTTGTGTAGTGATTTGTATAAGTTGCCTGTTCCAGGTCACTAGAATCAAAGCTTGAATCTCTCAAGGCTGAGAAATTGGATGGCTGTCATGTTGGTTATGGCTCCATCTGCACTGAATCACCTGTTCCTTTTCAAAAATCAGAGGGATTTGAATCTTCTGGTAAAGAGATATCTAAGGATGGGCTATCTGCTGGTAGTTTCACACAGGAAACCTGTAAAAGTTGGTCGGCTGAATGTCAGATTCCTGGAGTGATGCCAACTGAAGAGGTGGAGACAAAGCCGGAAACTTCAGAGTCTTCTGAGCAGGAGAAAATGTCAGGTGTCAAGAAATTGGCAGAGACTTTATATGGGGGACATGGAGGGGGTGTGAGAAAGAGGAGGGGAAAGAGAAAGAGAAAAGATTGCAGTAGGGATGTCAAGGAAGGTAGTGTTGGGGAAAGTGAATTTTTGGGTTTGGCTGATGTTTTAACTCCCTCCCGGTGTAAAGAAAATTCAATCAGCAACAGTGGTGAGGTTGCTAGATCTTCTGGTGCGGATAACAGAAGTTTGAGTAAGGATGGAATTGATGTTCTGATGGAGATTTATAATTCTCTTTTGGAGAATAAAAGTGCAAGTGTCTTCCGTCGACGACTTGATAGCCAGGTATGGACAAATAATTTGATGCTTGGTCACCATCTTGCCATCGTTCTAGACTGCACCTACAATTTGTTCTAGATTTCCTATCATCTACATCATTGAATCAACTAATCTAAATCTTAATCTTACACATTTATGATCTTCACTTGCAAATAAAAAATAAACCTTTTGAGTCATGCATGGAACTCATATTAGTTATTTATATTCCATAACAGAAGAGGGGAAGATACAAGAAAATGATCCAGCGGCACATGGATTTTGACACAATAAGATCAAGAATTGCTAGCCATTCCATCACATCTGCTTTGGAACTCTTCCGAGATCTACTGCTGCTCAGTAACAATTCATTGGTCTTTTACTCCAAGAACACACGTGAATATAAATCGGCTCTACTCCTCAGAGACCTCATCACCCAAAAATTGAGGCAGCATTCTAGGGATTTTAGCAGCAAGGCTACCACTGCCAACCATTCCATTGAAACCCCAATGCCTCATCGTACTGTCAAACCCCGAAGTGCTCGTCCTGCCAACAACAAGGTGCCAGGAAAAGTAGCTAATACCGGAAATGCTGCTACGAAGACCTCAAGTGGAGGTAAAAGACCAAGTATTGCTGATTTCCCTTCATCATTAGAATACTTGGCTGTGACAAATAAAGGCTTTGGTCGGTCAAGAAAAAGTGGACGTGGAGGTGCTAGTCAAGAACCTGTTGCTCCCATGAAAGGAAGGAAGAGAGTTCAAGCAAGGTAAATATGCTAGTCTTTTTTCATACCTTTTTCCTTTCAAACCCAGTTGTAGTCCCAGGCTCTAGATTCAGCAAAGTTGGTCTTTTCAGAGCCTTTCGGTGTACAAAATTTTTTCCTTTTTTCTGTTGAATAGAATATTGTAGTGTTAATATAGGTTGGAAATAGAAAAAGGCTTTGCCTGAGGGTGCCTTTTGCATATCACTTTGATAATGCAAATTTTTAATAGGTATTGTGGTCCTCTCCACCAATTAAGCTTAGCGAATGAATATAGATAGCTAAATATTGTGGCCAACAGGCTAACTAAAGAAATTGGTGGACATTGAAATTTTTGAATGAGTGAACTAGTGAGAAAATTATCACCTAAAAGCAGGCCAGAAAAAGAGGAGAGAGAGAGAAAGAGATAAACAATGCAACATGGAATACTTCATAATAAATCCTGCCCTTAAATGTCTTGTGATGCGAAAATTTCACCATTATCCTCCCAAGGTGCAGCAATAGTATAGGAGAAGGTATCTTAAGCAGTTTTTATATGCATCCAGTCTCTCACATGTTGCACTGAACACCATAGGTTGTGAGAGGCCTTACATAGTTTTCTGCAATATAGGTGCCTTCCTAAGCAGTTGCTATATAGCCGGTCGCAGAAATGTTATGAATTAGAGATATGGCATTGGAGATGACATCCTTTTTCTATGCGACTCTTACAGAGGGTGGTATGTGAAATTTGGATAAGTGTCACCTATGGTGTTTGTGACAGATTTTCTGTAAATCGTACTCACTGTCATATCATAAATACAAGTTAAGCGAGTTATAAAACAATGCAATGATCAACAAACAGTCTTCTTGCATACCAATTATTTGCAAGTTGTTGGTTTATTGATGTGCATTGTTATATGATCACAAAACCATGCAAAATCTTTAAGCATGAAAATTTCCAAATAAAGTTTCAGGCTTTGAGTGTAAGCAGCTGTTATTTTCTCAGACTCCTTATGACACCTAATAATAATTTTTTTAAAAAAAAGTTGAATCTTCCAATACATGTTCTTTCTATGGATAAAGTAGTTGATGCAACTACAACTAATCAAGAAAGATCAGTAGATATTGTTGCTAAACGGGTAACTAAAGAATTTGATGACCATAATGCAATTTTGAATGAGTGAACAATCTTCATCAGTATCTCATTTTTATTGTTAGGAAATTGTGATTGGTGTTGTGCTAGTAAAACAATCATCATCAGTTTCTATTTCTCCCGTTTTCTCCTCCTGTTTTTAAAAACAGATGGAATACATTTGTCACTTACCGGCTCTAAGGATATTTAATAAACCATGTCACATAACATAAGCATACAAATTTCGTATACCAATTAATTAGTTACCTGCCAACAACACACTGCTACATTTTTCTCCTTCCCACTAACGCCATCCCTCTCTGTCTCCTCCAGATTTCCACTAAAAGTTCAACATCCCTCTCTATACCATACCATATTTTGTTCTTTTTCCTTTCATTAATCTTTTAAAATAGGAAGATCTTGGATAGGTGACCTGCTGCATCGTATTTTCCTCCGAAAAATTTGTTTGGTTTAGATATGATTGAAGAAACAATATGCTTATCGCTTCCAAAGAAGTCACTTGCTAAAAGTGGAGTTCTTTTTTGAGTTTTTGTGTTCAACAATTATTTTAAATGATTTCATGGAAAAGGAAAAAAGATAATGATGGAGTTGTCTCAAAAAAATTCGAAGTTTTCTTCCAACTTCCTTCATTTTGCATTGCTAACTTGCTATCTAGTACACAACAATTGAATTGAAAGCAACATTGCGTAGATTCAATATACTACCCTTGGTGACTAAGTTGAGCAACTTGTAAAGAGAAGTAATGGTGACCCTTGGAAAGTAGTGAAAGTGTTTGTAAAAATGCTTTGGCTGATGGTAGCTTGTTCTTTGTAAAATATAACTCACAAAATGCATCAATTTGTCAGCAATCACTCTTTTTTTTGCTTGGCACTTAGCCATTGAACGAATATTTTTAGTCCTCTGTGGATCTGATCTTCTGCTTGCTATTTTTGAAACTTTAGTTCTATGTAGGGTCATTTTTTTGTTGGGTTCAATTTGAATGTGGAGGCTTAGCAACTTGTAAAGAGAAGTAATGGTGACCCTTGGAAAGTAGTGAAAGTGTTTGTAAAAATGCTTTGGCTGATGGTAGCTTGTTCTTTGTAAAATATAACTCACAAAATGCATCAATTTGTCAGCAATCACTCTTTTTTTTGCTTGGCACTTAGCCATTGAACGAATATTTTTAGTCCTCTGTGGATCTGATCTTCTGCTTGCTATTTTTGAAACTTTAGTTCTATGTAGGGTCATTTTTTTGTTGGGTTCAATTTGAATGTGGAGGCTTGTTTTTGTATTTGCTGCTCATGTAACTATTATACGTTACCTTGATTTGTGAATTTTTTTTGCTTATTAGCATTCCTCAATCTGTCCAATATTGTTAAATGCTCACAAAAGCCATCAATGGCTAACTTGTTAGAGTTTAATACTGATGATGCGAAAAATTGTCAGTGAGTCAATCGTCCAAACACGCAATCGCTAGAGATACTTGAAAAATGAAGAACCTATAAAGTTCACCGGTGTGGTGCTGACCAAGTTCCTATGAATTTAGGCTTTTCCCTTAGGGAGTGTAATAGAGTTAATGTCCCGAGATCTTTGGACCTAACTTCCCATACTTGGGAGATACAAATATCTAGAAGGATCTTTAGATATGGTGTGCAAGTTCTTTCTATATGAAGATAACAAAGTGGAGGACGCATTTAGCTTGGAGGACAAAGTATAGAGGATCATCCATTGCTATGGGATATTGGACGAATGGGCATAGGACGGATCGCATCACAAGGTGCCAAGCATGGGTGCCGGACAATGCTCTTGTACGTGACGATCCGTCGGAATCCTAACAACTCTGATATATTAGATTTATTTTATTTTGGTTAAAATATTCCCTATCAAGTACAAATGGGATCTTTTTGTATTTTTTGCTTCTTGGAGAGAATCTTCCCAAGGTCGTATTTGTATCCTTGCCTAAGATATCACAGAATAGGATTTATTGTTGTCGTGATAAAAGTAATAATTGTAGGAAATTATTCTCAAGGAATCTAACAAGATTTTTTAGCTGCCTATCTTGAATGGAAAATGTATTGGACCTATCCGCTAAAATATTGCAATTTTTTAATAGTGCCTCCCTAGAGTCACCACTATGACAATAATGTTGTCTCTGCTTTTCTTTTGGAGAGCAAGCCTTGGGAACAATGGGTCATTTGACCTCTTCAAACTGGGTGCGATAGAAAAATTTTGCTCCAAAAGCTCTATCATAAACAATGTTTAGAATACAGAAATTTTCTTGGCTAACAGTTTGCACCAGTAATTGTTAATTGCAAAATTATCGCACAATGGTATATATGAAAAGTATGTCTTATCAAAACCAAGATGAATGTTTGAACCACATAGTTAGACACAACTGAGGAGAAGAAAAGAAGAAAGTTGAAAGATGGAAATGCACACTGACAACTCGTCCTATGAAACTGACGACCCTGAGAGCAATTTTCTGAAGGACAACTCACGGAAAAAAACCTATGAGCAATTTGGAACTGAAACCGAAGATTATGCAGCCAAGGACGGACGGTGAGCAACACAGGGAGGAGAACTGCTTGACTGAAGATGCATGGGGAATCACGGTGTCCACAGAATTGAAGCGCAAGTTGGCCGGGCCATGGCAAACTAGTGTCATCTTCAAACTTATGGGCAAACAACTAGGGTATCGTGCTCTTCAAACCAGGTTAGTGGGTATATGGTGCCCCACAGGTAATATGAATTTAATTGATATCGGGTATGGTTTCTTTATTATGGAATTTGAGGTGCTTAAGGACTATCACCATGCACCTCCAAATCTGTTTGAGGTGCTTTAGTCTACATACTCACCCACCAAGTGAATTGTTACATAAAGACGACTCTATTCTCACCGAACCAAAATAGGGCACATTAACAACTAACCATGGCACCCTTGTCAGACCAGCAATCCACGACCCCCACCCCGACTGACCCAGACCTTCACTTCACGCCACCCTCAGGAAGCCCGAGTCAATCACCCCACCACTCCATGCACGTGCAATCCCTTGCTCCCAACAACCAAGCTCTAGGGATGGGGAACCTCGAACAGATTTGGAGCTACCTCTCCTTAGAGAAGAACTCCAACGAGGAAATAGTGAGTTATGTCCGCATCTCGGTACACCCATAGGTAGTGATGGCATGGAACCAAGTGACACAAACACCTAGTCTGCCACTTCGCCTTGAACCCACTACCTCAAAACCAACCTTGATAGCTGACTAGAACTCATGTCTGGGTTTGGCGTTTCGTGCACCCCTACCAAGCCCTAGTGGGGCACTCGGTCGCATAGACAGTTAGGTAGCGGAATGCCCAGGAGAGTTCAACTTGTGTGGAATCACCAAAACATCTGCCTGAAGCCATTTTTTGCTTTCTTGACTTAAGCGAAATCAACATCGTGATGAGGGAGGACAAACCAAAACTGTACATTTACCATTTCCGTCATCCATTGAGCAAGGTTAGGAGAGCTAGAGCCAATGTACAGGGTAAAAGACAACAACGAGACATCAATGCACTGCTCGGTTCATAGTGAGGACTCCGAGGACCTAGTTTTATGTATAATGTTTATCTTAAATTTTTTTTTTTGGAGAAAGATTGTTTATCTTAATTGATTGCACCTTGAATTTTACATATGCTATAATTATTAGATTACCAAAATCTTCAATTTTTTTTTTTCTTCTGATTTTAAATTCAGTTACTTCTTCATTTTGCAGCCTTTGAAATGATTTGGTTTTGCTTGGAATGTTTGGATTTATTTTTTAGGGTACTCCAGACTTATAATTCAAAGGATAAGATATTTAGATTGTTTTAATACTTGGGCTGCTAATTAATATACAACAGATTTATCTTAGCTGAGTTAACAGTGTTTGCTTGACTGTTGGCTGAGTTTTATAGCATGATACGTGTTTAATAAAATGTCTTATGGACCTGTATTTTAATTCCTTAGAATCATGTTGTTCAGAAAATATATACCTGAAAAACAAATCCTTTGACTTTTAATACCATTAAGATGATTGTATTATAGACTCATAGGTATTAAAAGATGATTGCATTATTGACTCATAAAATAGATGACTACAAAAGAGAAGGCCAAGGATGGCCGATAGCTGTATGATGCCAGTTACTATCTCTTCGATCCATGGATCTTTTTCTCTCTTTGTTTTTTTGGTAATATGTTTGAAATATTCCTAGAGGAATGCCTCCTGACCATAACCACCACCTTCTACTTTGTAGGGCTAGAGTTGCTATTGTTCACAAAGGTCACTGATTTGCTTATTTACTTTGATTTCAAGGAAACATTTAAAATATAAAAGAAAACAAACCAACAGTAGTTTTACATAAATAAATTTTTAGAGTAAACATATTAGAATTAAGATACTTATGTCAATGCTTTTGACTGGCTTAGTATAGGGGGATCTCCTGGGTTCCGTACGTCTAAACATTGTAGTGCTCTTTACACTTAAACTCACATGACTGAATTTAAATATATAACTAAAGGAACTTATTGTGCATATTTCTTTCTTGAAGAGAATTTTCATGTTGATGATCATGACATATATTGGTTTGGGGAAAAAATATAGTTGCACTTTTAATGGTTTTCAGCTTACTATGAATATGATTTAGTGTAAATGTGTCCACATCTTTATTTGATTAATCTTCAGTTGCATGAGAAAGTTAAGCTTAAGGTATGTAATATGGATATGTTTTGCACATTTTGATGAATCGTTTTCCTTAAATGTCAAACATTGTAGGAAACAAAAAAAAATTTGTTGTAGGAAAACCAAAGGCTGACAACACCATCAACAATAAAAAAATAGGAGTAGCAGAAAGCTTAACTAATAATTCTCCCTTTGCTTCCCTCATAATTGTTGAAGCTTTAAAATGGCAATCCAAATGCTTCACAAATAATTAAATAACTTATCTTTTCTATTTTTTTTCTTGAAGGAAACATATATTTTATTACAATTGCATCAAGGATAAACTGTTGTTGGACAAAGCTTCATCCATCCACACTATCAAATTCTTCACAAATTGGGCATGCCTAGCCACTGTATGATTTTCCATGTTAACTTCTCTTTTTACAACAAAAACTTCAAAGTGCTAAAAGTTGTTTAGTAATGGTCTTACCTCCTCAATGATGTTTCTAACCATGTTGATCAATATCCATATGGATATGTAGCTGAATCACCTTCTAAAATATAAGCATTTGCTGTTCTTCATGATCAAAATTCTAGCAACGCAAAACAACCACCAACTCAGCTTCTAGAGGATCTTCGAATTGTCTATTTTTATTTTTTTTATTTTTATGCATAGCATTGTCATTGGAAGAAATACTGAATTTTAGATAATGGCACACATTATTGTTAAAGTTTTAAATTTTATATCCAAATTTGCTACTAAAATATGATTAAGGCTTTGGTCATTAATTTCCTTTGAAGTACTATTTGTGCATGATTTTTCTGGAGAAGAACAGGGGGTTGGTTATATGAGTGAGAGTGCGTTTATTTATGTAAATCTGAATGCATATGTAAATTGAAAATATGATTGCATTTTTTTTTTTTTGAGAAATTTATTGTTGATGAGAAATGGTGATTTTAAAGAGTTGGGAGTTTGGTCCTGCCAAATCAAAGAACCAAAAAGATACAATTATATGGTACTATACTTAACCTCCATGCCTCTCTCTCTCTATACAATTTGTGCTTTTCAATATTAAAGTTTTGTTCGCCTTCTTATGAAAAAATTAATAACAAAAGTCTTTCATTCCAGGTTAATATGAAAGGTTTGGATTTAATACCAGGAGCTAAATCATTCTATAATTATGATGCACCTAAAGCTAAGAAGCCAACAACCAGGACATCCAACTATTTGCAAAGGTGGTGGTGTTGTTGTTATATGAAGAGGAAAAGGAAGGTTTTAAGAAGCCTAAATCTGAGATAAAGAAAGGGTATTTCTTTTTCCATTGTTAGAGCATCCACATCAGTTAGTGCATAATAGAAAAATATGTAAAATTTACATAGTTTTGCCTATATAAATTTACAAGTTTGCTTTATAGTAATCGTGTAAATTTACACCAACACTATTCATTTTGCTTTTTTTTTTTTTTTTAAAGACTTGAATTGGGCTAAATAGAAAGTATTGACTTTAAAAAAAATATAGAAAACTGACCCCCCAAAAAAAAAAAAATGCCTCTACGATATAAGTTGCCTTGTTAGGAATATCCCGCGCATTGCGTAAGTTAAAGACTAGTTTTAATAATGGGTATATGCCTGGTATGGGTCTTGGAAAGGGTGGCTAAATTCCTCAATTTCAAGACTTAACTAACCAAGGAGGGTTTAGGATTTTTTGAAGGTTGTGACAAAATCAAAAAGAAACTTGGCACCCTAAATGGGAATTTTGTGAAAAAGGGGGGGAGACTTTCCTTTTTGTGGCTTTCCCGAGCTTTAGGTGGACAAGAGCAGAAAAGTGAATCCCGGTTGGGAGATATTATTCAATGAGAAGCTTACTTTCAAGCAGAAACCTACTATGGTGATCGAGGAAGTTCAAGAGAAGGTCGATTGGATAGACAACATGGATGCTAAAGTTAAGAAGACTATGCTAAAGATGGAGGGGGACGTGCTCACCATCACCATGGAAGATCCAAGTGATCCTTCTACCTTCATCGTGCCTACTGTGGGGCACCTCAAAAATTGGACTTGGGTTGGGTTTTCTAACAATGTGGGAAAGAAATTTTGTAATGCAAGTTCCGATGTACTTTTCAACATTTTCAATAAGATGAACTCTGATTTGGCTTATTTTGATGTGTCCTATAATATTGAAATTCTACACTTAAATGATTCTAATGAATTTGAATACAAAATTAATGCACAATTGGAGAAGAAAATTGAACCTATGGGTCCAACTTTTGAAACTCTTAATGTGGGCAATGATGAGAATCCACACTCAATTAAAATTGGCTCAACCCTAAATGAAACAAAAAGAAAAGATCTTAAAGTGGTTCTCATAGAATTTCAAGAAGTGTTTGCATGGTCCTATGAAGATATGCCTGGTATTGATCCCAAGATAACTCAAAACCACATTGATACCCATGCCCATATGGTACCCATTAAGCAAAAGTTGAGACTTATGAGAATTGAATGGCTTCTAAAGATCAAAGAAGAGGTCACATAGCAATTGAAAGTAGGGTTCATCAAACCCATGCACCAAGCTGAGTGGATAGCCAATGTTGTGCCCACACCAAAGAAGGATGGAAAGTAAGAATGTGCATGGATTTTAGGCATTTAAACAAAGCTTTCCCTAAGGATGATTTCCTTTATCCCCACATAGATGGATAATATGGCTAATAGTGCCTTGATGTTTTCATGGATGGTTTCTTGGGATATAACCAGATTAAGATGGCTCCTAAGGATATGACTAAAACCACCTTTACCATGGAATGGGGAATCTACTACTACTACACAGTAATGCCATTTGGGCTTAAGAATACGAGAACAACTTACCAAAGGATGGCCACAGCTTTGTTACATGACGTGATGCACAATGAGGTTGAGGTATATGTTGATGACATGATTGTGAAATCCAAGGATAGAGAAGGACATATCATTAACTTGAGAAAGTTCTTTGAAATGATCAAAGAGTATAGACTAAGGTTGAACTGCAAGGAAATTGTTAGGCTTCTTAGTAAGTGATAGAGGGATTGAGGTTGACCCATCGTAGATCAAAGCCATATTGGAGATGACTCCACCCAAGAACGAGAAAAAGATAAGAGAATTTTTAGGTCGACTACAGTATATCAATCGATTCATTGCCAAACTCACCTCCACTTGTGAACCCATCTTCAAGCTTCTAAGCAAGAATGAACCCTATGTATGGAATGATTAATGTTAGCAAGCCTTCAAAAATATCAAGGAATACCTTCTCCATCCACCCATCCTAGTGCCCTCAAGGCATGGAAAGCCACTACTCCTATACCTTTCTATCATAGGTGATGCAGTTGGAAGCATGCTTGCACAAGAAGACAATGACAAGAATGAGAGAGTTGTGTACTACTTAAGTAAAAGATTCCATGATTATGAGACCAAATACACGCCCATAGAAAAAGTCACATGTTGCACTCGTGTGGGCTGTGCAGAAACTGAGGCATATTATCTTACCTTTCCAGATATGGATTGTAGCTAGAATGGACCCTTTGAAGTATCTATTCGAGAAGCCTGCCATAAGTGGAAGGTTATCAAGATGATTGATCTTATTGGCAGAATTTTATTTGAATTAAGTGGCTAGGAAAACCATCAAAGAAAGCGTCATGTCAAATTTTTGTGTTAAGAATCTCATAGAAGGAGAGGATGGTAGAGAGGATTTTCCAAATAAGGATATTTTGGACATCGAACTAAGGGCATAGAAAATGTACTTCGTCGGAGCCATGAACCAATATAGGAATGGGATAGAAGTAATTTTGATCAACCTCGATGGATCTCATGTGCCTTTGGCAATCAAATTGAACTTTAAGGCAACTAATAACATAGTGGAATATGAAGCTTGTATTGTTGGAATGGAAGCTCTTTGAGAGTTAGGGGTAAAAGAAGCAGAGGTCATTGGAGATTCAACTTTAGTCATAGCCCAAGAACAGATATTATGGAAGGTAAAGAAAGAACATGTGAAGCCTTATTAGCAATATTTGGAGGACTTGACCAAAGCCTTTGAAAGGATTCAATATACTATCATCCTTAGAGATTAGAATCAATTTGCAAATGTCTTGGCTACCTTAGCCTCTATGGTTGAAATACCTGAGGGAGTGTGGACATGACCCTTAGAGATTAAACGGAGTTATGAGTTGATACACAAGGGGAAGGATGAGTCTTCAGTCTTGGCTATAGAAGAAGAAGGGGTTTTGTGGTATTATGACAACATGAAATTCTTGGAATTAGGAGTGTATCCTGAAGGTGTCGATAAGAGAGAACGTCGTTTGATTAGGATGATGGCTATGTAATACATCCTATGTAGGGGACAACTTTATAAGAGATCCTATGATGGTATACACCTCCGTTGCTTGAAAAAAGAAGAAGCTGAAAAAGCCATGGAAGAAGTTCATCAAGGAATTTGTGGTCCTCACATGAATGGGAGAATGTTAGCCAAAAAGATCCTAAGGATGGGGTATTATTGGAATACGATGGGGACCAACTGTGTATACTTTGTGAAGAATTGCCATGATTGCCAAACACATGCGAATTTAAATCACGTGCCACCTAGTGAGCTATATAGCATGACCTCCCTATGGCCTTTCTCAATCTAGGGCATAGATATGATTGGAAGGATAGCCTCTAAGGCTTCAAATGGACATGAGTACATCCTAGTAATGATTGACAACTTCACCAAGTGGGTAGAGGTAACCTCCTACTCCATATTAAAAGTCAAACATGTGGCTCGGTTCATAGAGAATAGCATCATTTGCCAATATGGGGTACCATAAGAGATCATCTCAGATAATGGCTCCCACTTTGAAGGAAAGGTTTGAAGGATCATGGAGATATACAACATTGAATATCACAAGTCTTCATCGTACCAACCACAGACTAATGGGGCGGTAGAAATAGCCAATAAGAACATCAAGACTATCCTAGCCAAGATGGTAGTTGAAGGAAAATCTGGTTTTGTATCCCATACAAAACTCACAACGGAAGCGACATTCATGGATCCATTTCATTCATGATTGATAACATGCACTATGTGATTTTGAGAATTTGTGAACAAGATAGCGTACCTTGGTGCGGTGAAATTCAAAACAAAAGATTAGAAGTTCTTGGGAACACTTTTAATCTTCACTCCAATTCCACTTTTCGCCCAAGAAGTGTGGTCTCTCAATCAGTTTCTAAGGGAGAATAATCGAGTGGTTTCACTTGCACATACACACCACTTCATAATTATGATTCTCTTAAAATAAATTTCTGTATGTTTCTCCCTTTTATAACTAACTGATTATCTAATTGGGCCGGCCTATAGGGCCTTTCCAATTGGGCTTTAATGTGTGGCTTGGAGTGGGACCAAAAGGGACCAATAAGACACTAGCTCCAATGGGCCTTGGGCTTTTCTGTCAACTCTTGATAGGTCCAAAGTTACCATTAATTATATTTAATACCACTATATAAATATAATTGCACTCTAGGTCTTATTTATAAATTATATCCCAAGACTTTATTATACACGCAACCCCTTCAAAAAATATTTGTAGTAATACAAAGTCATGAATGTAGACTGCCACTTTGAAAATTACTACATCTTAATCCTTGAGTACCCGGTTTAATCCTTAAAGTTATTCATCATATATTTATGAAATCCAATTTCATAGATATATACTTTAGTAATTTCTTACTAAAGTGGTTAGGCCTAACTCTCTGAATAACCAAAACCATTAAACTTATCTCAAGAGAATATTTTATATCTCCATTAGGAGACTATGAATTCCATCTTGAGAATATATGTTCCATCAACACTAAATGTGGTTGCCCAACATACTGAGGTTTTGATCGTGCCTTTAGATCTCACTCCTGATATATCAAAGCAACCTACACCTCATGATCAGGTCCATTATTCTCTCAGGATTAAGAGTTCATGCAAATAGGAGTCGTGAGATTTATTATTCATTTGACAATCGTTAGGAGAATAATAAATCTCACAGTGGTCTAGTTCAATATGTCTTAACTCTTAAAACATATCAACGTATCAACTAGAAGTCTCCACTTCCATGATCAAGACAAATCATCTTAGTTGATATGTTATAGTCTTCGCAGATGAAATGCCCAATTTCATCACCGACTACGAACCAAAATTATGAGTTTACAAAGAACTTGTGATCTATATCTTTTGTGACTAAATCACATAAATCACATACTATGCATCTCATGGACTATATGATAATGTCCTAATATTCATGTTACCATTATTTTAGATAATAATAATAAAGAAACTTTATTAATCACAACATTAAGTCATACATAATGTCGTACATAATAGCATACATAATATCACACAATAGGATTTAAGGGTACTAATCCTAACAATCTCCCACTTGCCCTAAAGACTATTGTGTACTAATCTAACTCCCATTCCCTCCAAATGTGACTCGAAGGTCCTTTGAGGCAAGGCTTTGGTAAAGGGATCTGCTAGATTATTTGCACTTTCAATCTTTGCCACCACCACATCTCCACAAGCAATAATATCTCTAATGATGTGATACTTTCTCTCAATGTGCTTTCCTTTCTTGTGATTCCTTGGATCTTTTGAATGTGCAACTGCTCCACTATTGTCGCAAAACAAAGTAATGGGAACTTGCTCAATTCTCACTACACCAAGGTCAGAAAGGAATTTCTTGAGCCATACAGCTTCTTTTGCTGTTTCGCAAGCAGCAACATATTTTGCTTCCATGGTGGAGTCCGCAATACAAGATTGCTTGACACTCCTCCATGTTATGGCTCCACCTCCCAAGGTGAAAACACATCCTGATGTGGACTTTCTGAAATCTAGATTTGATTGAAAGTCTGAATCTGTATAGCCAATGGGAATCAAATCCTCACACCGATAAACAAGCATATAATCTCTCGTTCTTCGAAGATACTTGAGAATATGCTTTACAGCTTGCCAATGTTTTGGTCTTGGATTTGATTGATATCGGCTGACCATGCCAACTGAATAACAAATATCTGATCTAGTACAAAGCATAGCATACATGAGACTTCCCACTGCAGAAGCATAAGGAACTTGTCTCATCATATCTACTTCCTCTTGAGTCTTAGGCCTTTGGTCATCAGACAGAGGAACTCCATGTCTGAAAGGAAGTAAACCTTTCTTGGAGTTTTGCATGCTAAACCGTTCTAGAACCTTATCTATATATCCAGCTTGTGATAAGCCTAACATCTTATTCTTGCGATCTCGCCAAAGCTTGATCCCTAGAATAAAATTAGCCTCACCCAAGTCCTTCATATCAAATTGGCTTGACAACCAAACCTATACTGATGACATTACCCCTACATCATTTCCAATGAGTAGAATATCATCAACATAAAGCACTAGGAACATTACTACTTTATCTTGATGTCTTTTGTACACACATGGTTCATCAAGATTTTGTTCAAAACCAAATGACTTGATTGCTTGATCAAATCTGATGTTCCATGACCTAGATGCTTGCTTAAGTCCATAAATGGACCTTTTCAACTTGCATACCAACTGCTCTTGGTTCTTTGCTATGAAACCTTCCGGTTGCAACATATAGATTTCTTCTTCAAGATTGCCATTAAGAAATGCAGTCTTGACATTCATTTGCCAAATCTCATAATCATAATAAGCAGCAATGGATAAGAGAATTCTGATAGATTTAAGCATGGCTACTGGCGAAAAAGTTTCATCATAGTCAATACCTTCTTTTTGTGTATATCCTTTCGCCACTAGCCTTGCTTTAAAGGTTTCAACCTTTCCATCTACCCCTCTCTTCCTCTTGTAAACCCATTTGCAACCAACAGGTTTAATGCCGTTAGGTGCCTTTACAAGATCCCAAACTTGATTGGAATACATAGAATCTAATTCAGATTTCATAGCTTTGATCCAATGATGTGCATCTATATCATTCATTGCCTCCTCATAAGTGTAGGGATCCGATTCAGCCTCTTTTGGGATAGCTTCATGAGTTTCTCCCAAACCTATAAATCTTATAGGAGGCCGAACAATTCTCCCACTACGACGAGGCACCTGTGTACTAGTCATCTCATGAGTAATATCTTGTGGTGTATCTAATATAGCCATATCATCCCTAGTTTCATCCATTGGTTGTTCATTTACAGGTTCATTCATTTCAGCCAAAACAACTTTATTTCTAGGATCAAAATTATTCACATAATCATCCTCCAAAAATTTGGCATGTGTGCTAACAAACACTTTGTTATCTTTATGATTATAGAATAAATAACCCATTGTTTCCTTTGAATACCCTAAAAACATGCATACTTCGGTTTTAGCTTCCAACTTATCAGACTTCCTTTTCAACACATGTGCCGGACATCCCCAAATGTGGAGGTATCTCATACTAGGCTTGCGTCCACTCCACAATTCCTTAGGTGTGTTGGGAACAGATTTTGATGGAACTAAATTCAAAATATGCATTGCAGTTTTTAGTGCATATCCCCAAAAAGAAACTGGTAAAGTTGAGTAACTCATCATGGACCTAACCATTTCCAAAAGAGTCCTATTCCTTCTTTCTGCTACACCATTTTGTTGGGGAGTTCCAGGTGCAGTCAATTGGGATACAATCCCATTTTGAGTTAAGTAATCCTTGAAATCCCCAAGAAGGTATTCGCCACCACGATCAGATCGAATGGCCTTTATGCGTTTACCTAATTGATTCTCAACTTCAGCCCTAAACTCTTTGAACTTTTCAAAGGCTTCGGACTTCCGTCTCATTAGGTACACATAACCATATCTTGAGTAATCATCGGTAAAAGTGATGAAGTACTCATAACCTCCTTTTGCTTGGGTTGACATAGGACCACATACATCTGTATGAACTAATTCAAGCAATTCTTGGGCTCTTCTACCTTTTGCATTAAAAGGTCGTTTGGTCATTTTACCTTCCAAACAAGATTCACAAACTGGAAATTCATCAAAGTCCAATGGCTCTAAGAGTCCATCTTTGATCAATCTTTGAATTCTGTTTGAATTAATATGACCCAAACGCAAGTGCCAAAGATATGCTTCATTAGTAGAAGGAAACTTTCTTTTTAATGATTTTACATGAGAGTTATGATCTAATTCAGAATTATATAATTCATGTTTATCAGGAGTTAAAATATAAAGACCATCCACAATATTGCCAGAACAGATAAACACTTTATCCTTCTTTATTACAACATTGTCTTTTAGGATAACATAATATCCATGTTTACCTAAATAAGTTGTAGAAATTAAATTCCTACGAACATTAGGTACATACAAATAGTCTTCCAATATTAAAACTCTAGATTCAAAACATAAATTACACACTCCAATAGCTACAACTGGAATCCTGCTCCCATCAGCCAAGGTAAGAAACATTTCTCCTTCATTCAGCTTTCTGGTCTCCTGAAACCCCTGCAAAGAATTGCAGATATGATTAGTACAACCTGAATCAACACACCAGGAATCTGTGGGATTCTGTACTAAACATGTTTCTAGAAGGAATGTACTTTTCATACCTTTATTCTTGGCAGCCTTAAATATTGGACAATTCCTCTTCCAATGTCCTTTCTCACCACAATGGAAACACTTTCCTTTGGTTTTCTTTCCTTTGTAGGCAACTCCTAAGGCAACTTGTTTACCATCTTGCTTGGTGAAGTTCTTCTTCTTCTTTTTCTTTTTAACCTTGCCTTTCGACTTAGGTTGAGAAGTAGAAGCTTCAGCCATATTGGCATCAATACTAGAAGTACCAAGGATGCCTTCTGCCGCTACCAACTCATTCATTAATTCAGACAAAGAATAAATCTTTTTGTTCATATTATAGTTAAGTCTGAATTCCTTGAATGATTCTGGTAGTGACTGGAGTATCATATCCACTTGGGATTCTCTATCAATATCGGCACCTAAATCTTCCAATGTATTCAGATTAGAGATCATCCGAAGACAATGCTCCCTCACTGAAGTACCTTCAGTCATTTTGGTATTATAAATCTGCCTCATAGTTTCTTGCCTTGCAGAACGGCCTTGCTCACCAAACATCTCCTTCAGACTTAGCATAATGTCCGAAGCTAATTCTACATCCTGCATTTGATGTTGTAGAACATTTAAAATAGATGCTAGGATGTAGCACTTGGCCATCTCATTAGATTTCTGCCAACGATCATATCGCTGTTTTTCCTTAAGAGGAGCATCTAATGATGGAAAGCTAGGACATGGTTGAGTAAGCACATATTTATGCTCTTCAGCAGTAAGAACAATATCCAAATTTCTTTTCCAGTCAACATAATTGGATCCAGTCAGTTTGTTTTGATTAAGAATAGCAACAAGTGGGCTAAATGATGCCATGATTTTAAATATGAAAATAACAAACATGAATATAATAAGTAAACTGGACATTATCAATTTAGCATATAAGTATATAATATGGAACCTCATAAAACCATAAAAATAATATATGCAACGACAAATCAATCCATGTCTATAATTCCTTGGTAGCAAGTTTATTATAAACACATTAATTGATTGAGAACTATTCTCATTATTAGTGCTATCATGATAACTCTTATAATACACTAATAATATGCCGTATTACCTTTAACCTCTAAGTAATAATGACATAGCTCCTTTGGGAGATTAACATTACACTTAGTCTAGTGTACACCATTATCTAGAATCATGTGTAGCCACATTTCATCTCCCTTATAGTGTTTAAACTTGTAGTACCATGGAACAAAACACCCTCCTTTGGGATCGCGAGGCATATACGCCAAGACGAGATGCTTGTCCACACTACTTTAAACAGGTTAGTTCAATCTTGTAGTACTATGAAGTAAACACCCTCCTTTGGGATCGCAAGGCATATACACCAAGACGAGGTGCTTACCCCACACTACTACGAACCGATAATGGAGGCCATGAGATCCAACCCTTGTATCTCTCTCCCACTAGATATTTTAAATTAAAGGTTTTTATGATCAAGAACCATATTAATGCTAGAAACCTTGAAAACATAATCCTAATCCCATTAGGAATAAATTTCATAACCCTAGCATTAATATATGTATTTATATATAATGCATATTACATTATAAATCCATATTACATTATAACTAATATAATATATGGATTATTATATGTAATATATGATTATATTACATTATATATAATATACGGATTCAATATGAAATAAAGAACTTGAATCCTTAATGCATGCGAATCAATATATATATCTCATATATTCAACTTGGCATGAGAATTATTGTTCATTGACAATAACTACCTTCAAGGGTAGTTATTGAAAATCAATTAACAGAAGAAGGTAGTTATTGTCAACGGACAATAACTACCATTGTTGACAATAACTACCTTCAATGGTAGTTATTGTTCATTGACAATAACTACCTTCAAGGGTAGTTATTGTCAACGGACAATAACTATCATCTTTTAATGGCCGACAATAACTACCTTCAATGAACCCGTTCACATGAAGTGTAGATGGTGTCCTCTTAGAACCATGCAAAAGAATATATCACATATATTGATCAATGCACAAAGGGTTCATGGAACAATAACTTTATGCAGAAATTTGAAAACACAAAGATAACGGTTTCTTAAATTCCAAAACTCAATCACATGTTATACAAACATGATATGAAAACCTGGCTTTGATACCAATTGAAGGAAAATCTGGTTTTGTATCCCATACAAAACTCACAACGGAAGCGACATTCATGGATCTATTTCATTCATGATTGATAACATGCACTATGTGATTTTGAGAATTTGAGAACAAGATAGTGTACCTTGGTGCGGTGAAATTCAAAACAAAAGATTAGAAGTTCTTGGGAACACTTTTAATCTTCACTCCAATTCCACTTTTCGCCCAAGAAGTGTGGTCTCTCAATCAATTTCTAAGGGAGAATAATCTAGTGGTTTCACTTGCACATACACACCACTTCATAATTATGATTCTCTTAAAATAAATTTCTGTATGTTTCTCCCTTTTATAATTAACTGATTATCTAATTGGGCCGGCCTATAGGGCCTTTCCAATTGGGCTTTAATGTGTGGCTTGGAGTGGGACCAAAAGGGACCAATAAGACATTAGCTCCAATGGGTCTTGGGCTTTTCTGTCAACTCTTGACAGGTCCAAAGTTACCATTAATTATATTTAATACCACTATATAAATATAATTGCACTCTAGGTCTTATTTATAAATTATATCCCAAGACTTTATTATACACGCAACCCCTTCAAAAAATATTCGTAGTAATACAAAGTTATGAATGTAGACTGCCACTTTGAAAATTACTACATCTTAATCATTGAGTACCCGGTTTAATCCTTAAAGTTATTCATCATATATTTATGAAATCCAATTTCATAGATATATACTTTAGTAATTTCTTACTAAAGTGGTTAGGCCTAACTCTCTGAATAACCAAAACCATTAAACTTATCTCAAGGGAATATTTTATATCCCCGTTAAGAGACTATGAATTCCATCTTGAGAATATATGTTCCATCAACACTAAATGTGGTTGCCCAACATACTGAGGTTTTGATCGTGCCTTTAGATCTCACTCCTGATATATCAAAGCAACCTACACCTCATGATCAGGTCCATTATTCTCTCAGGATTAAGAGTTCATGCAAATAGGAGTCGTGAGATTTATTATTCATTTGACAATCGTTAGGAGAATAATAAATCTCACAGCGGTCCAGTTCAATATGTCTTAACTCTTAAAACATATCAACGTATCAACTAGAAGTCTCCACTTCCATGATCAAGATAAATCATCTTAGTTGATATGTTATAGTCTTCGCAGATGAAATGCCTAATTTCATCACCGACTACGAACCAAAATTATGAGTTTACAAAGAACTTGTGATCTATATCTTCTGTGACTAAATCACATAAATCACATACTATGCATCTCATGGACTATATGATAATGTCCTAATATTCATGTTACCATTATTTTAGATAATAATAATAAAGAAACTTTATTAATCACAACATTAAGTCATACATAATGTCGTACATAATAGCATACATAATATCACACAATAGGATTTAAGGGTACTAATCCTAACAGTAGTGACATACAAGGATTGGCTAAGAAACTTCCATTTGCCTTATAGGGTTACAGAACCAGACAGTGTGGAACCATGGCATTGAAAGCTTTATTTTGATGGTGCCACCAATTCTACCGGAAATGGAGTAGGAGCAGTCTTAGTTTCCCCCAAGGGCCAACAAATTCTTGTTTCAATCAAGTTGAATTTTGATTGCACCAACAACGTCATACAAGTGGCCCTAGAGTTCGGCGCCTACGACTTGAGCATCTTAGGAGATTCCCTATTAATTATCTCCCAAATCAAAGGAAAATGGCAAGCACAAGACACCAAGTTGATTCCATATCAAAAATGCGTCAACTGCTTGATTCCAAAATTCCGAAACATCACATTTACCTATTTGCCCTGAGCACACAACCAGTTTACAGATGCCATGGCTACTCTGGCTAGCATGGTGAAGTTATCAGAAAGAGATGATATGTAGCAATTGCACATAGAAGTCTGTGGCGTTCCAACCTATTGCATGTAAATTGAAGAATGCATGAGTGTTGTAGTCGAAGCCAATAGAAAGCCATGGTACCATGATATCAAGGCATATATCAAGAACAGTGAATACCCATCTGGTGCAATGGACTGAAAAGAAGTTTATCCGACGTTCTGGGAGAGCTCATTACATGCCAATACGGCGTGCTGAGAGAGTTCATTATAGATAATGGGGCGAACCTAAATGGGAAAATGATCCTGCAACTTTGCCAACAGTTCAAGATTGAACACAGAAATTTTGTGCAGTGGAAGCCGCTAACAAGAACATAAAGAAAATATTGGTAAAGATGACAGACACATACAAGGATTGGCACGAGAACTTGTTGTTTGCTTTGTGTGCATATCGCACTTTTGTTCATACTTCCATTGGTGCGACCCATATTCATTAGTATATGGTAGGGAGGCCATCCTCCCTACAAAGGTAGAGATCCCGTCTCTTAGGATTTTATCTTGGACAGAGCTATTAGAAGCTGAATGGGCTCGTTCCTGATATGAACAATTGAACATGATAGATGAAAAGCGCATGACCGCAATGTGCCACAGACAGTTGTACCAACGCCGTGTCGATCAAGCGTCCAATAAGAAAGTTAGACCTAGGGTCTTTGAAGAGGAATCTAGTCTTGAAGAAGCGCAACTAGGTCATGCATGATCATAGAGGAAAGTTTGCCCCAACTTACGAGGCCCATATATGGTAAAGAAGGCCTTTTTTGGAGGGGCCTTGATCTTAGCCGACATGGATGGGCATGACTTCAATATGCCCACAAATTCTGATGTCGTCATATGATACTTTGCATGAAGGAGCCTCTCAATGCACCTCGTTTCTACATGTCAAAAAAAGAAAAAAGAAAAAAAAAAGAAAAAAGAAAGAACAAAAAAAAAAAAAAAAAAAAAATATATATATATATATATATATATATATATATGTAAAAAGGTTAAACCTGAAAGGGCAGTCCAGGCAAAAGGAGAGCCAAAAGAAGGAAGAGTGTGAGAAAATATGAAAGATAGATTGAAAACTTGAACGGGCGGTCTATGCAAAAGGAGAGCAAAAGAAAGAGTGTGAGAAAGCCTGCTAGATTGAAAACCCAAAAAGGTAGTCTAGGAAAAAATTAAGGCAATCAAAAGTTAGTTGAACTATGTGATGACCTGATCCTTCCTTGCAGAGGTACGTAGGCAGCCATCTTGGTTTGGTCACATCTTTAAAGAAAAATCAATCATTTGAATCCCCTCGGATATATGATCAAGATTAGAAAATTAGATGGATCCAACATCCAAGACAAGATATGAAGGCACCTTCGAGATCACTCTCTACAATACTGCCACGAACTGGTAGTCTGCTTAAGATGTTTTGGCTTATGCCAATGGGAAATGTACCTCAATGGAAAGAGGAGAGATCCGTCTAGAATAGGATGTACCCTTGGAAAAATAAGATGTTGATATGCATGGATTTTACATTTTTCACTTATTTGTATAATCTTGCATTTTAAAAGCATTTGCCTGCATATTCATTAACATGCCTGTATTGTACCATTCATTTTCTTTCAAACATTCTGGTATCAAAACATGAAATCTCATCTTATAGATATATCTTGAACATCATCATAAACATCTCTTTCCACCATCTCTCAGTTTCTAAGCATGCCTAATAGACTAGACTATGCTTTGAGAACTCAAACAAAAAGAGGAAGGCCTTACGCAATTTACGAAGTACCTTTTCATACATGGTGGGATACTAACTACATAGCTCATGTGTAGAAAAAAAAAAAAAAGCAGAAAAAGAATACCTGCAAGTCAAACATGGCTCTAGTGATCAGACACGACCTGGCACAATCTCCCAAAATCGGTTCAGAGAATCGGATCATCATGAGCATGAGTGCGAAGGAACCCGGCCGCGTCAAAGCCCAAGTCTCTAGCAATCTCTTGGAGTCTGTCATGTGAATGGCGAAGACGGACCAGCTCCCTCTCCATCGTGGAATCAAAAGTAGAGCCTTGTCTCTCGGTCTCTAGCAAAGCTTGCAAGGTGCCCATTGTTGTAGTAGCAACTTTCAAAGCCTCCTATCTCTAAGCCAGCTCAGTCCGAAGGTGATGGAAAGCCAGTTGTGGCTCACTAGGCTCATCGCCCTCTCGCCTATGCTCCATGATCAAAGTGGAATGGATATAGGCTCTTGCTTGTACTAGCTCTAATGCTAAACCATTGGCCCTGCTACTAGACCCAGCCCTACTGGCCTCCAATGTGGCCCCCTCTTTATCCCAAGTATGATCTATGACAACCAATCTCTGAGAATTTTTACTGCCTTGGAGCAAAGAGTCCTCTGTTTTAGCACCAGTTGTAGTGCATAGTTAGCCCGGTAGTGAACCGTACATCTCTATAATGGGTTAACTAGCGGCTATGCCATATGCTCACATCCTACAGTGGGTTAACTAGTGGCTGTGCCGTATGCTCGCATCTTATTTGGAGGTTATCTAGCGGCCATGCCGTATGTCTCTACAATGGGTTAACTAGCAGTCGTGCCGTATGCTCACATCTTATCTTGAGGTTAACTAGTGGCCGTGTCGTTCGCCTTACCATCACAACTATCAAGTTCCTAAAGAAGTTCCGAGTTCCTGATTTATAGTGGCCTAACTAGCGGTCATGCCGTATGCTCACATCCTATCTTGAGTTTAACTAGTGGTCGTGTCATATGCCTCGCCATCACAGCTATCAAGTTACTAAAGAAGTTCTGAGTTCCTGATTTATAGTGGCATAACTTGCGGCCATGCCGTATGCTCATATCCTATCTTAAGTTTAACTAGTGGTCATGCCATACGCCTCGCCATCATAGCTATCAAGTTCCTAAAGAAGTTCTGAGTTCCTGATCTACAGTAGGTTAACAAGTGGCTATGCCATATGCTCATATCCTATCTTGAGGTTAACTAGTGGCCATGCCATACGCCTTGCCATCTCATAGTCATCAAGTCATTGAAGAGTTTTCAAGTTCTTGATCTATAGTGGGTTAACTAGCAGCCGTGCCGTATGCTTACATCATATCTTTATATGATCCTATTCTGAGGCTAACTAGTGGCCGTGTCGTATGTCTCACTATTTCCACTATTCTCAACTACCAGGTAAGTCCACTTACCTATGTCTCGCATTTTATTTTCAACATTTAAATTCCCGCAAATTTGCGCACCTATATAACATAGACAAAAAGCAAAAATATATATGCATTTTCCTAAGACAACATGGCATAAATCATGGCAAAAAATATATATGCTTATGAAAATTCCAAAAATAAAATAAATACTAGCATGCATCCCCAGTAGTGTTGCTACTAACATTTTGTAGAAAAAGTAACAAAAGAAGAAAAAATAGACATTGACCTTTAGTGCAGAGAAGACTGAAATAGCGGACTAAGGCTGAAAAGATAGACTTGCTAAGCTCAAGATCGCCCTAGAGATTTTCTTTAGAAGTGAGAAGTGAAAGAAAAGGATGAAATGAGCCAAAATAGGGCATTTATAAGCCCTGTGCTGCTCGGCGCACCTTTTAAGGCCGCCAGGTAGGCCCAGTGGTCCTATAAAGGCCACTAGGCAGCGTTGACTAGGTTAACACTAACCTAGTCAAACCCCCCCCCCCCCCCCCCCCCAAAAAAAACCTTTTTCCTCTCCTAGAGTTCAGAGACGTGTCTAAGAATTATTTCAGATGTAGTTGCAATAGATCACCCTAGTTAGGTAAAGTTCGGTCTCGATCCATGAATTGTCTCCGCATGCAAATTTGGGGGCAACAAAATTTGAAATCACATTCTTTATTCGACACCTCTCATTGCACTCGAGATGTTAGATAAAGAAGGGGTAGCTGTTGATATTGTATTTTGTCCGCCCTCAATTTGCGTGCCAGACCCCAAAAATCCCAAAAATATTATTTTCTCTCTAAGGGCCGTGAAAATGTATAGAATGATGCAGCGCAACTCGTTTGGGCATCGGAGCACCCGAAGTGCCTCTTTCAGCTAAAATGACCAAAATGCCCCTAGTCAACCCTAAGTTTGACCGAAGGTCAAATGAGGTCAAAACCCTTACAAAACAATTTTTTTCATAGCTTTAGATCAAACCCAAGCTTCTTGGAGATTTCTAATAACTTGTTTGACCTAAAATGGACCCTAAGTGGGCCCAAAAGCCCTAATTTCGATCTAGCTGTCAAAACGGGTTGAAACCAATGCCATTGTGATGATTATCAAATTCTCATTCTAATGACTATTCATGGGTCAAAATTAGATTTAGAACAGTTGAGATGTCACGAAAACACCACTAACTTTCGAGAACTATAACTTTGATTCGACTATTGGATTTTCAAGGTCCATACCTTTTTAGAAACAGGAAGTCAAGACCTTTCCAAAAATGTCAAGACCACCCCGATCATAGGAGGTTTGAGGTTGGTGGCCCTTGAAGGGTTGCCACCTCGAGATTCGTGTTGGAGCTATAAAAAGCTCTAGGCACCCTTCAGACCAAGAGAAGGATCACGTTTTTTTTTTTTTTTTTTTTTTTTTTTTTTTCTGAGTTTTTATTCTCCCTTCCAAACATAAAAAAACACACAAAAAACATCAAAACTTATTGATTCTTCTCTCTTCGCCAAAAACACAATGTATTGTACACACATGGAGCCAGGAAGCATGTAGCTAGGGCATGGTCTCTTAGGCACAAGGAAAAAGGGCAAGGATGCAAGCATGTGTATATAAGCCAAGCGGCATGTTCAGTAGATTTAGGGGTCTAGCCCTCCCAATTGGTTTTGTACTCTTTAAAACCCCTTCCTTCCTCCTCATTTTCTCTCTTAGATGGGTTGTATTAGGAATATCATGCTAGCATTGTGCATGATGTATCTATATATATACCTGCTCGTCCACTTTCGATGTGATTGTCACAGTTTGTGTCACCTAAGGCAAAGCGATGCCCTATTTCTACTGCGAAAGAAAGGTGACACGTTGCCAGATTTTCACCGTGGAAATTTAGTACTTTGCCCGAATGCCTTAGGAAAGCATAGATTGGGACCACACCCATTCAAAAGCCAAACCTCAAAGCCCCCATGCGTGCAAAGCCCCAAAAGCCAATGCCAAAGTCATGCTTTTACTGCCAATCTCTGAAAATTAAGGTTTTATGAAAACAAAAGACTGTCCTTGGATAGGCGTTATGGGGTGCCTAATACTTTCTCCACACATAACCAAACTTCTAGACCTAAGAATCAAGATTTTTTCCATCCACATTAGATTAGGAAAAATGCCATTTTTCATAGCCTAGGATTGGTATTAAAATTGATAGGGGAGCAGAAAATTAGTCCAACTCTAGTTCGTCCAAAGGCATCGTCCAGAGCCAACAGAGCAGTTTGGACCAAGAATCACCCGAGAAGGAATAGTGTACATGGAAAATAGTACTACTCTTGATCAGCGAAGCCTCCCGTGGACGATAAAGTCGTCCATGAAGGTCGTCCATGGACGATCTCCAAATGTCCATGGATGACCAAACCGTCTTACGCTAGACGGACGAATATGTAACACTTGGAAAACTTTCGACTCTCTATAGCAGTTACTAAATCCGTAACTATCGCCATGAATCCCTCAAGTAAGTTAACCTCCGTTAGCAGTTACAATTTTAATAGCCGTTGAGGAAGTTAACTCCGAACTCATTGGCTTCCACAAATCTTGGGGAGGTTATTTGGACAAATAACCGTCCCTAGGATCTCTATATAAAGGACCGGTCTGAACCCGAGGAGGGTAAGAATTTTCCTGAGACTTGATTCCTAAATACTTGAAACTTCATTCTTGTGAGACTAACTTTGTCATCGGAGGCGGTTTGGCTGGTCTTCTCCGGTCTCCTCTTTGACTGCATTTGCTTTTTGTAGGCCATTCACCACCATTGGTAGTCCACCGAAGCCAGATCATCCGCCTTACTGATTCGGAGCGATATCAGTTGGCGCCGTCTGTGGGAAGCAGAGGCTGTTTTGCAACTCTCTTTTCCGCGACAAAGGGTTAGGATGGTCAGGACCAGGTCGAGGGCTACTAGCCCAGGCCGTCAGGGAAGCAGAGGCACTTCAAGTGAACCCCAACGTGATTGCCAATCTGCACCAGCCATGCAGACATCGTCTGTTCAGCATGTGCAATCTATGGCGGCTGCGATGGCGGAGTTGACTCGCCAAAACCAAGAGTTAAGAATGGAGATCAATTAGAGAAGACAGACACGTGAGGAACATGAAGGAGGAGGACAAACACAAGGTCATGGCGATAGAGAAAATCCTGAGATTGGAAGTCAGTTCAGAGGCACTACTTCACGGACGGTGAAAGAAAAGATGGACCAAATGAAGAAAGTCATGGAGGAAATGAAAGAGAACATGAGGAGGGCGAATCCTATAGAAGATTTGGTCCACAAAACTGACTCTCCCTTTACGGCTTCCATCAATGGTCATCCTCTACCATCAAAATTCAAACTGCCTTCCCTAGATTCGTACAATTGAACGCGTGACCCATTTGACCACATTGCTACTTTCAAGACAACGATGCACCTTCAAGGGGTTCCTAATGAAATCATGTGTAGAGCTTTCCCAACCACCCTTAAAGGCCCAGCACGAGTTTGGTTCAGTAAAATACCCCTAAGTTCTGTAGGTTCTTTCGAAGATTTAAGCAAATTGTTTGTTAACAATTTCATTGGGAGATAGAGACACAAGCGTTCTTCGTCCAGCTTGCTGGCCATAGAGCAAAGGGAGAACGAAAGCCTGCGGTCATTCATCACTCACTTCAACAGAGAAGCCCTTAGTGTGGACGAGGTAGAAGACAAGCTTTTATTGGCGGCCTTCCACAACGGGATTAATTCTGATCTATTTATCCACAAGCTGTATGAGAAGGAGCCTCAAACCATGGCTGAGCTCGTTCATTCGGCTTAGAACTTCATGAATGCAGAAGATGCGATCATAGCCAAGAAGAGGAAAAGAGCTGAAAGGATGGAAGCACACCCAGCACGCCACTCAGAACAAGGCCCTCGTCTGAAAAAGGGATGGACGGAAGATAAGAAGGAACGAGATAACAGGAAGACTGGTCCTTTGGGAAGAAGCCAGAACTATACGCCCCTAAACGCTCCACTTGATCAGGTGCTCATGCAAATTAAAGACGACCCTTCTCTAAAATGGCTAGAGAAGATGAAGGGAGATCCCAATAAGCGCAATAAGAGTAAATATTGTCGCTTCCATAGGGACCATGGGCATGACACGGATGAATGTTATGACCTGAAACAGTAGATTGAGAATCTGATTAAACAAGGAAAGTTGAGGCACTTCATTGGAAGGGATCATAGAGATGAGAAGTTGAAAGGAAAAATGGAAGAATCGTCCCGGCCCCCACTAGGAGAGATAAGGATTATCATTGGAGGAAACTCAATGAGGCAATCTTCCAAGTCGAAGAAGACGTATCTCAAAGTGGTGCAAAACGTTCAGCTCTTTGGACGATCTCCAAGGACGAGTTCAATGGACGAGCCTGCCATTTCCTTCACCGACGAAGATGCTGAGAGGATCCATCACCCGCATGACGATGCAATTTTCATTACTCTGCTTATTGCAGATTATACAACCAGGAGAGTGTTGGTTGATAATGGAAGCTCAACAGACATATTGTACTATCCTGCCTTCCAACAGATGAGGCTTGGGCGGGATCAACTTCGTCCAGTTTGCTCACCATTGATAGGGTTTGGAGGAGTGAAGGTGTAGCCCGTGGGCACCATTACATTACCAGTAGTGGTAGGGTCATACCCACAGTAGATAACTAGGGAAGTCAATTTCCTCATGGTGGACTGTTCGTCTTCATACAATGCCATTATCGGAAGACCAACCCTGAACAGTTGGAAGGCGATAACATCTACCTACCATCTATCAGTCAAATTCCTTACGGAGTACGGGATAGGCCAAGCACAAGGAGATCAGTTGGCAGCTAGAGAATGCTATTTAGCCATGA
Source organism: Quercus agrifolia (assembly GCA_029955455.1). Classification (NCBI taxonomy): domain Eukaryota; kingdom Viridiplantae; phylum Streptophyta; class Magnoliopsida; order Fagales; family Fagaceae; genus Quercus; species Quercus agrifolia. The sequence goes on from JARQAD010000002.1 coordinate 34,767,045, forward strand.
TGGCTTTGGACGAGCAGGTGCAGACATTGAGCATTGAGGAAAGAAGGGTTGTTGCAGAGCCCACAGAAGTATTGGAAGATGTTCTTCTACAAGAAGATGATCTTGAGAAATTCACAAGAATTGGAACAGGTATGAAGGAGAAGGCAAGAAAAGACCTCATCCAGTTCTAGAGAAAAAGTATCGACGTTTTTGCATGGAGTCATGACGACATGCCGGGAATCGATCCAAGTGTAATCACTCATCGATTGAATGTGTACCCTTTTTTTAAGCCTGTTCGTCAGAAGAAGAGGGTATTCGCTCCGGAGCGAGATAAGGCAATCAAAGAAGAGCTTCAGAAATTGACCACGGCACAATTCATTAAGGAAGTCTATTACCCGGATTGGTTAGCCAATGTGGTGATGGTGAAGAAAGCAAATGGCAAGTGGAGAATGTGCGTAGATTTCACTGACCTGAACAAGGCATGTCCCAAGGATAGTTATCCTTTGCCACGTATTGATCAATTGGTGGACTCTACGGCTGGCCATCAGTTGCTGAGCTTCATGGACACCTTCTCAGGATATAACCAGATCAAGATGGATGAAGCTGATCAGGAAAAGACTTCCTTCATCACCAGCCAAGGTTTGTTTTGCTACAAAATGATGCCCTTCGATTTGAAGAATGCAGGGGCAACTTATCAAAGGTTGGTAAATCATATGTTTCGTCCACAGATAGGACGGAATGTAGAGGTTTATGTCGACGACATGCTTGTGAAGAGCATAGACGAGGGAAGCCATTTGGACGATCTACAAGAAACCTTCGAAACACTTAGGCGGTATAAGATGAAATTGAACCCAAGCAAATGTGCATTCGGAGTATTGTCAGGAAAGTTTCTAGGGTTCATGGTCTCGCAAAGAGGAATCAAGGCGAATCCAGACAAGATCCAAGCCATATTGGACATGGAGCCATCGAAGAATATCAAGGAAGTCCAATCCCTCACTGGACGAGTTGTTGCTTTGAACAGGTTTGTTTCGAAAGCCACAGACAAATGTCTACCTTTCTTCAAAGTCCTTAGGAAGGCATTCGAATGGACGGACGAATGTCGAAAGGCTTTCCAAGACCTGAAGGACTATCTCATTAGAGCTCCATTATTAAGTCTGTCCATGCAAGGAGAAGAACTGTACCTGTACTTAGTGGTGTCCCCACATGCCGTAAGTTCAGCTCTAATCAAAGAGGAAGGAAGAGTACAAAAACCCGTGTACTACACTAGCTGAGCACTTAGAGGAGCAGAGGGAAGGTATCCGCTTATAGAGAAATTGGCTTTTGCACTGATAACAGCTTCCAGGAAGTTAAAACATTACTTCCAATCTCATGTCATCAATGTCATGACAGACCATCCGCTCAAAAAGGCAATGAACAAGCTGGAAGCCGTAGGACGGCTGATTCAATGGGCGGTGGAACTTAGTGAATTCGACATTCGGTACCAACCGAGAAACGCAATAAAGGCTCAAGCCCTAGCAGATTTCATTGCAGAGTTCACTCCGAATTACGAGGATCTTGGGGAAGGAGAGTACAATAAAAACTGGGTCGTCCATGTAGATGGATTGTCTACATTGTATGTTGGAGGAATCAGAGTTGTTTTGCAGTCGCCAGAAGGAGACAAGTTAAAGTACAAGGCTCGTTTGCAATACCAAACTACTAATAATGAAGTGGAGTATGAAGCCCTTTTAAAGGGGTTGGAGTTGGCTAAGTCTGTAGAAGCAGACTCAATACTTGTCTTGGGAGACTCTCAGTTGGTCATAGGCCAAGTAAATGGGATATGTGAAGCCAAGGAAGACAGAATGAAGAAATATTTAAAGAAGGTAGTGCGCCTTGTAAAGAAATTCAAAAAAGCTGATTTCATTCAAATCCCAAGGGAAGAGAATGTGGAATTAGATATTCTGGCAAAGGAAGCGTCTACAAATGAAGCAGTGGACGAGTTGGACGCAGTACAATACATGCCAAGTATAGACCTTCCAGAGATGTTGCAGATAGAGGGTGACGAAAATTAGATGACCCCAATAGTGTCGTACTTGAAGGACAGAAGGCTCCCAGAACTAAAGGACGAAGCTAGGAAGCTTAAGGTCAAATTAGCCAGGTACATACTTATGGACGAAGTGTTATACAAAAGAGGTTTTTCCCAACCTCTCTTAAGATGTTTGGCTCCGGACGAGGCAAACTACAAGTTGAGGGAGGTTCATGAAGGAGCATGTGGTAACCATTCGGGAGCCAGATCACTCGTCCATAAAGTCATCCATAGCGGATTCTATTGGCCAACCATTCAAGCTGATGCTAAGGCATATGTTAAAGTATGTGATCAATGTTAGTGCTTCAGCAACATTCCTAGACAGCCAGCAGAGTATCTTACGCCAATGATGGCCCCTTGGCCTTTCGCGCAATGGGGACTGGACATTTTGGGGCCCTTTCCAACTGGAACTCGGCAGATGAAGTTTCTGGTGGTAGGAATAGATTATTTCACAAAATGGGTGGAAGCCGAACCCTTAGCAAAAATTACACAACAAAATGTCAAGAACTTCGTCTAGAAGAACATTGTATGCAGATTCGGGGTACTTAGGGTACTAGTGTCTGACAATGGACGACAGTTCGACAATACACCTTTCAGGGAATTTTGTGAATAGCTTGGAATGAAGAATCATTACTCCTCACCCTACCACCCACAGGCCAATGGCCAGGCAGAAGTAGCAAATCGATCCTTGTTGAAGATCATCAAGACTCGGCTGGAAGGGGCAAAGGGAGTATGGCCGGATGAGTTACCAGGTGTCTTATGGGATTACAGAACGACAGTGAGAACTCCAACAGGGGAAACTCCTTTTAAACTGGCCTATGGAAGTGAGGCAGTTATACCGGCAGAAGTACACATGACGAGCCACAGGGTGAGGAAGTATCAAGCTGAAGAAAATGAAGAACAGCTCCGTCTTAACCTTGACCTCATGGATGAAGTCAGGATGGATGCAGAACAGAGAACAGCAAGGTACAAAAATCTTATGTCCAGACAATATGATGCCATGGTGAAGCCTAGGCGCTTCAAAATCGGGGATCTTGTCCTGAAGAGGGTTACCTTGGCAACAAGAAACCCGGCCTACGGAAAACTTGGGCCAAATTGGGAAGGACCTTATAGAATTATCAATTGCAAGAGGCAAGGGTCCTACTATTTGGAAGCTTTGGATGGACGGAAGCTAGAACACCCTTGGAATGTTGAGCACCTAAGGAAATACCATAAATAAGTGCCAACTCTTGACAAAAGTGGCCTTGGAGGAGACAGCTGGACGAGCAGAAGTATGTCATGTTTATCTACTACTATCGTGTGTTTTAAGTACTTTAATAATCACTTCGAAAGTGCATTAGTGTTTTCACTTTTGTGCTATTCATGGACGAGTTGGTTTGTATTTTTAATTCAATAAGGCACTAGCTCACGAGCATGTGTCATGTCTGTGGACGAATGTTTACATAAGTTTGGATTTTCAAATATATATATGATGTATTTTCAAGTATATTATTGGAATCCTTTATCTTTGTATATTCATTCAGACTGACCCACAAAAATGAAAAATAAGCATGGACGAATGAAATCCTGGACGCAAGGATATACGTCCATAAGCTTTTCTCAAGGAAAAATGAAACAAGGTATATCCGTCCAAAGCTTAAAGACTTGATGAAACCTGAGCTGAAAACGAAACGAAGGTACATCCGTCCAAAGCATAAGATGAGATAAAACCTGAGATAAAGGTATATCCATCTAAAGCTCAAGATGAGATGAAATCCAAGAAGTAGCCGTCCAAATCATGGACGAACAAAGACTGCAAAAACCAGCGTAACAATCCATTGCTTGGACGAGAAATTGCTGGGAAGTCTTATCAAGGACGACAAAATGATCGTCCCTAAATTTGAATGGTAAATAAAATCTAATAAAAAAGGAAGCCATTCATAGACGAACTATACATAGGCTAAAAGGATTCAATTTGCTCTATCTTGGTGATGTAATAAAAATTCACCCCCATACTCAAGACGAGGCAAACTGAATTTCATATATAAAGCTGGAAATGTATGTATCCAAACACAATGGAAGATGAAAATAGAGGATGTTCATTTTCTCATAAAATTTAAAGAAGGGTGGACGATCCACGTCCAAAAACCCTTAAGTTGTGAAAATAAAACTAATTGTATATAAGGCTCGTCCATAATCTTGGACGAGACAATTGTACTTAAAAGGACTTGAATAAAAGAAGTAAAGAACAAAGCCCAAAACACCGGGCACTTCCAGGAAAATAAATTTTCTAAGGAAAAATGCTATCACTTGGCAGGCTTGTCTTGGGGTCGTCCTGGGTCACTTCAGTGTTAGCATCATCCATTATGTTAACGTCCTCAGAACTCGTCTGCAACAAGGAACTTTCAGTAGCGAGGGGAAGCTTGAAAGAATTGAAGTCCAAGTCAGGATATGCCTCCTTAGCATCAGCAAGAAAGTCCTCATAGCCAGCTGCATAGTGGCTGTCTAGACGATTTTTGTACTCGTCAAACTTCTTAAAGGCTGTTATGGCTTCTTCACGTGTTTTCTCTAAGGACGAGGTAAACTCAGAGACTTGTCCTTCGAGATGGACGATACGAGTATCCTTCTCCAAGTTATCAGCTTTAAGCTCTTCCACCTCGTTCTTCAGCTTCGTCTCGCTTCCTTGTAGACGATTAAAATCCTCAGTTAACCTAAGGACTTCCCCTTTTTTCAGCAGAATTTCATTGCTTAGCTCCTTGGCTTTGTCCTTAGCCGTCTTAGCCTTTGCAGCGAGCTCCTTAGCTTGGCAGGTTGCTGTATAAAATTTTGACATAGCCTGCATATGGACGAAAGGGAGTTAAACATCCTATTCATAAAAAAAATTTTTTTTTTCTCACACAAGGACAAGAGAAAGACCTACCTTAAAAAGGTCATGGACGTCGGAACGTTCAAACTCCTTCACTAACATGTTATAGCACTTATTCACCTCACGATCAGTGACGATTCCTTTGAACGTTCTCCATGCCTAACTCTCATCTAGAACCAGATTTGAAGGACGATCAGAGGGCTCAGACGAGCTAGGCTTGCGAGAAGCTTTGGGTGGAAGGGGAGGATCGCTCTGGACGGGATGGACTGTTTGGACGGGCTCCACATTCACTAGAGGTTCGTCCAAGTTCACTGTTGGAGGTATAAACTTGGGAACCTTGGGAAGGGAAGTCTTACCTGACTTTTGCTTCTTGGGGCCTCGACGACTTGGGAGGTTGTCTAGGTCCACAACATTGGATATTGGCTTAGACTTCCTTTTCCCAGCCTGGACGGAAGCCACTTGGACCAATGGGGGTGCTGCAACATCCTCGTCCCCACTGGTCACTGTTTTCTCTTTATTCTCCCTCATTGTAGTTATCCCTATAACGAGGAAAATCAATCAAAAAAAAAAAAAAAAAAAAAAAAGAGAATAAAGAGAAGAAGAGATGGAAATGAAATAAAGTAGACGATACTTACTTCGATGAGTAGTCTCCTCATGACCAAGGTTCTCTACATTAGGTACTAGGCCAAGTCCCCAAGCTGCTAGACGACTGAGGGTTACTAACTCGTGGAAAGTCCTCACAGGGAAGGCACGAACCACGTCTATCCGGTCCAAGTAAAATTTGTCCAAGCGTGGACGAACAACAGCTGCATCACCAAGAGAGTTAGGCGATTGAAAGATGGAAAAATGTGAGGAGAAACGAAATGAAATGGGAAGAAAACATACCCTCAGGACGAAGATGACCTAGAGGGCTGGTAAAAGGTGGGAAGGGGGGACTACCCACATCAGCTGGGTCCCCAGCCCAATTTCTAGAAATAATAAAAAATTCTTGTTTCCAAAACCGATCGGACGAGCTACGGCCCTTAATTAAACTGTAATAGGAGCCCCTGGAAGAGAATTGGTAAAAACCAGCAGATTTCTTTATTTCCGAGGGCTTATAACAGTAAAGGAACTCGTCCACCGTAATTGGACGGTTCCCTTCCAGTGCCTCACGCCATAACACTTGCATGGCAACTATCGTCCTCCAACCATTGGGGTTGAGCTGGTTAGGTCCAATACCCAACCTTTAGAAGAGATTTCTACAAAAGGAATTTAGAGGAAACCTAAGGCCAGCTAAAAGGTAAGAAGTATATACCCCTAAACCAGAGGAAGGAGAACACACCATTCTCCAACCTTGGGTAGACGAGAATTTGGTATCTATCTACAATAGTTTTTAACTTGGCAGCGTCTAAAGTGGATGCTACCTCTGGGGCATAACTATAAATGATATCTTTCTCGTCCTCTTCCTCATCTTGAGGACTAGATGGCTGTTTGGACGAGCTAGCCCCGGATCCAGAAGCCATCCTACGTTGTAATTCCTGAAATTCCTTTGAGGGAATGCCAGGAACCCTAGACGAGTAATGTTCGTCGGAGGAATCATTACAGGACGAGCTATCTACACTATCCTCACTACCCTCACTCCTAGAAGAAACGTCCTCGTACTCGTCTATTTCCCTCTCTATACTACTAGATGAGGCTGTTGGACGAGATGGCAGAGGGGAAAATGAGAGGAAAGTGAAGGGCATGAAAGAGAATGTACTATTTATAGGCCCCAGCAACAGGGTCATTGAAACAACGTTCGCCACTCAAAAATGGACACGTGGCAATTCCTTTGGGAAATGGGATCGACACAACTAGCCAACCAATAGCTTCGCGACACGTGGCTCATAAAAAGTGAAACTTTCTTAAAATCACAACAATATCCTGGATGACCCCTTGAACAAAGGGGCAATTAATAGGGGAGTAGAAAATTAGTCCAACTCTAGTTCGTCCAAAGGCATCGTCCAGAGCCAACAGAGCAGTTTAGACCAAGAATCACCCGAGAAGGAATAGTGTACATGGCAATAGTACTACTTTTGATCAGCGAAGCCTCCCGTGGACGATAAAGTCATCCATGAAGGTCGTCCATGGACGATCTCCAGATGTCCATGGAAGACCAAACTGTCTTATGCCAGACGGACGAATACGCAACACTTGGAAAACTTTTGACTCTCTATAGCAGTTACTAAATCCGTAACTATTGCCATGAATCCCTCAAGTAAGTTAACCTCCGTTAGCAGTTATAATTTTAATAGCCGTTGAGGAAGTTAACTTCGGACTCGTTGGCTTCCACAAATCTTGGGGAGGTTATTTGGACAAATAACCGTCCCTAGGATCTCTATATAAAGGACCGGTCTGAACCCGAGGAGGGTAAGAATTTTCCTGAGACTTGATTCCCAAATACTTGAAACTTCATTCTTGTGAGACTAACTTTGTCATTGGAGGGGGTTTGGCCGGTCTTCTCCGGTCTCCTCCTTGACTGCATTTGCTTTTTGTAGGCCATTCACCACCATTGGTAATCCACCGAAGCTAGATCATCCGCCTCACTGATTCGGAGCGATATCAAAAATCAAATAGAAATAGGTGACCAATCACACCCTAGAAAAACCTAATGATTGGTGGTGACTCCACTTACCTTTAGTAATCCCTTAAAATTTGGCCCAAATTCCCTCCATAACAACAAAGGTAGACCTACCTTCCTCCACTACGAGAGAGAGCACCCAAAGCCTCGCGTAAACCACGCCACATACCACACACACGCACATTTGCAGCACCATCACTTGGAATGGGCCTCCAACAGGTTTCCCTCGTGCATGAGAGCATCGCCAAGGCGGGTGGTCGAACGAAGGCCCACGACGACGGCGGCAATTTTTCTGCTACCATTTTTCAAGGCCAGGTGTCGACAAGCTTGATCTTAGCAAAAACCCTCAATTGTTTGGATGACTTTTACAGGAAGGAAGCAAGCTTCTTTGCGGGAAGTCCTTTTCTTCTTCAAGTATGATCCCTAACTTTTGCCTAGGTTCTCAACCTAGCAGGGATCCTCTAATTTTGCATTGATTGTCTTGTAGTTTTCAACCCATTGAGGCACCTTATATTGTTTTTCATCATTATTTTCATTTTTTCTCACTCATGCTCTCCATTTTTTTTCTTTCTCTTTTTTTTTTTTTTTTTCTTTCTCTTCTCTTTCCTTCTCTTTCTTTTCTTAGATATGGCTACAAGAAAGGCTTTGATTGCTTCAATTTCCTACCATACCCCTCAGCACCTACCTTCCTAGGCATCTTAGGGACTGCCAGCTTCATCAAAATGACATGAGCTTTAAGGCTTATATGGAGGTTATGGGTCACCTCAAAGAGACCAACATTCAATAGGTCGTGGAGTGGTGGCACATCTTCGTTACTGCTCATACTCTTCCACTTGTCGTATCTCAAGGCAGTTTGGAGAATGTCAAGGAGTTCCTGATGATAAGCGTGCCTCCCATACCATGGTGTTCTCCAATAAGATCTTGCGTAGGATCAGTGAATCTTGGCCATGTCGTAGGGTGACGAAAGGCATTGTTCCTCCTTAATACATATACCCCATTACGAAGTACAAGCAATGGTTTGAGAATGACATGAAGTGGATCTTGAGGGATGAGAAAGCTTACATGGGGACTAGTAAGAAAGCAAGGAGGACTGAGTGACCACCCTAATATCTGCACCTTTATAATTCTCATGTTTTTGTTTTGAATTTAATGAAGGATTAGAATGTTCTAAATCCCCTATAAAAACAATCTTATTATCTTTTAATTTGAGTAATGAGAGAATCCTTTTTTATTATCTTTGCTTATTTTCATCTCATTTATTTATTTTTTCTTTTTTCTTTTCTTTTTACTTTGCAATGTAATTTTTGCCCATGATGTCCCCTCGGGAATTTTCACCATGCCCATGGTCTTTTCTCCAAACTTTTGCCTAGACCACCCTTTCGGGTTTTCAATCTAGTGGAGTTCTTTTGCCTTAATTTTTGCCTAGGCCACCCTTTCGGATTTTCAACTCCTTTTTTCCCCCCTTTTTAAATGTGGTATTTCTGGAGTCTATCCATGTTAATTGGACGAAGCATCTCTTCCCTATACAAATCTATAATCCTTACAATACCTCCAGACATGATCTTCTTAATGATAAAAAGCCTAGACCACCTTGACTTCATTTTTCCTCTTGGATCAAAAGTCTCATCTCTAAGCACCTTTAGGATTGAGTCCCCTTCTTTAAGATTTCTAGGTTTCACTTTCCTGTCGAATGCCCTAACAATCCTTTTTTGGTACCCTTGTGCATGATATTAGGCCCTAGCCCTCTTCTCATCTATCAAAGCCAATTGCTCATATCTCGCCTTAGGCCAATCCTCTTTTAAAACCTTGGTTTCTACCAATACTTTCAAAGATTGTATCTCCACCTCAATAGGAAGCACTGCCTCACTACCATAAACCAAAGAGTAAGGTGTTGCACCAGTCAATGCATGGATAGAAGTTCTATAACCCCATAAAGCAAACGAAAGCCTCTTAGCCCAATCTTTGATGTCACTACCATCTTGGCTAGGATATTCTTCACATTTTTATTAGCTGCTCCTACAACCCTATTAGCTTATGGACGATTCCGATGAGAATCAACAGGCACCATTAAAGGATCCACTGTATGTTCCAGTTGGGCCTATTACTATAGCAAGATCCAAGAAGATCAAAGAAGTACTTAATGGGCTGATTCAAGAGATTTTGGTTGATTCTAACACAGGACATTCCAAGCTAGGCCTAAAGGAAGATGAAGGCGTAACAAATTTAATCCAAGCTATTGATAGGGCTGATCTGGCTTAATTGGGCATGATTTATGGAGTGGATTAATGGCTACTAGGGTTGATCTGGTTTAATTGGTCGTAATTTATGGTGTGGATTAATGGCTGATTGACTTTCCAACTCCATACCAATTAATAGCTATTTTTCCAATTCTGGAGCTACTAATTTTAGACCAAATCCACCATAATTTTAGGCTTTTATTATTTAGTACGTTTTTAACTATTTTCCTATTTATGAACTGCTAATTTCAGACCAAATCAACCTTAATTTTAGGCTTCTATTATTTAGTACTTTTTTTAAAAATATATTTTCCCATTTTCAATCATGTCTTATAAATAGCATGCATTCATTGTAATAGAGGATTATTGAATAAAATTTAGGGGAAAAAAAAAAACGTGAGGTTTTCCTTCTTCTTTTGGTTTTTCAAGAATTGTGAACTTATCAGGGATTCTTCCTTGTGGTGTTCGCATTTTATACCTTCAATTCGTGATTCAGTTATAATCATCGGGTTGAGGTTTGTTACTTTTATCTTTGGTTCACGTTTCATTTATAAATGTTGGGTAAGAGTTTATATCAAAATCTAAATTTTAGTTTTCTTGGGCAAGTATTCCAATATTATTTGTTGGGTCTCAAAGCATGTCAATTGAGGTTCGCATCATTTGGTATCAAAGCACAGGTTCTAAAATTAGGTTTACTATCCCTTTATCTTTGGTTTCCTGTTATCATCTTATCTTGTTCCTTTTATGTTCTTTATTCCTTGCTCTTGTTTTGTGATGTGCACCAAGTTAAAATCATGCACTAAGTTAAAAAAAAAAAAAAAAAAAAAAAAAAAAAAAAGTGAAAAAAAGAGACGTCAAAAAAGAAAAGAAAAAAGAAAAATATTGTTTGTAGTTTCAATTCTCTCAAGCCAAAATATTGTTTTCTTTTGTCCTCTTCCTTTGATTCATTGTTTTTGTAATATTTTATTGCCATCGGTATTGATTTAAATACTAGAAGTTGAATTTCTTAATGAAATTTATTAGTTTAATGAAGAACTGAAAAGGAGAAGCTACAAGTGAAAAAATGCAAGAGAGTGTGAGACTAATATTGGGGAAAAGCCAATTTAAGAGTGAAACACGAGTGTGAGTGACATAATTTGAGTGCAAACACGTGAGGGAGTGTTAGGAGGAATTATTTCTAACATTTCTCTGTAGTTTTAAAAGTA